>CM055276.1:72474022-73001697 GCA_029237695.1 Conchocele bisecta | reverse complement strand
GACGTCTCCCTCGCGAAGTTCCTGACTACCAAATACGCGTTATGGCTAGACCGGAAGCTGGTTCCCGGAAGTAAAGTTCCACAGGTAGTATTATCTCCGGAAATGGTGGACCAGATGTAAAGTTCCTATGGTATCACTCGACTGTAGCAACCCGGATGTGGTAGACCGGATGTAAAGTAACCATGGTGAATCAATGGGTTGTAATACCGGAAGTGGTAGACCGGATGTAAAGTTCCGATATAATACAAAATGGCGATTATCACGTTGGCTAAGACGCCGGGAAAAGTTTCACTTAGGTGACATTCAACTCGGTGGTAGTATAATGATATGATATGTGTGTATGGCGTTTCACTTCACTAATCTATGGCTGTGACTGTCTGCTGTACGCGAGGTAGCTATCACACACTGCTCTATACAGGCCTGTACCCGGAGCTGCTACACACACTGCGCCAGACAGACGTACGGACACTCGGACGACCCGATACTCTGCACTGACTGGGGTCTGCCCTCAAACGAGTGGACCAAAACGTCCAATGTGGCTCGCTGGAGCGTTCTCAAGAGGCTACAAAAATGAAATGAATCTCCAATTACTGGACGAATACGCACAGACAGACAGACAGGATGCACAACAGACTAAAACGGGAATCGAGCAACGGCAAATCACAGCTGAAATAAAATGTTCTAGGTACATACCAAAATCCTCCGTGTCACTGGTGAATACAGTACTAGTCTTCTGTAACCAGAATATATGTGTCCCGCCAACACATAGCGAGAAATCGCTTATATACGCACCAGTGAAACCATGCACGGAATAATGGATATGCCTACCCCTCGTACGACATCTCACATAAATACTACAAAACCATGGCTTTTGCCATGTCACCCGTGGGTTATATTCGGCATAAATATATGTTCCCACGCCTTGAAAATTCAACCAAACACCAGGTTACAGCCCTCGTGGAATAAATACCATCCAACATGGTATACCCCACACTACCATAAATCTGCACACTATAGACCCAGATCTCATAATCCGAAATCTACTCGACTGGTCTCGACAATGCGAAGGTCGCTTCTTGGCCCGCCAAACCCCTCCATAACGGTCCTACGGCTATACACACAAATGAGAGTGTAGCACATACTAAACTCAAATATCGTGGTCATTTACGGAAATATCACGACACAAAACATCACCATTATGGGATCTGATATATCCGTGTTGGCCAGTACCAGGCTATGATGAAACACTAACCCGTAGCATACATAACAGGGCAGACCATGGTATGGTCTGCGCTGTATACTGGCTTCACCTACAGAAGGTCCCTTATATGGTGAAACACTGACACGCGGACAAACTCGGCTGGCACGGACAGTGGACATCCGTAATACTAAAAGGTATCTTTTCCCTAGCGAAACCAGCACACGCAGTCAACAAGTTCTCTACCACACACATGCATAGTCTGTGGCAAATATGGCGTGACATCAGTAAAACATTGCTCATAAAATAGACGTATATTTAAATCCACAAATAGGACACGCATAAACGTATCTCCACCAATACAACATAAGCCCCCTTATTACACGCACATTGTACATGGCAAATGTACATGCTAAATCACAGGTGTGTACAAATCACAGGTGTGTGAAACCACAGGTATGTGGAATCACAGGGATGTGAAACCAATAATACGCACAACAATACAACACAGTACCACACACCACAAACATACAATTATACGGATTCCAGAATGTACAAGAATACACGTGTCACGCGACAGTATTTCTGCAGGATAACAATACTTCTAAAATTGACATAATATGAACTGTCATAGAGACTTAAACACATTATTTCATTTGTAATGATACGAGGTCGTGTCCGACCTAGGATAACCAGCTGTAATTCTATATTCTTTGCATATTTATGTTCCAACTATGCTATTTCAGCAAGATAACGAATGAACATGTGCACTTTCCGCCCAAATATTTACATTAACGTTAACAAAATCGCTTATTTGTTATGATACGAGGTCGTGTCCGACCAAAGGTATCAGCCTTGTTATTCATACGTAGTTATACCGATGAAAGCCGAAACACAACGAATGCCTGTGAATATAATCAATGATTAAATTTTTAAAATACTGATAGAGATGCGTGTTTGTATCAACCTATGTTGCTATGCAAAGGAGACAGGACATTTTTAAATTATGTGTATGAATTAAATACGTCCCGATCACCTGAATACATTTTATAATTAAGTATGAACATTGCACATAAACAAATAAATGGATAGAATCATAGTTGTTTCCGTTAACTTTTCAAAGAAACACGATTACACCATCCCCCCCCCCAATTACATTTTATATAAAACAAAAAGTATTATAATGCCCATTAACACGTCCGGTAATGGCAAATGAATGATGTGTATTTTTTTTATTTCGAAAAGTGTCATATCTAAAGAATGGACGAAAATCACGTGTCTCCTTATATTACACCATATAATGATGATCAGTCTGTGACTAGTAGATGGGACCCCAATGCAAAACAAAATTAAAGTCGCTTGGGTCTCACATATACGGAGCCCCACAGGGGACATGGATTTATTTTATTAATTTGTTCCCATGAACTCACAATTCGTTCCACGATATAACAATTCCTTCCACGATATAACAATTCCTTCCACGATATAACAATTCCTTCCACGATATAACAATTCTTTCGCTGGAATTAACAATTCGTTACCATGAAATGACAATTCGTTCCCTCAATTTAACAATTTGTTCCCTCGAATTAACAATTCGTTCCACGATATAACAATCCGTTCTCTGGAATTAACAATTCGTTAACACGAAATGGCAATTCGTTCCCTCAATTTAACAATTTGTTCCCTCGAATTAACAATTCGTTCCACGATATAACAATACGTTCCCTGGAATTAACAATTCGCTACCACGAAATGACAATTCGTTCCCTAAATTTAACAATCTGTTCCCTCGAATTAACAATTCGTTCCTACGATATAACAATTCGTTCCCACGAATTAACAATTCCTTCCCACGAATTAACAATTCGTTCCCGTGGGAACGAATTGTTAAATTGAGGGAACGAATTGTTAATTCGTGGGAGCGAATTGTAATTTCGTGGGAGCGAATTGTTATTTCGTGGGAACGAATTAATACAAAAATGAATTATACTAGTCCCCTGCGGGGCTCCGTAGAATCGTATTTCTTAACCAGATTTTCAGTTACCTGTAAGTAAAAAAGAGGGATTGGTAAAAAACATGTTTATAATACTAAACAATAACTAGCGTTTGCAATAGAAAAGAAAAGTGGGCATATTGCGTTGTTCTTGGGTTCCGTACGTCCGTCCGTACGTTCGTCCCTGTACATTGCGTGGACAACGGTACAGAGTGTGAACATTAAAATTGGCCGCCGCGGGGATATAAATTATCGGACTTTTTTTGAAAACGAAAGTTCACAAATGTTCATAGCAAATGCGGAATTATAACAATTTAACAATTCGTTCCATCGAACTAATAATTCGTGGGCGTTCCCGTTGGAACGAATTGCTATTTCCTGTGAACGAATTGCTAAATTAAGGGAACGAATTGTTATTTCGTGGGAACGAATTGATAAAAAATAAAAATTGTGCGTCCCCTGCGGGGCACCGTACAAAACCATATGGCTTGTCCCGTAGATTATGTACGCCACTGGGTGACTCGGAATGTTTTGTCTCTATGTATGATGGAGTATATGATGCAGCAGAGCATTTGCGTAAATACCCAATTAAAATTGCCAAAAACCCAATTGAAATCAGAAGTAGCGAGTATCAAAAAGCAATAACAAATTTGTGGTACCTTTATCATGCTACAGAAAACAATAAACAGACCACAAATATAGCATATCTTTTCTTCTTTTTCATAAAAACACATCTTGGTATTTCATTAGAATTGTCTCCGTAACATACAACAATCGCTCGCTGAACATACCTGTCCGCCGCGCCTGCTTTGTGTAAATCACAAAAATGTCGTCTTCTACGTATATTGGATTTTTGCTGGCGACCTTAATTTCAGGTAAAGTCTTACTATATTAAATACTACATATTACCATTTTTGTCAGATTGTTTAGTATTTACGCATACGTAATATGTCATATAATATGTTATATAGCGATGTATCCTGGAATGAATCAACATAACAAGCGAGTATACTTTATAAAATTAAAGTCAGTACTAGTACAAGGTGCATGCTCACATGGTTACCACAACTGCAACAATGTCTGAAAGTGTCACAAAGGTCAAGGTCGTGTTACTGGTGGCGCGAGTGTGTCACATATGTCCAGGTAAAGCAAGTGTCTATGTATTGAAGGAATCCTTCAAGTAATATGTTGAAGATATGACATGATGGAGAAACTGGGACAAACTTTTCGATGGACGTACGGACGGACGTACGGACGAAACCTCAGGAGCAAAGCAATATGCCACCCTTGCTATCGCAAAGGGGGCATAAAAACTTTTTATGTCAAATGTAGTAATATTCCTTTAGCCCATTCAACACCGCATACAAATAGTGTAGATCCAGATGAGCCGGTTCGTAACGAGCCGTCTCATCAGGATCTGCACTGCTTGCTACAAAATCTGTTTTTACCGCCAATATCTGACAACAAAATGTAAAATGTTTTAAATGTATAATGAACATCTCATGGTTAATGGAATAGTCTGAAATATAACATGGAAGATTCCATCTCAGTTACTTGGTGTTGAAAGGGTTATAAAGAATACAAGTGCAGGAGGCAACTACTAAACTAAGCCCCCCCCCCTTCTCAAAAAGACACGCAGTGGTGCCACAATGTGACCTCAAAATCAAACGTTGGAGCATCCTAGCACCAACTGTTCTTGAGTTATTGAGCCGTTAGTTTTATTGTCCAAGGTCACCCCGCGACCTTGATCTTTGACATAATTACCTCAAATCAATAGGGATCATCTGCTGTTGAAGACCAATACTGGGCATTCTAGGTCATGGCGTTCTCAAGTTATAGAGCGTCAGCTGTTTTATTGTCTAAAGTCACCGCGATGTTGACCTTGGACACACTGTAGTCAAGTCAAATTGGTCATACACTGATCGTTACTGACCTGCATACCAAGTTTGAGGATCCTATGTCAAGAATAGTTTGAGCGCAAACCAAATCGCTAACAGACGGACAGACGATAAGCGCCATAACATGATACGCCCCTAGTGCTGTCTGAAATCAGCTGGAATAGCTCAGTGGGTAGAGCATCGGACTCCGGATCGGGAGACCCCGAGTTAGAATCCCGCCACAGGTCGATTCGGCGTGTCCTTTGGCAAGACAAGACACATTCACGATAGCCTAGTCCTAGTGGACGGGAAAATAAACAATCGATATCGAAATGCAAGGTCATCGAGCCAGTGCCGTCGTTAAATCAAAGCATTTACATTTACCTTGTCTGCATGCGTGGTATGACTTTCAAATAACCTTGCGAATATGCCTGCTCTATTCTGTTTTATTTTATGGCACTGTTATCCCTCATTCGAATATTCATGTAACATATTCGTCTGGACATTATTTTACAAATTTTCGTTCGAGTTTTTGTAACATGTGACACATTCGTTTTTGTTGCAAGGGGTAGTAATGCCAAACGTAAACGTCACACATTTGTGTGATGTATTCGTACGTATTCTTCACCATGCGTGACGCATTCGCACGAGTATATCACACGTGTGATAAATTCGTTTCTGTGACATATAAGGTTCAACACACCTCTATCGATATGTGACCAAGACATATATTTCGCATCTGATGCATGCAGCATAGTGGTTACTTTCCCTTTACACAACCCTCAACGAAAGATTAATAAAAAAAAATAATATATTTTTATTAATTTTTCGTTGAGGGTTGTGTGTTTTTATGTATTTTTTTTATTACTTCGTTTCAACGAAATAACAATTCGTTCCCACGTTATAACAATCCCGTGTGAACGAATTGTTATTTCGTGGGAACGAATTGTTACATTGAGGAAACGAATTGTTATTTCGTGGGAACGAATTGCTATTTCGTGGGAACGAATTATTAAAAAAAAGAATTATACGTCCCCTGCGGTTCGACACCACCACTGTGTTGTATTTTTTGTATTCATTGTTAATCCCTCACTTCAGAGCCCCAGATATTGCCGTGGTTAATACGTTTATTTTATTAACAGTATGTAGTAAAACATTCATTTTATTAACAGTATGTAGTAAATGAATTGTGAACACCGTAAGCCCTGGTCTGACTGCGTCATGTGCATCCTGATCTGTGAAACAATAAATCCAGTTCACACGTCGCAAGGACACAATTTTTTTTTGTTAATTTTTCGTTGAGGGTTGTGTGTTTTTATGGATTTTCTTTTATTACTTCGTTTCCACGAAATAACAATAACGAATTTTCAATCTCTAAGACATATCAAATGTGAGAATAAAACATGTTATGAATACAAACATCTGATTTGTGCGAGGCTCGAACTGGCACAAAAGGAACGCAGGTCGAATGCATTTATCGAGGGCTCTTCCATCCGAGCTGTGAGGACAATAATGAGTGTACTTGCTCAAGACTGGACAATCACAGTGAATCAACTATTGAAACATTTTACGTTTACAAATATGGCATTTACTGTGGTTTTCAATCGCCTGATTTACTAGTTAAGCAGTTGGTAATTTAAATTATCTTCCAAGCTACCGGGTTGGGACCGTTTCACTAAACTTCGTACGACTAAAATGTTCGTAAAATGTTAGAATAGTCTGTAAATTCCAATTTATGGATTTACATATGCAGCCTATGCTCAATAAATGTAAATCCAATAATTTTTTTATAAGAAATCATTGTTAATGTGAAATTCATAGACTATCATAATTTTGCACGAAGTTTAGTGAAACGGCCCCATGAGTATATATTTTATAGCTATAATTTTCTATAGATAAGGCGTCGATTCGACCACCTAAATGGCTACAAGCGGCTACATCCATGGAAAGCTAAAATAGACTCAGTCCGCTAACCCAGTGACGTCACCGGCCCATGCCTATGGAAGGTAATATCCGCCATAATTATATTGGACCTGGTGCTTGCTTGCTGATGACATTCTAAGTTCTATCCGTCTTATTACAATTATATGTGGCTTGATGCTTGCTGACTGGTGCCATTACAACTTACTTTCATGTTATTTTATTCGTCATTCGTTTTTATGACATTTGAAATATTCTTGGTTGTAGTCTAAATTGCGTGTGCATTTGGCTTGATGCTTTATTCATTCGGACTGTTTCAATGCGTTTGTGTTGATTACATTTTAATCGGCTTGATGATTCATTCTTAGTGACATCCAGAGTTCCATTATTGATTATTGCATCGCTGTTTTGCCATGCGTTTTGTTACCTCGCTAAGCCACGTCCCTTGAACAATTGCAACAGTAATTTGGGAACAACCAATATGACGCCAGGTACGCTGCTAAAACTTAAGATAGTTCTCCTAAAATTATTTAAAATGCTGGTACCTGTCCTCCAATGCGTTGCTCTCTAAATTGGTTCATGTCCCTAACGGTGTTGATGTAGATTGATACCGGCTTTTCTGTTGCGCCATGTTTAGGCTAAAAGACACCAACTAGTTTTACTGTATAATTTAACCGAATCCCAGCCAGTCTTTCCTACTTTCACTATTCGTATAGATGTTGTGGGACCAACCTCGTCATGTCTCCCAGACCCCCACTATTGTTTACATTATTTGGCCACGGAAACTCTGTTTACATCCTGTGACCAACAGGCTCAGTGTTTTCTTTTAAATGCTTCAAATATGCTGAAAATTGGTGTTAAAACACCACAACATGTTCCTCAAGTGAAACAGGGTAGTAATGGATCAAGATTTGCAAGCAAACTGTGTCAGTCACCTTAAAACACCCGGACTATTTTGTATGCCGGACTACTTTTGCATACTCAATTTCTCTAACCTTAAACCTAGAGTGCTACATGCCAGGTTATAATATAGGGAGACATGTTTTTCTTTATTCTTTCAATCTGACATTTTTCTGGCAAAATGAACATTGATTTACCATTACCAGACTTACTCATTGACATTATTATACTTTTTATATCAAACGCGAAATGCCAGTTTGATATCAGGGGCGATAACCGGGTTTCCTTAAAATGATAACGGAAGCAACTATTTATTCCATTTATTTATGTTTTGATGTGCAGTATCATACTTCATGCTATGTCGATACAATTATTTATGCAGCATTTAGTTGATATAAATAATTTGAAAATACTGCATCATTTGCATATGGAACTAGCTTGATACCACCGCGAATCTCTATGAGTACATTAACGATTACTAAATAATTATATATGTGTTGCTGGCACTCGTAATTTTTAAAAGTGGTGGACTAGTTGCTATCATACACTTATTTAAGTTACATAAAGAGAAGTATGTACCTACTAGATGGGACCCCAGCTTCAACAATAATTAAATCTATATTTTAATTAGTCAAGATCGAGAGCAGAATGGGTGTATGTTATTGGAAATTAGATCCCACAACATCCATAAGAAAAATGAAAGTAGCAGAGAATAGAAAAATGTGTGGTAACGGGTTAGTTTTTTAGGGAAAATCAATGGTGGTGGCCAACCTTAGTCTGATCCCGGACGGTTATTGGTTTGCATCGGTAACGAGCCAAGTTGACAGTCAACCTGTGTAAGTTACCAAATAGTAAAACTATTTGGTGTCTTCTAACCTATACTGTGATCATTTTTTGGTGAAATCTTACATCAACACCGGCCTCAAACAGCCAATCACATCTCGTACTATTATTTATTAGTCGGAGGATTCCTAACATTGACAGCAGTGCCCTCTGGAGTCATAATGAGGCACTACTAACACATATATTGCTTGCATCATTCTGCCTTTGGCTTGATGATTTCTGCTTGCGGCTTTCCGCTTTCGGACTGTGGCTTGATGCTTACTTCTTGCGTCTTTTCCTTATTGCTTTCGGCCTTATTCAAAGTGCTAAGTGCTTTGTTCTTACTTTCTATTGCAAATGCTTAGTGCAATACAACAGGGACACGAATAAGGACGTATCAATAACTGTAATGTAAATCAGTCAGGGGTGTAACTGATTTCAATTATGTTCGGGATTACGTGATAGAGATATGTTTGCAGATGATGCATAATTATCTCCCTTTGCGAATAACGTGTGTCAGTTATGTTGGCTGAATGGAATTTTACGCTAAAAACAGGTTTACAAGTTAGATTCTACTCATCATTCGCATTGGTTCGTGCTATAGACCAGTGTGTATATTCCATTAGTATGTACTGTAGCTATGTATTGACATTCACTGGCACGAGTGGCACGGAAATTGCCAAGTTTATGCACATTTCGCGCACTTTTTTTATAATAAAGGGTATCTTTACAGGTGGTTTGTGAAGCTCTGAAAGTTTTCCCGAGTGATTGTATAGTTTCCTAGTAGATACCAACACCTTGCAAATACGTGTAAACAGGTTTCTTCGTTGCGCATCGTAGATTAGCGTTGCGCAAAGCCTTCAAAGTTTACAGGTATTTCCCGGGATAACGTGTTTCAGTTATTATTTTTGGCGCCAAGTTTTATCTACGCTTGCTGCAAGACAACTCTGTAGGGCTTGTCCCGATAAGACGGTTAGTCATTGCTGCCTGCTCTTTGATCGTGGGTTGTGAATATGGTGTTTCGAAGTCTGATTATGGTCATATGCTGATAAGATACGCCCCGTCGTTTTGCCACCAGTCTACATGTCTACACACCATTATAATATAGATATATAACTATAAGTGTGTGTAGCGTAGTCTGTTGGCGTTATACAATGACGCCGGTGTAAGCAGCATTAGACAATCATCATGATCATGACAATGCTATAAGATACGTGTATTCGTATTTTGCGTACTCCTATTCACGTACTAGACATGTAATATCCGCGGCACTTGAGCACCTGTATGCACCGTAAAGTACACATGGTAGGCGTGATTGATAATTGATAAAAGTCGTACATTTCGTGGAAATACATGTATTTTGTTTACATCAACTAATTTTAATAATAACCAAAATGGGCATTTTGTATGAAACTATCAATTAGCGACCTGTCTATTTCCTGATTAGCCATCACGCACCTACATCCTGACCTATTGACAGGGAAATATACTGCTTGCTGGAGGCAGGGTCAATGCATGATTCGTGTTTCACTGATTAATAAACATGGTAGTGGTTCCTGATCCGAACCATGCGCACATACTTCATGTGTATAGTCGCATGGGCAGCTTACAAACCAGTTTCCGCGCAGTGTGATCAGGATCTACACAGCCATCTGATTGATCTAACACGCAAGATAATCAAAATCTGCAAACTGTTCCAACTGCAGTATTGTCCAAGTTCTTATCCGTATACCCAGTATGTGACCCGATGTGATAAAACCGGGCTGGCTAATTGGCTGATCGAATTGCGAACATTCAAGCTGGTGATGTGTATAGATAGACTGGCCGGTGGCACTGTCTGGTCTCGGTCTACACATGAATAACCCCATTTTGTCGGATCGTACATATATCGTGGTAGACACCATGCTATGGTCACGATGATAAAGCTAGACTAAGTTTGACATTTTAATCGTTCCCCAGGGTTACGAAGGCTGGAGGCGGGATAGGACAACTCTCGTATTTTACAGACTCCCTACACCAGTATAGTCTCGCTTTCCATGTTCAATAGTGATACATGTATATATACAAGTTGTAGTAGTAGTATCTTATGTGGCTCTACTGGCAAAATGGATCTTACAATAAACATATTTTCAATAAATAAGTCGTGTAAATCATGCGCATTCGACATATTTCTACGCTAGATCACTGGTCAATAACATGCATTATGTTCCACCTTGTTATACATCGATAGTATCCGTATTCGTACGTGTTTGTTAATTGAAGCGTTCATAACACGAGATTGACGGTATCTGATGTTTAACTCGCAGATTATGCTTTAACTATTCGGAAATGGAATACACAGTCGTGTATTTCGTTTCGCATAATCATAGAGACCCTGTTTATGTACCTAAGTTTACCACGTCTTCACACGCAAAATTTCATTTTTAGTGATCATTCAACTCGGTGTTTCCTAGTTGGTTACGCGCAATACAATAGGATTACATTTGACATACATACCAAATGAATTCACCAGGGTCATGTGGCATGTATCTCAATTGCAAATTGCAAATGAATGGCGTAGATTCCGATGAGCCGGCTCATCGGGATCTACAGTTTGGACAAAGGTACGTCTGCCATCCGCAATCCAAAATTATACAATCAGCATTATGATTCGTCTAGAGCTGTCGTTTCCCAATGTTTCCGTCTTACGAAAACATGCGAATCGTCTCCTAAAGATGTGAGAATCGTCTCGCATTTTCGCCATCTCGCCTTCCGCTTTTGGAAATATAGTTTGGTGTAACCCGAATTATAAAGCGCAGGTAGCGCAGGGCGACTTACCCTGTGTTACAGACAGAACATTCGGGTTAGTTTTGCTCATGCGTGTTGATGCAGATAGCGAAGCAAAAACGCGCGATCTTCCACTTGTGGGCGAGGCTGCGAAAAAGCAAGATTGAATATGATAGAATCGCGCGTGTTCGTCTCGCGATCATACTTCGTAATCTCGCGATCAACCTATGCTCGAGATCGCGAGATTGTAAAATGTCTTAGGAGACGATTATCATGTGCTGCTGAAACATGCTTTTATTAAGAAGTAGAACAAATGTGGACAAACACCAATAAATCTTGACAAAAAACAACAACATAGTTTGACAAAAACATGATAATCGTCGTCTTAGGAGAATATTCTTATGTGCTACCAATACATGTCTATTGTGTGGGGGAGGGAACATATTTCGATATATCTTATTGGTTACTGCATCGCATCGCCGGTTTTTGCCTTACCTTTTTTCGGGGTTTCTGCACATCCTACTTTTAAATTTCGATGTCATAAAGTTAAGGAATAATTATGTGCGAAAGATAATTCCAGAGCCAAATCTTACTAAATAAAGTTCTATTTTATTCCATGCGTGATAGTGTCACGAAATGGATTCATATGTGTTGAGTAATTGATCGTAAATGTGTGTCTCTGTTGACATCGCGTCGGCGTGTATCAAAGGTCAGATCGGCACGACCTTGTAACCTTTGATGTCTGGCCCTCCACTCGTCACAATCACACCTCCCCCCCTACCCCGCACGGTGGCAGAATGGAGAAACTCATGCAAACTGCTTAACCGGACGCACGGATGGACACACAGTCCAAACAATATAGTACCTCCCGACTCTAACATGAGACCGGGGAGGGCGGGGGCGTAAAACAAACGATTCTGTATTCATTTTTGTATTAAAATATATCAATTGCTGTCACAAATCCAGTATTTGCACTAAGGGGCGCACTTATATTGCGCCTGAAAAAAAATACTCCAATACTCACAAATCTAAGAGTTTTTCGAAGTTTTCCGGCCGCCCCATTGCGTCAGTAATCTGGTAATAAAACCTACGTTATTTTATCTAAAAAAAATTTGTCCCGCCCCTTTAGCACTTTCAAATATATTTTATCCCCATGTTAAATTCCCATATAATTTTATTTTCACAATAAAATCATTATTTCATTGATATACTTACTATATTTCATGATATACTATCTCGGTATCATCAACAGACCTTGCTATACGTCAACGGCGTTGTTTATTGTGATAATGTGAAAAAATATTGTTTGATTTTAAAGGTACATGCCCACTCAGTAGGCACAAAATGCTCTTTATATCAGACATCATATGAGACATTTTCTTGCAAAATAAACATTCATTCAACATTACCCCACGTATGGATTGACATTATTATACATTTTATATCAGCCGAAAATGTCCACACTGATATCAAAGGCGATAACCGTGTTTCCTTAAAATGTTAACGGACACTACTATTTATTCTCTGTATTTATTTTTTGATATGCAATATCATACTTTATAATCTGTCGCAAATATAATTATGTTCGGGTAACGAATTTAATTAATATAAATAATTAAAAAATATCATGCCTCATTTGCATAGGAAAATAACCTGATACCACCGCGCGTCACTATCAATAAAATACATATTAATTTACGATTATATCTGTATATAGATATTTAATTCCTATAAATAACAGTTTATGCATACTGAGTGTGCATGTACCTTTAATCTACATGCCAAGTACTAGTATTTATTAAATTACCCGCCAATTACCATTGTCCTTCTGTATTTATGTCCAGCTAGAGTAATGAGTATTTTACTGTGCAAACTGATCGGGGCTTACTAGTCGCTGCATCACGTGTATGACCTCGTGTGACCTCTTGTAATCCAAGCTCGGGCATATGTGTATTGCATGGAATATCATGCCGCTCTAATGATCATGATGATTGCGATGCTTGTATTTTAACACTGTCACGCCTACCTAAGTAACTTGAATCGACTCAGAATTTGTGAATAAAGATCAAACAATCCACCATGTCCACAGTGCAGATACTGATGACACGATACATATGGTGGTTATATATTTGACATCGAGATATCGAGATGTTGACATAATTTATCCGTCGCAAGTATGTCGACTTAAATATCACTACATAAAAAATGCCGCTGGCTAGAATCAGTCAGTCAGTTCATGCCTTAATGAGATTAAGCATTAACACTATAATGTTTTCATATTTATAAGTGAGACCCATGCCCAATTGAACAATGTTGTAGTAAAATACAAGAAATATGGTGTACGATTGTTATTTTAACCCATTTTATGCAGAGAACATACCCTTCCACCAGCCCGTAACGGTAGTTATTCTCGTCTCCCCACGGGAATACTACATCTTAGGTGGACACTTGAATCTTCTCTATAGAGCCGGTTCAATGTGTGATCATAGTTTGTTAGTGGAGAAACAACAAGACGAACACACAGTTTACCCCCTTTTACCACGAGGTATCCACTGTCTCAATCGTCTCATAGAGACGGGTCAAATGAGTGGTCGTTAGATATACCTATTATGCCCACACAGCTAGGAGCTATTATGTCTGGTAACTGCTCATTTACCAAAAAACAAGATCTGGGCAATGTTTATCAACTTCGCTTTTCTCAAATCATATCAACTGGAGGAGTACTGTTGCCTAATATAGATGACCTACACCAAGGTCTACCTTACGTTCTTGGCAGTGAGCCAGCCTATGTCTGCACAAGGTTCCACAGTGATGTAGTCGGTATTGTGATAAGGCTCCTAATTGGTTTTGACCCGGTTTAAGGTCTACCTTTAGCTTGGCAGTGTGCCAAGATTAAGGTCAACTATGAAAAGGTCAATAGGGTTCACATGCAGTTGTAATAGCTACCCCATGCATCTGAGAGAAGACGGGCTTTACAGCCCATCACACAAACACTGTTAATTGACCAGTGGTTAATTTAGGGTAACAATATATTTCCCATTGCAGCAAAATAATTAATTAAGACGTGTATATAAACTGGGAAAGCTTGTCCACAGTATTTACATTTAGGTGAATATTTGGAGGAGGGGAAAATAATACACAAATAGTCCTCTCAACAAGGGCGGTATTTAATTTATTATACCGAATAATATTAATTATGAACATGACTAACGTCGGTATTTCAGAATCCCCTCTTAATATTGTCCCGCTGCGTTATGAATTGCGTGCTGCGTTGTGAAGCGGACGACTCTGTAGACTATTTTTTATCACGTGATATGAAAATTGACCTAATGCAACGCCAGGAATTGCTATTAGGTATAATAATATACTATATATAAATGTCACAATCACCAGATTAAAGGTACATGCCCAACTCAGTAGGCACAAAATGTTCTTTATATCAGAGACCTCATCTGAGACAAAATAAAACATTACATTCACCATTTACCATGATTAACCCCACGTATTGATTGGCATTAGCATGCATTTTTATATCACACGTAACTTTCCACTCTGATATCAGTTATTTGTTGATGTGCAATTATCATACTTTATAATCTCTCGAAAATATTATTTGTTCAGCAACGCGTTTAATTAGTATAAATAATTAAAAAATACCATGCCTCATTTGTATGTGAAACAAAAAAAAAAAAAAAAAAATAGCCTGATACAACAACGTGCGTCACTATCAGTAAACTAAATATTCTTAAATAATTATATCTGTATAGCGGGATAACGGACCAAAATCCCCCCCCCCCCCCCCCCCCTGGACATAATCCCCGCCCATGATTTTTGACACAGGAGGACAAACTCCCCCCCCCCCCCCCCAGCCCCGTCTAAAATGCAGGTAGGACAAAATCCACCCCGTCCAAATCACAGGTAGGACATATTCCCCCCCCCCCCCTCAAAATTAAAAAAAAATATAAGGTTTGGGACCGACATCAGTATACAAATGTGCAAACGATACATACATATTCTTGTTTGACGTTTATTGTGCAACTGAAACTACTTCATTCGATGTGCTTGTTTGATTGTGCAACTGAAAATACTTCATTAAATGTGCTTGATGTTTGATGTTTATTGTGCAAATGAAAGTATTGAATATTAATTAACTTGATTCTGGACGGGGGGATTTTGTCCTACCTTGAATTTTGATGTGGGGGGAGATTATGTCATACCTGTGATTTAGACGGGGGGATTTTGTACTCCAGTGGTACAAATCATGGGGGGGGTTATGTCCCGGGGGGGGGGGAATTTTTTCCTACACTCCTGTATAGCGGAATAGTGGAATAGTGAAACAATTATACACTTATTTAATTCAAGATAAACATGATAAAGAATAGTTTGTGGCCTACTGATTGGACATGTACATTTAAATAGCCAATAAAACATACAGACATGCCGTGTGCTACGTGCCTTCAACGACTGGTCACATATAAACACTGAGCTACTGCGACGATTATCACGGATCTTGAAAGTTTAACTGAGACGATATACCACTCCGGATGTCAGGTCTACATGGGTGTAAGATCATTGTTTCTCGGGACGCCCATTAGACCGTGGCACTTCAGTATTGGTGGGGGGACCTATTTAATCATGTTTATTCGAACTAACTGCTATGATTCTAACTGTTTACATCAGCAGTGTCAGATTAGTATAGTATAGACTGTTCCGAGTTGAAGTTGTCGGGTGGGGGAACTGGCCGGAATAACTCGGAAGAGGCCAGCAGTCCGAAGATTTTACACACTTTGCGCGGTCCGTGCGCTTTATTTCCTCGAAAATCGGTGGAATAATAATAAATTGTGATAAAATAATATGAGTATCTTGATATCAGCTGCTTTTGCTGTTCATATATCCAACAACAAACGTGGCCTGTCAGCACACGGAATGCGCCTGGCGGCAGATTGGAGAAACTGTGGCAAAGTTTATTAACCCAAAGTGATAAGTATTCACAAGCATATGTATGAATGTCAGAATTTCAAGGTCATTATTACGGGCAGTGTTGATGTGTGGCATTCGTCTAGAAAGTATGATGTATTGAAAATATTAAAGTAATCCATTAAGGGATATAGAAGATATGACAGAAATGAGAAGCTTCGGCGAAACGTCTTAATGCGGGTAAAAGTTCAAAGTTGTCATAGTCAAAAGGTTAATGTCATGCAGCATGGATGTGTGGCATTTGTCCACAAGTATACTGTGTTGAAATATTTATAAGTAATCCTTCAAGGGATATAAAAGTTATAACATAATTTAGAAACTCCGGCGAAACTTCTGCCGGACTCACGGACACACAGTCTAAACACTATATGCCTCCGGCTCTAAACGATACAGGGGGCAAAAAACTTCCACCTACCGAAAACGTCGATTCCCCTCCGTGTAACAAATATTCCCAGTTTCGCACAATAACCAGTGTGTATACTGATCTCAAGGGAACGGTTGCCAAACATGCCAACAGTTTCAGTATATCATCATGATCACGTCCCGTGGAATTACCAAGGGAGATGTCAGTTACAAACCGCCAGTTGTGTCATCATCTGGGCCAGTAGAGAGAGAGGAGAGAGGAGAGAGAGAGAGCGAGAGAGAGACAAACCAGTGGTAACTCGTGATACATGTACCTGACCACGGTGTGACCTGGCTTGATCCACGCATGCGGCTTTGATATAAAGGGGGTACACTGTTCATAATGTTGCTCCTGATCAGTACGAGCATGTTCATTTACGGATCTTGAGCTTCACTGGCCTTACGTACAGACATCATACCCCTTCTTTCTGCGGAGTCGAAATAATTATTAATCTGGTAAATAATCCCTCATCGTCGATATAGATCAATAACCTGTGTCACGTACAAACGTGAGTTTACTGTGCCTTTGCAGACCGTTATTACCGCCGGTCATAGTCTCGATATTATAATACACTCCCGTACATCAGTTATGTGACCTGAGACAATGAACGATATTTTTATGATCATTTAATAAACCATTTCACCCTAAATAACTTACATGGATTCGTCCATGATTAAATTTAGATGATTCCCATATATTGAACAGGTTGTGGCTGGGGCTCCAACAGCATAAACAAACATTATGTTGTAAAATAGGGATACCTATTTTTGTTCGTCCATTCTTTAGATATGATATTTTCGGGCAAAATTAACATTCATTTACATTAAACGGACGTGTTAATTGACATTATCATACTGTTGATACGCAACTTGAATTGCCACTTTGATATCATGAGCAATAACCGTGATTCCTTAAAATGTTAACGAAAACACATATTTATCTCTATTTATCTGTTGTGTACAATGGTGGTTTCGACTACGTTAAACGGATGATTCAAAATAAATATATATATTTATCTTATATGTAATGATGATTCAAATAAGTGGCGGAGTTTTATATAGAAAAGACAAAGCTTAGTCAGATGATTATGTCCGGTCCCTAAATTATGTTCGCTCATTTAATAAATGCACGCACGCATTAGTACGGACTGTACTCAAATACACACATTACATAGTGGATATCCATCGATATTTGTTTTATGCGTACCGACAATAGCGCATGCCAGAGACGTTACCGCTGTTTATTTGATGTCGATAGCAATATCAGTGAAATACTGCGATGTGATAAATAGAGAATAGTAAGTTAGTGCCGTAGAATGGGAAAATATCTGGCAAGGCTTAGGAACGGGATGGGGCAAGGCTCTGCCGAGCACATCCCGTTTCCGTGCCGTGTCAGATATTTTTCCCATTCACGGCACTAACCATACTATTCTATTTATCCCGTCTAAACACCTACAATTGGCTTTAAAATGCAAAAAAAGTAACCACAATCACCGCATATATTCATACGCGGTGATTAGGTACGTATTGACAGGATATCTAAATGTTTCACGGCACCGTGTTTCAACGGCAATATGCACTGTGTTGAGGGGAAATATAAACATGATAAATACGACAACTTCCATATCGCTGATATGTACCTGTCATACTTTTCGCTGTAAATAATTGTATTGTAACATGATTGCGGACTTTTTATTTTTGTCGAGTTATATAACGGAAAACTCGCGCGTTTCTTTGTGTGTGCTTCTGTCCATCAGAAAATTGGGTCTGTTTTGTTTACCCGTTTGGCGGGTTAATCAATGTCTGTGGCCACCAAATTTGAGTTTATTTCGCACGTGTGTAATTTTAATAAACTCGCGGGTTTGTATGTTTATGTAGCTACGCTGGATGCACACTTTCAGATTCAGAAGATAATAACAATTTATGTTCAGGAGTCACAGAGCTTGCTGAGAAGGTGAATCAGCTTGTTGGTGTTCATTAATTTTAGGTGCACCAAATCTCTTCGCAACCTCTACCTTCTACTCGGCTCTTACGAGCAACAGGGAATACCATTCACATCGATGAATAATTACAAACATAATGAATATTGCACACTAAAATGACTAACCTCACATACACGACATTTTATTGACCAACCGTAAAAAAAAAGCAAACACATTTGCATTCTTCAATATATTGCGCAGACCGTCAATATCGCCCACAAACGGTCAATTTTATTCAGGGGAATATTATGGAATATTACATGCTACCCAGTGGTTTACTGTGATTCTAGAGGGATTTATTTCCTTGAAGGATGTTCGCGAGAAGTAATTGACGTCATGTTTTGACGTCATTTCCGGCGAAGAAACAATTCATACGCTAACGTCAAAATTGTCAATTGTGACAACGTTATAAGCTGGTCTAGAGCAAATTTCACATTTTTTCGAGGAGCATGTAATATACAATTTATTCCGCTACCATTTTGATTAAATACCGGATTTATTTACCCTGGCCTGCTCCGCACTCGTTTTTTTATCGGATGTCTCGGGAAATAAATCCCGTATTTCAAAATGGTAGTGGAATAAATTATATTTATCTCCCCGAGGAAGCAATATCTCCCGAGGCGATAGCCAAAGGGGATATTGTTTTTGAGGGGAGGTAATCCACAACATTTCTTCAACCAAGAGCGGTATTTATTTAATTTAATTATGCCGAAAACAAATATGATAAAATCGTCATCGGCCAGGAACAAATGTAACTTATGCAAAAAAATAAATTCGAAACCACCGATGTTCAGTAACTTATTATACTGCTTTGCGTTCAGTAATTCAATAAGTTTTGCAACATTTCGCATTTTTTAGTTAGCAGAAAGCCAACTATAATTTAAAAACTTATGCACCCGGTGCGATTAGAAACCGCGACCACGACGACGGCAACGTCGTGTAACGCAAATAGCGTCGGCATTACCACTGCGCACGACTTTCGGGAATGGGAATGTTCGGCTAACGCGAGGTTGAAATTGTAATTTATCTCAACACAGTGCCTATGTTTCGTGAAACACGGTGCCGTGAGACATATTTGATATCCTGTCAGTAAGACATAATCGCGGTCACAAAAATGTGTAGTGTTGACCAATGGCGGTGCTGGTTGATCAGACTGGTGAAAATGGTATTGTTCACCATGTTCACAGTGTGCCGGTTAAATTTCGCAAATAAAAACGTTATCGCCGGAAAATAGAATTGTTAAATTTAAATTTTCCGGATGTCAAATCAATTTCCATTAAGACCCTCAATATCTAATCGTTTGCTCTGTACACCATTATGTGCGTCATTCAGACATGACTGACGTCATAATTATAAGTACATTCAATAAGTCTACGCCATTTAAAATAAAAATGGCTGCTCCCAGTGATTCCAGTCAGGTATAAACGAATAAAATTGTTGTTTGTCGTGTTGATTATTATTCGCAATCGCAGATCGCTATCCTTGCAGAACATGCTCCGAATGAAAATAGGATGGGTCCGGTGAATTTTGAGTGGAATATATTTCGTTGAAAAGAAACTGTAATTTCACATTGTCGGTGACAAAATATAAACCATTCTTTATCGAACTATGTTCTTTGAGCGCCAAAGTGTGTTTGATGCAATTCGGTTCTAATTTATCTCCTTTTGAAGGCTAAATGAATTAAGTTGATGATTTAAATGCATGTTTTACAATTTTGGACGCGATAATTAGAATATGGTCGAGACACTAGTTTTTGGGTTAGTCGGCGATTTCGGGGTAATTCAACATATTTTGTAATTTATAGACATGCGTGCAGCCGCTCTGTGCGTTACGTCAGGTGAATTAAAATAGCATGTCTATATACGTACATTATGTCCTTTAAGAATGTCTGAGTCCGCCATTAATCTGCTCTTTAATATTGTTAAATCATAAACATGATAAACAATAGAAAGGTTTAGTTTTCGAGTTTTCCTTCACTGTGTCTCATTTCATCTTGCGAGATGATCAACAGCCAATGAAAACTCGGGACAAATTCGCAGATTTATTACACTTCGGAACATACCTCGAAAAACTCCAACCATAAATAGAGGATCTCAAACGAGTTTCCATTTGATATGAGATTTATGAAACGAGTCACGCACCGAGCATTTATGCACCGAGCCTCCTGGCGAAACCAACATTACTATCCTTCTCTCTGTGCCTGGGAGAGAATGAGCCGGAACAATCAAACGGGCTGAATCTAATCCGCAGTAACTGTTGCTCCCTCAATACACGACCTCAATACACAGGCATCTGTGTGTCAGGTGTGGTGTGTGTCCGACCACAGGTGAAGTGACGGACCATGAGTGAATAAATACATTAAATATACAAAACGAGGATGGCAACGGCCCGCATGTCGAGCCCGCCGAGGCATTTTATGGTCTCAGAGTGTATTTATTTGATGTTTGATGCCACTAAACAATACAAAGTTTCAAGCAAATCTGACTTACGGTTATAGAGATAGAAGATATGTGAAAACTTTAACGCAAATTTTGACAGAAACTTTAACGCAAACATTTGACCTTGACCTTGAACTTTTGGCTACTACAAACATTAAATCTAAAACAAGATTTATATGCAAGAACTTTTTCATCAAAAAGTTACCCTCCACATTTCTTTTATTTCAAGAAATTCCATGAAACATTGATTTGATAGGTAAATCAAATGTTTCTATGGGATATTACAATGGGGGCTGAAATAGATTTTTTTTAAATATTTTTGGAATTTGTTGACCGATATTCCCCAGATATATAATAGGCAGGTTTCAGATTAAATTGTTCGTTTATTTCACTCGCCCCCACATCCTCGACACCACCCCCCACACACCCCCCCCCCACCCCGCCAACGTCTTATTAAATTCCCATAGGAACATTGTATTCGCAATGAAATCAATACATATATGTGGTTTTCATAGTGGTTCAGTTGTCTGTTTTTTGGTTTCCTTCAAGGAAACACGTAGTAATTTTGTTGATTATTTTTTATACAAATGAGCATATTGTAAATGATTTGTATACTATTATATGGACGACTTATAAATGACATTTAAAACTAAATAACCATATGACCGGCAGTTTTAGATAACACATCACAAAATCAGTATGATGTAATCATAACGCTAATATTTCTTTTAAACTTTATTTATATAACAATTACAAACAAACGTGAGAACATTTGTAGTCGGCGTAGATGGAGGCGTCTGCATGTTTCATAATTTGGGTTGAAACCGGAATGCTCAAAGAAAACAAACTTATCCTGTCTGGCGACCACCATCAGATATTGTCCATAGGTGTAACAACGGGTGCGGCTGTTTAACCCCATCTGTTTAATGTAGCGCATGGAAGAGAGATTTTTTCAATCGGTTATCTGGCGTGTTTGATATGTTAGCAATATAAAACTGTCAAAGCTGTATCAATAAAGTATTAATAAAGAAAATAAAGATGCAGAAATTGGTTATTTTACCGTCTCAAGGTGTTTATCTGACATTTACATGTACATCTTATAAATTTGAAAGCTTCATTTCGTTATATTGAATGTTGAACAACAACTAGAGAAAAGATGGATTCCATGGGAAAATGATTTCCCTGTTCTATTATTTTGGGCAATTTATTAGCTCTACATCAAAGATTATTTGTTTAAAGGTATACAATTTACAGTTAACTAAATTATAGCCGTAGATAACATATCGGAGGCGAATTTGTGTAGCTAGCTCCGTACGTACTGTCCCGTGAGATCTAAAGATAATAGCTGCTGTATTCATACGCACGAACTGTATTGATTCGTATTTTCCAAAATTTAACTGATAAACTGAGCCTAAAACTGTGAAAACTATAGGAAATAGTATATGTAGAGTTTTAGATACAAAACAAGACGGACCAAAACACAATGGATAAGTTGGCACAGGGCACTATTTTCTTGGTCGTACTCGCCGTTTAGGCGCAGCACGACAATGGCTGCCCCCATAGAAATTTGCGTGACATAATATGCTATCTACAAGGACATTACCACAGGTGGAAGACAGGGACCCCACCAAACAATTTCCGTACAATAGACACCGGAAACGGGTGGGTGGAGTAACGGTTTTCAAATGAGCCATTTATTGGGTCCTAGGTCCCAGTCTTCCACCTGTGGAACTTTACATGACGTATGCAATATCATTTACCGGCGACGTGTGCCGTTGTAACGAATTGTCATTGTTTCCTATATTATTTATAAATTAAATATAAATGTTTTGAAATATGGCTAAGTATATATTAATAATAATATACATAAATATGTGCGTTGTGATGAAACAAAGAGAAGTTTCTGTGTGAGTACAATTGTAGCACGAAAACGTCACGACTCGTGCGGTCCACTGTCCGCAAATATTGATAACGACGACGTAACGTACGTATTATCAAAACAACGTCGATGCGACAAAGTGACGTCAGATATGTATCTCTGTTGGTCTAGAAAGATGGTTTATCAGTTGAATACTACATTGGTTTATATATCATATTGTTCGAGAGAGATCAAATTTTCTAAGTATCACGGTTGAAAACTCAATTTCGCATGTTTGATCCATAAAGGAGGTTTTCGCTTGGCGCGTCATATTATGTTCACAGTTTTGATGAGTCACGGCGGTTATCACATGGTGTGTAATACAATTCCTCGTTATTGATACATGCACGAGTTTACCAAATACGAAATTGTATTCACTAAATGCAATCTGACACACTAAATGAAATTAAACCAGAAACAGATACGCGTATAAGGCAAGGGAGACGCTATGTAAACATGTACTGTAACGTTTACGACTACATGTACGTTTTTGAACTTTTACACTAGCGTTACATAACATCTTATCCATATACTAGCTCATATCTACTGTACATACAATGTACATGCATGTAATCTCGGTGAACGATATACTAACACAAAAAAGAGAAAACATGTATGGGTCCATACGCGAACTGGGCTGCCGACACCACCAGCTCACATGCTACTCAACATTGGTCGTTTCTGATTCATTTATTTTCATAACAACCCCGAGAACGTACATTTTATATTTGGCATAAAATGGTAATTAAAATAGTCAATGGTCTACATACAATTGGTTTGTTTAGCTAATGGTACACGATAATACACTTATATCATATGTCATTACTTGACGTCAACAAAGACGTCAGCTATGTCAAAAGCGTAAATGGAAGCGACGAATCCGACCTCATTTACTCGATAACGTCAGTTTCGCCATAATGCACATTTTCGCACGACGCGGTTTAATATAATGTTTGAAGAGGTAAGCCGATGTTCACACTGGTAGTCTTCGTTTTGAGGTGTATTTCTGGCATATGTGGGGCATTTAATAAAATATACACGTATCCCAAAAGGGCCTACAATAAATAAAGATCAGGGTCTACACTGATACATAAAATAGGTTATACAAATTCTGATAACGTAAGGAGAGCATATACTGATATGTTTGAGGGTGTATTTGTGGCATATTTATTATATATTGAACTATATTTGCATGTTATTTACCCACATGATTGGTGATTGATGTGATGTGCATAAATAGAAAATCATATGGCCAATTTAACAGATTTATTTGACTACATATGTCAATTATATGATGTGTTTTGTGTCATAATATGCTTTACACTAATATCTGACACTATCTAGAGTGTATTTGTGGTATATTTATATATATTTAAACTATATTTGGGTGCATTTGAGTGTATTTGGGTGTTTCGTGTAACCGTTCCCCCGGACCCGCTAGCTTTGCTCGTTCGACGGTATGGCCGCACCACTTTTCAATACCCTCATACGACGCTGCATCACAATTAACTGTCGTCAATTAGATTCTGAACTAAGTTCTCCAATAATTACAATGTATTATTCTGACGGTTACATGTATATAACCTCATAGTTGGCGTGGTAGCAAATTACAAGGCACATGTCGGCTAATTATAGATTTAAAATCGATAGTGGTGCGTTTGGTTTGTTCACTACATGTACATATATCATAGTTTTATTCTGTTCAATGTTTGATAGTATACATACTAACACGTGTAGATACATTTAGTGTACCTTATCAGCAAATACAGTTTACAGCTAGCACGTTCAATGAGTCTATGAACACGCATTTCTACTGTAGGCTGCTGTGTTGCATTGTAAAACGTCGGCGTTTCAATAACGTCATTTTCTCAATGACGTTACTATTTTTTCCTTGCGTGATTCACATGGTGCTACACAAAAAAGTGATATAAAACAAAAAAAAACTATGAAACATATTTGCATTTACTTTTCAGTGTAATGTTTTTGAAAGGTGTCCGCAACAAAAAGTGTAAACAAATGCAAATCGAAACTTTTGTCATTAAGGCCGGTTTTCACAGAGCGCGGCCCATATATATATATATATATTCGAATTTCATGAAATAAGAAAATGGAAGGGTGACCTTTTTGTTATATATTTTTTAGATTTATTGCATTTAATATTCAAATGTTCGTCGGCAGAAACATGTGGAACAGACAGTAATCCGCTTCATCACGTTTTGCGCATATCTGAGACCTAATGGCTTGAAGGACCCCACATACAGGTAATACACATCGATATCCATGATATATAATCACGGTGTGTTAGCACCACTCATTTGAAATATTTCACTGAGATGGTTCAAATGAATGGTACCAACATACATTATACTTCTATCTTGAAATAAACAGGATATAACAATATTTTTCATGAAAATGTATCCTAAATAAACTGCAATTGAATATACAGTAGAACCTTTCCAAACCGGACACCCAAACAAATTTGTATTCTTAATTATGGTGGCTTCAGTTTAGAGTTATCTAGTATATTAATCTGTGTTCTTGTCCTGAAATCACACCTCATTTCTTGGAGTGCTTATTTGTTTTACACCATTTGCTCGGAATAGATGTACAACTGTGAAACCACATTGGTTGTTACTAGATGTCAGATAGTTATAGCTGCTCAACTGACCAATGGTCAGATCATATGATCTAAAAGCCACTTTGTAATCAGATTATATACATCATGATTTGATTGGGATAATTAAACAGTTATGAAACTGAAATCTTTCAGATCTCCGGAGAGAATCACGTTAGCCCTTTATTAACGTTATTAAAGGCACTCGGTCGCAGATGTGCATAGACAGGGATACAACAGAATAGGAAAATAGTTTAATTGTAATGTCTGTCTGTTTATGTTTTGAAAGTTTTGTAAGAGTTTCTCAAATCACCTATAATTTCTGTTTGCCTACAGCTAATATCTTCATATTGCACACATACATTACTTAGTAACGAAACACCATTCCGCATGGCCAAATCACATTTGTTTTCATTCGGACTCTTGATATATATGCTTAACAGGTGCCATGATACATAAGACCAACTAATACATGCATGTATGATGTACATGAATCTTGATATGATATCATATGAGTAAACAACACATTCATTGCTAAAAGAAAAAGTATAGATTTCTTTCACTTTTGTATACAAATGAACATCCTATAGGTCACATACTACATACCTAAATTAGATTTACAATCCTGTCATATTTAGAGGTCCGAACACAAATACATACATGTATTATGGCAATAATGTTCATTCATTTTTAGATAGTCTTATGACCACTACAAGAGTATGATTTAATTATAGGCACTCACTGATTTACCCGTTATTTAACCGTTATTACCAGCTGGGACATTTTATACATAAACATTTCAAACTGACATTTTACTTTTCTTCTGCAGTTTGTTTATTATGTTATCACATTAATATTGCATGCTATGCAGATTTAATTAATGCTTATTTCTGTATTATTTCATCTATAAACTATAACATTATCTAGCGGCGCTTTCAAATCGCTGTTCAGTTTATTTCAACACCATGGCATCTAAAATAATAGAAACGTTTAATATGACTGATCACTAGCAGCAGACGCCGTTCAGCGACAGTTGCTGGTTATATATTATAATTTCTACTACACTATTGCACAAAACATTTTAACATTTGAATTGCGCCGCTGCCTCTTTACTATGGATACGGTCATGAATACACGTATATAATGTGCACCGAGGTCAATGTCACTGGGGACTTGTGTTCTAATATCAAGCTGAATATATTACAGTTTTATGTAGATATTCAGCTCTCATTTGGGGTTTGGGGTTTTCTCCATACCCTACAGGTTAAATAGGGTTTCGAACCCGTTGCTTGGCTTATTATCACGACTATACACTACTCTGCTCTTGTACACCGTATGCGGCTAAATATGTCTGATGATAAACATTTTTTTTTATAAATGATAAATGATGACTGATCATCTTTTTGTTTTAAACTGTACAAGTGTAGTATTAGCATGGGTAAACTTTGAAACATTTAGCCTTCGGCCTTCAATACAGCGGTAAACCCTATTATAATTGCCGTAGCTAATGCCTCTTCCGGAATAGATTATCGGTGTATCATGTGTATCAAGTATCCGATTGTGAAATTAGCACCGTGCCACTTGCCGCTGCTTGCAAACTGACCATACGGTTTCCAGTAGACTGGTGTCAGTCCATGAATTTGTATAACATTATTCCTAAAACATTTAAACTTCAGCTAGTATCCTTCAAATATGCATTTTATATCTCCAGCCAGAATTCATGAATTAGCCAGCCGGCCACAGAGATTGGGATATTTCAGAAATATGGTATATAGGAAGTTAAAGGTTATGGGGTAAATCTAAAACATTAAGGACTGATACCAGTCTAGGTTTCCAGCTGTGCTCAGTAATTATTTGTTTCAAATGGACAAACGGCTAACGTTTCACTTTCATCTGCAATAATACACTACGTGCCCCAAATTCGTGTAATGCGCCAATACCTGTTGTACAAGGGAACATCCATAAACCGGATACATATGCAGTGATTTGTTTACCAGCGCATCGCGCGGCAAGTACACACAAAACATTCGGAATTATTATTATTATTTCCATAGGACGACATACTATTTTATCAGAAGGGACCCCAACCTTTAAAAGTGTCAGATTATAGACTACCTATGTATTGAATTACCAGTATGTTCGGCTTAGATATACTTAATTATAAGATACGCAGCCTGATCAGGGTCTACACTGGTCACAAAAGTACGTTGTAAATATAAAACGAGAGTAGAAATCAAAAATTTACAAAACATATGTCGCTTCTGCGAATAAACAACAAACCTATACTAACAAAACAGACGTAGTACGCAATAATAGTTAGGCACTGCATGGGTCTCAGATTTCACAGAAAGCAACTCTAGTTATTTTTAAATATTATAAACACGTTTTTCAATCGATGGTTACTAATTTACTTTAGCTAATGTAATTACTCTAGCGTCTATAATGGAAACTTCTTTCTAAATGGTGTATAATAAATATGACCATTTCACAACAAAATATAGACATTTTACAATTTTCCTTACTGGTATACAGGTCTACACGTACACCACCGCCTGCGCTAATCTCGCCAATATTTGTAAATTCTTCTTATTTCAAAATACGTGATAGTGTACTTGAAATCAAATAGCTTGATGGGTGTAAAGGCCGAGGCTGAAAATAAATGCAGGGTGGTTAAAAAATATGTCCCCACATTAAATAGAGATAACTAGTGTTCTAAGCAAGAATAATCATTCAATCAAAAGTTTATTACAAAGTAATATATTGTAGCATTTTACTCATTATATATTCCTACTAATTACGTCACTACTTGCATGGTATGACGTTACAATATTAAATGTATGATATTACAGATATTTCAAAGAATTCATGGAAATTGGTCGGAAACGGTTACGAATGTTGAAACGCGATCGATAGCATCGCAAAATGATAATGCAATGTTACGGCTGACTGTTTAAACCATTAACCTTATACAACGGTAAGATTATGGCCTTGGTCGTTCGCACTTGGGAAGACGTAAATAACATACAATAATCTCATTAAATTCAGCTCAGGTCAGCTATGCAAACAACCATGCTCCCCAGACAATATTAGGACACACAATTGTATAAATATCCAGGTTGCTGGCAGTCCTGCCACACACCAGAGATAACAGTAGTATCATGGCACATGTAGCCGGGTTACACATCAAATAAAATAGAAATTCGCGTCCTGTAGATGCGTGTGCCTTTTTCTATTCTCAAGTAACGTGTTTTCTGTCATCCATATTACCATTCCCCACCACACCCTTTCACTGCACGTGTTCAAGGTCAATGTCAATTAAAATAGAAAATTGCGACCAGTAGATGGGTGCATGTTTCTCCATTCTCTTATAACTTCTTTATTGTACAACTATTTGGCTTCAAACTTCATGTGTACGTTTATTATCATCCATATTTTCATTTCACAACCCAGCATGCACCCGCCCCCTGGGCATCGGTCAATGTCATATAACTCTGAAATTTCCACCACTTCAGTACATTCATTCTGCTACAAGCTCTTTACTATATGAGTGATTGACTTGAAACTTCATATGCATCTTTGTCCTTATTCATATTATCTTTCAATAGATGCATGTGCATTCCCCTATTCTTCTATAACTGCTATATATTACCGTAGTAATGTGCATGTTTGTGATCCAGCCACCACGGCTATGGGATACGTGCCGTTGGTGGTGTCATTCTTGTCATTATATTTGTATTATGAACTAATGGCAAATAAATACTATTTGTAAGACCCATTTTTGTCAAACAGCCGTCCACTTGCATGTACATGTATATGTACAAAGTACATATGTATTTTCGTATACGATATGTATATGTGCATTGGATCCGAACTGTAATCGAAAACACTGCAATGGCATTCGCGTGACAATTACCTACTTTTCGCAAACTATGGGTCAATTCCAATGGTTTGATATCTAACAGTATAGCCACTATGCAGCACAGTAACCTGAGTCAGTGATCAGAAACGAATGACCTTCCATTAGCACGACCTTGCTCTTTTTGACTGTCGCAAGATCGCTGAAACACTTGGCCATCTATATACATTGAAACGTTCGTAAGAATTTATCCATTTAACCCTTTCAACACCACAGGCCTGTATAGTGGTATTGGCAAAACGTGTAGATCCAGATGAGCCGTCTCATCAGGGTCTGCACTTTTTGTAAGTAATTTTCATATTTTTGACAACAAAAACACCCCCTTTTCATAAATGGACTATTCTGAAAATCATTTTGTGACAATTGGATTAGTTGCAAAATTAACATATAAAAAAACATTCCAGTTACTTAGGGGTGAAATACAAACATAATCTCCATAGTTTGGCCTGGTAATTTCATGGTGCGTGTATTATATAATAAGTATGTAGTTATATAAACTTAACAGCATTATCCCATTACATTGCTGAATTATTTTTTGTTGTCTGCTGTTTATTTTTCTAATTTTTCATATGTCTCCTCAAAAACATTCTTTGGCAGTACTTGGGAATCATTTTCAATGTAATTTAGATTTGGCAGTAAGCGATGCTTACGGAATAACCCCGCATGGGCCCAGGTGCCCCTAAATGTGATTTGTAGTATGTGGGTCTGTGACCTTGACCCTGGGCTTAGCGGGGGCGACACGGTCGTGGATTTGTCATAGCATGATTTCTCCGATGTTAAGTTTTAGAGGAATGCATGTGTGAAATATTAAGAATTTTCGATGAAGGAAATAAAGGTCATAACAGATTTCACCGATGTTAAGTTTTGTGAAGAGACTAAGTATGTGACCTTGACCTTAGGATCAGCAGGAGTTGGACGGTCGTGGATTTGTAGACCCTTAGAGGAAGGCATGCGTGAAATATTAAGAATGTTCTATAAAGGAAATGGAAGTTAGAATATATTTCTCTGATGTTAAGTTTAGTGACGGACGGACGGACAGACAGACAACCTGAATCCAGCACCCCCCTCCCCCCCCCCCCCCCCCCCCCCCCCCCCCCCCCCCCCCCACCATACACAGCTTGTTGCGGAGGTATAATGATTATAAAGTGCTGACAAACCATGGCTTTACTGATAAAGAAGAACATATATAGAACAGCAGCAGACGACAATTTTCGTTTCCTGCACATTTGAAGGGTTAAAGCAATGCAAATACATGGCTTTTGACTTTTATTCCTACTAATACTGAAATACTTGAAACAACATTTTGTCAGCTAGCCAGAAATGGCAAGCACAAAAACCCTGCCACCTCTCTCCTAGAGTATGCAGATCTACTAGCGAAACAGGGATTGGTCTATTATACTGGCAGCATTAGAACACAGAAACGAGCAACAATACCCCCCCCGCCACCCCCACCCCAAATGCCTATGCTTTAGGGCATTTGACTACATTGATCGGTTCATTTGATTGGTATGGAATATATTCAAGCCAATTTCCATTGTTAAATATTTTATGGTATAATACAGTAGAACCTCTCTAAACCGGACACCCTGGCTTAGAGGGGTTTCAATATAAATCGGGCATTTGATCATTCTGAGCCATATTTGCGTGCTATGCGATCACGAACAGACATTATCACCTCAGATAAATTACAAAAAAACTCATAAAAACTAAGATCACATGTGGTTCTTGGTGTCCGGTTTAGAGAGGTTCCACTGTGCTCTGGTGCAATAGTAAACGTTTTATGTGCTGGCTATCAGAAGAATGGCCTGCTTGGTACAGCCACAAACCAGATGGCTTTTCAGATAGCCATTACAGGTGGCATGTCCAGTCTGTTGGGGTCCATTCACACTAATTAACTACCATTATAACGGTTTACCTAAGGAGTGTCAGATCGTAATCACCCCTGTCCTGCAGTTAAACCCATGCATACTGATAATGTTCCCTAAATGTTTCAGCAGTGCTGTTTAATTCAAGAATAATGATGCCCCAAGATATGTATTGAGTATTTTCAGCCACGGCCTTTAACTTGTTTAACACACAAAACTTGTGCATGATTAGCAAAACTAACCGAATCTAACAATACGAGAACTGAATGTTATCGCTGGCGTAGCCGATGATGTAGTTTTCAATCATGTGACCACAATCGCGAGGTCATGCGCGGTAAATAGGACTGCTATATTTAGCAAAACTGGCTTTGCAACGCTAGTTATTTGTTTCAATAATATTTTTTTTATTATTACTTTAAGTTTTTTCAGGTCATATACGTACATGTTCCGAAATACAAATCTACTGTAAAATGTTCTTTCACTAACTGTTTTGCTCACAGTTCATTCACCCAGGGCCTTTAACAATGACAATGATGAATGAAATGTCGTCTGCTGATTATTATTTTGTTTTCCTCATCAAAAGCATGCTCTCACAGCACTTTATAATTATTTCCATTTAATTGCTGCCTGGTCGGATGACACTTCAAACCGAGATCCCGTCCATACATGACCATAGCTGTTGCTGGGACATATAACCCACCGACTTTTATTTCCTCAGTTTCTGAAATGCTACCATGGTTTATTGACAGAAAACAACATATATAACAACAGCAGACGATAATTTTGGTTCCATGATTCTAAGGATTAAAATATGACTTGTATACACTAGGTTCCATGCAATTTTGAATAAAAGTATCAAAGAGGCTGGATCTCAAGTACGCATCAGGCGACACATTTAATTAGTATAAATAATTAAAAAATATAATCTCTCATTTGCATATGAAAATAGCCTGATACCACAGTGCGTCACTATCAGCAAAATAAATATTACTAAATTATTTTATCTGTATAGCGGGCACTCGTAATTTTTAAAACTGGTGGAATAGTGACACAAGTATACACTTATTTAATTCCTATAAAGAACATTTTGTGCCTACTGAGTAGGCATGTACCTTTAAAGTCTCATCCGACAGACCAGTGGGATGGACATAATGGAAGTACTATGAACGTATGTTTTAATGCCCTAAACGAGGCTAAGTTCATATTGTATTTCATAAATATACATAACCGTTCATATTGACCGTTGGCATGGGGGATTTATACGCATTTCGACGTTTTTCCCGCCAAGTGGGCGGGATGGGATGACTTGGCGACATAGCGGTAATTACAGGGACACACCTGGGGAATTAGACAGCAAAATAATCCGAGCAAACCGAATTGGACAGAAAAACAAAATCCTAGCATGGGTTGGCTGGCAGGCTGGCTGGCACAACATTCGGACCTCATGCGGATTCATTTATTTTGCATACTCTATAATATAGTATAATCTGCTCCATGGAAGAGACATTTGGTGTAACTGACCTAATGTTAAACTAATGAGTTCAATATGTTCCCAAGAATGAACGGTCGCGCAAAATAATATCTGCCAACAACATCATGTTAACAACAGGGAACAGTTATTTTATCATGTTTATGGGCCCCTAGTGACTCACAACTGTATCTCCACTTGTGAGAGAGAGGGACACCTGAACTCAAAGTCTGAGAGGGGTCAGTGGTTTTATCCGATTTAACAGATTATCAGCAGGATAATGATGTATTATAGTTACAGGATAGCATGATGTTTTGAATAATCTATTTTATGGCCGTGTCATCTGTCTTACTCAACACGTTTATAATGTTTTCACACTGGATTAATGGGTTACAAAACATGATATTATAAACATAAAATATCACAATGATAGCATGCAGTTAATGGCAAGCTTTCCAAACAATTTGTTTCCGTTGGACACCACTGTATAAAACACTGATTGCAACCTACATGACCTACGCAGACCCATATTAGTTTGCAAATGCAGAAAGTTTGATAAGAACATACATTCAAAGGAGTTACCGTGTTGTTGGTGAAAACCGGTAGTGTTCACATTTCCGATCCAAATTATATGTTTTGACTACAATTTGAATCGTCTCAACACGACTGATCACATGCTGTCACGACAGAGATACACATTACCATGATTACTGGCATAGGTTATTTTTGAAAAATAACCTTTGAAAAATAACCATGCTAACAGAAAAATGTGTTGAATATCGACATAACTAGGAAGTTATTTAAAATAGCTGGCACGGTTATCCTAGCCATTTACATGATGTAAGTGTATCGTGTCCGATATATGTATATATAGTATAATTATGGAGAGTGCATGAACCACATAATGAACACAGTGAAACTTGCGTACATGTTATATGCATATGTGAAACACAGTGTAGTATCCATGATCATGATGGTACCTCTTCGATTTTGGTTACTCGACTGACGCTAGTCACCATGGTCGTTTTGGTTGTTGTTCTCATTATAATTTGAGGACGTGATTACACATAACTGGCATCGATTATGTTTGTCCAAAACAAACAAAAAAATGTGTTGAATGTCAACATAACTTGAGGAAGCTATTCAAAATAACTGACACGCGTTATCCGAGCCCTGAAAATATAATGTGGCCGCAATCAAACCATACATGGTATATGAAAATTGCATGTACAACATCATGAAGATAACGAGAGCCGTGTATGATGTGTATATCTACATGTTATGTACACATGTGAAACCCAGCTATGGGGTTATTGCTATTTTTTCAAGATAACGTGATACAGTTCGTATACATAACTGGCGTAGGTTATGTTTACCAAAAACAAAAACAAATACGAACTATGTTGAATGTCAACATAACTTGAGGAAGTTATTCAAAAATAACTGACACGCGTTATCCTAGCCCTGAAAGAAAAAAATATAATGTGGCCGCAATCAAACTTTTCATGGTATATGACAATTGCATGTATAACATCATAAAGATAACGAGACCTGTGTATGATGTGTATATCTACATGTTAGGTACATATGTGAAACCGAGCTATGGGTTGTTTTTCAAGATAACGTGAGACTGTTATTACACATAACTGGTATAGGTTATGTTTGTCAAAAACAAATACGAACTGTGTTGAATGTCTACATAACTTGATGAAGCTATTCGAAATAAGTGCCACGGGTTATTCTAATATAGTGCATGCCTGCCATGGTATATGGAAATTGCATGTACACCATCATGAAGATAACTTGACATGAGTGTCAGTCATGTGTATATCTGCATGTTATGCACATATGTGAAACCCAGCTGTGGGTTATCTTTCAAGATAACGTGAGACAGTTATTACACATAACTGGTATAGGTTATGTTTGTCAAAAACAAATGCGACCTTTGTTGAATGTCAACATAACTTGAGAAAGTTATTCGAAATAACTATCACGGGTTATTCTAATATAGTGCATGCCTGCCACATTATATATGGTAATTGGGAATATTTAAATGTAAGTAATTTTTCACCAATAACAAAAAAAGTCACCTTCCCCAAAATGTTCAATTATTTTCATAGAGGGGGGGGGGGGGGGGGGAGATGTGGAAGCAGTGGGGGAAGGAGGTAAAACAAAAACGAAACTAAAAATGGAAATTGACTCCGAAACCTGGCTGGATAGCTTGGAAATGATGTAAATAAGAAAACAATCGTTAGAATTTGAAAATCGATCCACAAATAAAAAAATATGTAAATCAAATCTATTTTTAGCCCCCATGTTAAATTCTCATAGGAAAGTCGTTTTGTCGCAATAACATAAATATTTGATGGAATTTTTTCAAATAATTTTTTTGGCGAGGTTGACTTCTTTATTAATCATGTTAATCATGTTAATGATGAAAAACTACTTACATTTATATATTTTTAAGATTTAGTGTGTTTAATGGCCAATAGTTTGTCGGCAGCAAAACGTGGAACAGAGAATAGATGTGTATCGTTTATATTTTATCTAAATACCCTATTCTGATGTATGTATTCACGTAAATTATCATGATCATCGTATTAGTCGTAATATATAATGCAAATGAGGAACATGCCAGATATTTTGAGTGAAACATCGATGAACATATCGTAGAGTTGAGAATACTTGTTTTCTTTGTAGATGTTGTAGCAGTGAGAGACACAGTTAAACCAATTCAATGAACATCCCAACATTTCAACATGTTGAACATGTCGTCGAATTATACGGATAAAACAGCATACAATTCACCATCACTGTCATGATTATCACGGTTATGGCAAAAGTGGTATCAAAATGAACAAGGGAATTAACACCACGCTGTAAACTATAGTTAAGTTAACACTTGATTTTGTGTTACCTCCCTTTTAAATTGTGTAGAAATGATAGATACTGAAAATAACTGATACAGGTTATCCACAATTTGATAACGGAAGGGAGACAACTCTCACACAACTAGAAGAAATAACTGTATCAGGTTATTTCGAACGTAACTGAAATCAGTTACACCCCTGACTGGTAAATAAGACGAATGAACAAAGCAATCAGCAGAATGGACATGTAAGAAAGACAAATACAATTACAAAAAGCAGATTTCAAATGTAATAAATACAAATGACAAATGAAGTAACATGAATATAGGTTGTAATGTCATCAGCACGCAAGCATCAATTCATATATAATTATGGCGGATATTACCTTCCATACATGCCAACTTATCGGAACTCAACAGTAGTTAGTTGTGTTGCACATCTGTCGCAATTATTGCGTATCTGTGTATTGAAAAGTCTTATAAATGGATTACCTCACTACAAACTTCATTAGTAACTACTTCTATATTTGTCTGGGTAGCTAAAATAGGAATGTTACAGCTAGGAACTGAAGCGAATTTGACGCGATAAAGCACAGATACCTCCGGAAACTTCAGTAGCAACACACGCCGATGTCGCTGTCATCGTAGATTTAACCTACATGTTGCTGGCAATAAGGAAAGAGCGGGTGCATTAGGGTTTCAAATTCGGGTTTTCCTGACGGATTGGCGAATGTGCAGTATTATTGCATGTCAACACTACTCTATCAGGGCCTGTGAGTGTTGGTGTACAGACGTACGAACAATTTAGTTCATGTAGCTAACGATCGGCCATACACTGTAGCAGGAACCACACATACTTCGTCCCAGACTGTAGATAGATAGGTAGGTCTTACCAGATAAAAACGTCGCCAACACAAATCCTGTATACGCGGAAGTCGCCATGTTGTATAGTCACGCCTGTGTTTTCTCGGCTGTATTATGTCGCTGTTCACGGCTATGTGTTCACAAAGATAGATTCACATGATACCGTAGTTTACGTCAATATACGTGGCCCAATTTAACGACTGGGCGGAAGTAGACACAGGCAGTGGCCTAGCCAGGGTCTTATGGAGAGGGCTACGAAGTGTGAAATGAGTTAGGAAATGGCCGCAAGAACATCATTCCCTGGAAAAAATACTGCGGTCCATTTCACTAAACATCGTACGACTAAAATGTTCGTAAGTGCAAGATTATGATAGTCTGTAAATTGCACATGAACAATGTATTCTTGTAAACAATTATTGGATTTTCTTTTATTGAGCATAGGCTGCATATGCATTCTATGCTCAATACATGTACATCCATCAATTGAAATTTCCAGACGACTTGTTAATTCGAGGGAACTAATTGTTAAATTGAGGGAACGAATTGTCATTTCGTGGTAGCGAATTTGTAATTAGAGGGAACGAATTGTTATATCGTTGGAACGAATTGTTAATTCTAGGAAACGAATTGTTATATCGTGGGAACGAATTGTTAATTCGAGGGAACGAAGTTTAAATTGAGGGAACGAATTGTTATTTCGTGGGAACAAATTAATAGAAAAAAATCCATGTCCCGTGCGGGGCTGTGCATGTTGAAAGGATAGTGTATTATACTTTTCAGACATGTAGAAAACAAATTACGACTTTTTTCTACATGTCTAAAATGTATAATACACAATCATATCCTATCACGTGCCGATGACCTGTGATTGTGCATGTACGTCTTCCTATATATCATTATTAGCACGTGCAATTGCACGTGTTCGCTTAGAAACAAAATTGCTGCCCTACTCCATACCTCTCGCGAGGGTAGCAATTTAACCCAATCTCTTTAATGTAACACATAGAAGAGTGATTTTTGCAATCGGTTATCCGGCGTGTTTGATTAGCGATATAAAACTGTCAAAACGGTATCAATAAATTATTAATAAAGAACATACACATGCAGAAATTGGTTATTTTAATTCCCACGATATAACAATTTGTTCCCACGAATTAACAATTCGTTCCCATGGGAACGAATTGTTATTTCCTGGGAACGAATTGTTAAATTGAGGGAACGAATTGTTAATTCGTGGGAACGAATTGTTAAATTGATGGAACGAATTATTATTTGATGAGAACGAATTGTTCTTTCGTTGGAACGAATTAATAAAAAGAAAAGGAATATATATACATGTATATGTGAAATGGGCGTTCTGAACAACCTCACTGCGTTCGGTCTTGGTCCAGAACTTCCCATTTCACATATATATATAAACCGTAACGTAGCATGTGCTTTTCACTATTAAGGTAACTTAAACACATATATAGTATATTATAGTTCTATCATTCTTAATTTTCTATTTTCATCTAAAAAATGTTTAAATTAACTAATACACCACCACATGAGCAACACATTTGATATCTCTGTTTGTACATGTACATACCACGAGATAACAGGCCCAGCGCATTTACCTGTATATAGATAGACACTAGCGTGTTAGATTATATATCCTATCCCAACATATAATAAATATATTATCTACAGTTAACCAACATATTATGTTCATGGGAAAACATGGTCTAATGTTCCTAGTAGCGTGGTTCCAAGCAAAGCCCACAAGATGCCAATCACTATCTCACATACATCCCCGTTGGAAATAGACACCAGCTGTCCAATGCAATTGTGAGATGTGAGCATTTATATGAACAACTAACAAGTTTAGATAGTTTTCTGCATTAAAGCGGCAAGCCCCCATAGGGAGTCTCAAATTCCGCGCATGTAAGTTCTCACCAGTGAGAAATCTCGCGCGCAAAATTGCCTATATGTATAATGAAAGATAACTAGATAAACAGATTATCATTAAATATGCAATAGATAGTCTCCCTTTGTATATAATATTTCAGAGTTTCGTACAATGGCACCTGTGAAATTCATAAATATTACACTTTCTACCGATTAAAATTCACTTTTATTGTTTAATTTGTATGTTCTACTGGATTTTTCATTTTAATCAGATTTTACATTGTAGTAATTGGTATAGGCTTGTAATATATCATTTTATATGTTTTCAGGCATGCCGGATTGAATGGAAAACCTTACAAAAGCGTATCTTTTTACAAAATAGGGATTCCCGACCATTCAACACCAAGTAAAAAAAAAAAGAATATAAACATGATTTTCTTTCTTTGATACATAGGCGGTGGCCAGCATTAAAATTAAGCCAATATATACGCAATGAACCCAATAACCACCATTCCGCCAACAATAAACACGATTTCTCTATATTTTTGTCTTTCGGAAGCTGTATAATAATCACTTAATACTACCTATCTGCCAAATGCTTGTAATCGTTGTGCACATATCACCGTAGCAGTAACTGTATTATACTTTCTAATAGCTTCATCCAATCTTCAAACGTTTGCGCTGCAATATTTTGTTTTCTGATTTCGTTGTTAATCCAATCTAATATCTCTGTTCTTTTGTTTCTACCCATTCAGCTTGTGCCTTTTGCAAATGCTCTACGGCTTCATCATACCTTTAAGTTCCTCATTGGCTGAATTATTACCCAATGAACTGAATAAGAAATAACTCCCTGTAAATGCCAATGCATTAAATAATGCACTACCAACCGTCATAGCTATTTTATATAATAATGTTATTACTTCAAAATATTATCTGGAATTATACCTTGCTTAACAAGCATATCTCTTGTAGCAATAGCCAGACCAGTGTTTTGTGCATACCTTATCTCCAAAGCTGTAATAACAACAGCGTGGTAAATAAGATTTCCAATTATTTTACCATCGGTATTGATCGTTGTCATTGTTTTTTATTTTAATATAATAATTAAATGTTTAATTTATTCCATAGAGTGTAGGTGTAGCTAGTGATTGCCAAAATATAATTTCCACCCACGAAAAGCACCAGCAGTTAAACCTATTCCAGCAAACAAATATGACAAATTTGATTTTGTTTTATGGACAATAATACCGCAGATAATAGTACTATGCGCATACTTTGGAAAATCAATACAACGCGGATATATTTCTTCCATTTTCTATATTTAGTTGCCCATCTTGAATTAAAAATAAATATATATTTACGGCACCAGCCGCTTCGGCTGCTTTAGTATTCTGAATTGTGATACCCTAACTGGCATTTTCTATTCTCCGTCCATTTCCATGTGAACTGTTATCGTCTGTCGTTCTTAAGTCAAGCCAGAGGCAATATTTTGTTGTAAGATAGCCCACAATTGCTACACTTGACACATGCAATTATCATACATGCTAATAACGTTCACTAGTGAATCATTAATATGTCCGCCAGCAAACTGTTTGCGTATTTCATCCCACATATTATATTATTTCATCCCTTGACTGTATAGCTGATTAGGCACACCCTCGATAGTAACTTCAGCTATATTTATTTTCGCATTATAGAATCTTTCACTTACAAAATCTGCTGGTGGTTCTTCAAATAACATTAAAATTCCCTTCATAGAACGAGCGGGTGTAATCAAATTTATATTCCATAATGTATGACTCTTATCTTTCACAATATTTCTATGGCGAAGAATTATATCATATAATATTGACATTTGTCCCATATATTTATTTCTCACCATTGTTGCCAGATTAGGCTCCATGACCATATCAAATTCTAAATTTATATCGTTAATTTCATAATTAGCATTCAAATCACCTGTAGCTAGTATTACCCTTGAATAATCATTAAATGTAAGTTCATATTCGATTCTGTCACCTAAACCAGATTGATAATATGGCATATGAGCTTCAAGAAATTCAAAATCTAATGGTATATAGAACCGGTTCCCAAATGTGTCTGAAATAGTTTTGTCTACAGCATTTGTAGAACTAGCATTTGCTGCTCCACTTCTTAATTTGGTTACATTTGAGGATGTACTGTCATCTCTACCTTGATAAACCAAATTATTTCGTTCTGGTGGTGTTCTCCATAGGTCACGATAAATGTAATAAACATATTAATCTTCAATTGAATCGTCAGTCGACATAATTTCATTACCAAATAGTTTAATAGTTGTTTTCTTGACTATCACGTGGCCAATATTTTTAACCACTCTGCTATCGTCATCGGTTGATGTTAATGCATTTGTAAAAGCTAAACGAACTGTCCCGGGCACAATCAAATCGTTTGGTCCTACATTTGGAAAACGAACTAAAAGCTGTTTATTTTGATCAATTGTAGATGGATTATTTGTTATTGTAATTGATACTCTTATACCTTTCAGTCCAAGTTCTCTTAAATGTCTGTGAGGATTAAGTTTTCTACCATATGTAGTCATTTTTATATATGTATTATACTTTAAATTAATACATAAATAAATAATGGCTGAAGATGTAGACTTAGAGTTTATCTCGAATTATGATAATGAGACTTATCATCCCGGATCTGGTGCCAGGTCCTGACCACACCAGAATCAATTTCCCCCCTCCCAAAAAGCAGTAGGATCAGTAATAATCTTACTACTTTTATAATGGACAATAACCCAATTCAACTCTCATGTAACAAAAGAGCCAAAGATAAAAAACGTACATGACGGCCAAACCACGCAAATCGTGATTCCTATATGGAGGAACCCTTACCGTTCATTTACGCCATCGCGTTCGCCCGACCAACCACCCACTATCAGACTACAATAGTGTGCTATTTGATCAGGAGCTACACTGGTCACACATCCCATAAGCCCCATTTATCCAGGCACAGCCAACAATATAAAAGTGACAAACCCTTTTAATGCAGACTAACCAGGTGGTAATGACTTGAACAGAATAAATGATCATAGCTAGTTATGTCCCTTTGCCAATATATGTATAGAGATCCGGTCCTGTGCTGTATTTCAGCGCGTTTATTTCTTACTGAATAGCACATTCAATTGTACACTGATTGCAATAACATTTATACGTGTGAAAATATGAATCGGACAAACAATGTAGTCCCGGATCAGGTTGCGCAGATATGTAGGATGATCTGTATCAACACTATAGTCGATATCACTATAATTTCTAGTTTTCACAATACATCATGCTACATTCGCCCTTTTTATAAGCAATAAAGCCCTACACTACACCATTTGGACCGGATATCTATAAATAAATTCACCGGGAGATAACTAGCTGCGATCCCTCATTAGATGTCTCATCATGGTGTGAGACCCGTTCCACCAAACTTCGTACGACGAAATAACAGTTCGTTCCCACGATATAACAATTCGCTCCTACGAATTAACAATTTGTTCCCTCGAATTAACAATTTGTTCCCTCGAATTAAAAATTCGTTCCCACGGAATAACAATTCGTTCTCTAGAAATAACAATTCGTTCCCACGACATATCGTGCGAACGAATTGTTAATTCGTGGCAAGGAATTGTAAATTCAAGGGAACGAATTGTTATTCCGTGGGAACGAATTGTTAATTCGAGGGAACAAATTGTTAATTCTTGGGAGCGAATTGTTATATCGTGGGAACGAACTGTTATTTCGTGGGAACGAATTAATAAATTGAGGGAAAGAATTGTTATTTCATGGGAACGAATTAATAAAAAAAATCCATGTCCCCTGGCTGGCTGCGTAGACATGTGACGTAAGCTACGATATCATATGACATCTACCTTTGTGAATAAACAGGCATTACCAGAGACATCATACCGCCGACATCACAGGCGTCACTATACAACATGGCGACTTCCGTGTATACAGGAGTTGTGTTGGCGACGTTCTTATCTGTTAAGACCTACCGGTCTATCTACAGTCTGGGACGAAGTATGTGTCATCCCTGCTACAGAGTATGGCCAATGGATGAACCACGACCGACGACCGCGACGACGCAAAGCGCCCCGCAGATTTGAGGATGGCAGTGCAGATGCATCACACGCAGACACCCCCGAAAATTACTATCGCCCAATATATTTTGAAGCGTTGGATTTCATCGTGTCTGCCAGAGCCGATCGATTCGATCAGCAGGATTATCGGATATAAGTTAGAAGTGAACAATTGCTCCCGAAGGCGTCCACTGGTGATGACTTTAATGACGAATTAGCGGAGGTGACGCAGTTTTACGGGACTTACTTTGAGCCAGAAACGCTGAGAATGCAACTAGCAGCAACTGCAGATTAACATTCAAAACGACTGCTCGACACTCTCAGATATAATTTCCTATCTGCAGTCATTGTCTTCCCACCAAAAGGGTCAAATTGGTCAAGTTGTGAAAGCTAATTCTAGTCATGCCGGCAACCAATGCGACTCATGAATGTTCATTCATTGCACTGAGTATTAAAACGTACCTGCGTACAACCATGTCCAAAACAGGTCGAACCACCTAATGGTGTTGTACACGCACAAATACCTATACCAGTAGATTGGATGTAGTAGAAGTCGCAAACGAGTTCATCGGTGACTGCGAACAGTACCGTTCGGAAGTGTTTGGGACATTTATACGGTCCGATGTTTCACGGGCACTTGTCTCTGTGAAGGACGAGAGAACACAAACTGATCACTCTACTCTACATTTTTTGAATTTCAGAAATACTGGACCGATTTTCAAAATATAACTGTTGTTTTCTTAGTTAGATCATTTCCAAGCTACAATGTACCTAGCCAGGTTTTGCAGTCAATTTCCAATTTTTTTCATTTTCGGACTCCTCCCATAGCTTTCCCCCCATGTTAAATTCCCATGGACAAATAATGTTTTCGTATTAAAATCAATATTTGACCAATTTTCATGAAATACAAAGAAGGCTCATTCTTAAATTTTCCTTTAATTTAATATTATCAAAACAAATATTGTTTGTGAATTGTTTATATAGCCGTACAATTTGGGCAGCTTTCGTGAAATAGACAGTAGGCCAAGTGCTGTTGCAAAAACACTATGTTCTACTACCTGCTGAGAAACGGGACCTTACGACATGTGCGACCAACATCTGCGCAGTCTGACCAGGGTCTACACTGTTCGCTATTCCGTCAATCTAGTGGAAATAATGACACATTCAAAAGATATCTTCAATTATTACCAATTATTGCAAATGTCGTAAGGCCTCTTTTCTGAGCCGGCGGCCTACATGTAGTCTTAACATTTTCCTATAAAATTATTGAAAAATATTTACTAGTTTATTTCTGTTAATTGCGCCAGAACGCGGGAAATGGAATGTAATTAAAAAATAAAATCCGGCGGGTGGGTGGGGGGGGGGGTATGACCCGGAGGGTCACATAAAACACCAAAATACACCCAAATACAGTCTAAATACAGATAAATATAGTACAAATACACCCTCGATAGTGTCAGATAGTAGTGTAAATCATATATTGACACAAACAAACATCATATAATTGACAAATGTAGTGCACAAAAGTAGTTAAATTTGCCATATTTTCAATTAATGCAAATTGTGGCGTAGTTAGATTCTGTGAAAGTCATCAACACATATGGGAAATACGTAAAATTATAGCTTTAGAGCATATAAAAATGACACAAATACACCATCAAACATTCAGTGTATGTATTTCCTTCAGTTATATGACGTTGTATAATCTATTTCACGTATCAGTGTAGACCCTGATCTATATTATTTCCGCCCTTTTTCGGATACTTATATTATATATTGTACTAAAATGCCCCACAAATATACCACAAATATCAGAATTTTTCAATGTAAAATTAGTTTCTGTGAGTACTTACCTGTTATATGCTGCTATATAGCTTCTATTGGGGCTACACATTCCGAATACAATTTATTGACCCGCACTTACACCTGTCCCATCCCATATCGACCGCGCATGCGCGCACGGGAGACTTCCTCTTTGCGATAGAACAAATCTCTCATCTTGCGGGGTGGGAGGCGGGTGTTAAATACATATAACAGGTAAGTACTCACAGAAACTAAGTTTACATTGAAAAATTCTTATTTCTGTATCATACTTCCCTGTTATATGTTGCTAGAATTTGTCTCCAAGGCGGGAAGGTAAGGTGATACAGAAACCAGAAAAATAAATTAATTCGCTCTGTGAATACTTAACCTAGGATCAATAAATTGACTCACCAAACAACTTGTAGACTAGACCCGGGCACCGTCTGAGCAGCGCCCCCCCCCCCACCCCCCCCCCCCCCCCCCCCCCCCCCCCCCCCCCCCCCCCCCCACCCCCCCCCTATTCCTGCTCCCAGAAGATAACTGAGCCGCCAGCTAAGTCTTCTGGTCTGCTTGAGTACTGTCCCCAGTCGCAGTTTCACACGCACTGAATGTGACTAACTCATATCATGTTAGCGTCATGTCATACACACTGTTGTGCCTCACATCTAAGACTCACAGCATCTACACTGACCCTTGGCCATGTCCACAAGTCTCTTAAAGTTCTAACCCACATTACTCACAAATAGTAATGCTAACATAAAATACCCTATGCATATTGACAACCACATGATATCAATAATTACAAAACATGGCATTCATGACCCTGGATGAATGATTATGTGTTTTCGAGTGTCATTATACCTAGTACCGTTAGCATCCCGGAGCACAGGGAACTCACCGTTACCCTCTCCGGACCTCACAATCATTGGTAACACCAAACAACTGCACACATTATAGTAAAATATGTATCCAGACTGGCATAACCAGTCATGTGTAATCAAGAAAACAATCTACGAAAACTTTCCAGGCACAAAACTTAAACTAGCTGATAACTAGAACGTTTTGTACTGCCAATGTGAACATACCAACAATTTGCTATCCTGGACTAGATCCACTGGCCCAGAATAACAACAGGCTAAAAAATTGAGTCTTTTACACATGCTTGGCCCCCGCGACATCCCTGCTAGCCGCGACTAGGGGATCCAATGTGTAAATATCTGCGCTCTGCGCAGACAGTGTACGTATGTAAAACTGATAAAAGTGGAATGAGACTTCCCTGATGCCACTTCCATTATTTTATCCCCAGGATCACTCCATAGAGGAACTCCGAGGAGGTAAATACTGCTCCGACCTCATGGGCATCGATTATAACCTTATGAGCCCTTAACCGAATTGGATCGATATGCTCTGCGTGTTGCGAGAGATATCCATCTGTAAACTGATGATTTGGATATAAACTGATTACCCACGCATGGAATAAAATCCAGTGCCTACCTCTCATTGGTTAGTCATTGAGATGTAGTGCCTAATTCACCACGCTCTGGCCTTGCACAAAACAAGTCCGTGCCTTATGGAACTAAGCCTTGGATACTCCCATCTCTGAGCCTCGTTTTCCAAGGCCGAATACTCTGTGAGCCAAGTTTATGTAAGCATAACTTAATACTTGAGCCCCTGATGTGCCAGAAAAGTACTGGCTTTAAGAAATCGAAATTTGTTTTGGGGAAAAACCCTGTGCCAAATCAATTCCTCTAACAGAGCTCCTACAGTGTGGGTCTGAGGCAGTCTAGGCCTACCCTTGAAAGCAGTAACCTATTCTGCTTCACACAGAGACTTAGCTCTCGGCACCTGCGCAGGTTAAACAGGACCACAATCCTGAGACAGATACTGGTATACCGAAGCTACTGCCTCCGGATAATAAGGGGCACTGTTCTTCCACAGCTACACTAGCTGCCGAGACCAGTCCCAACTGATGCCATCATAGGATTTTAACATTCACCCGTACCGGTGAAGTGCCCTTTTCCTCTGACAAGCCTGGTGCATTTTGTCTTATGAAATTCACCATCATCTAGCCGAATGTCATAACCGATTGCGCCACGAAGCCCACATTATCATCTGATCGTGACCTTGATCTATGTGCCAGGGCATAGCGTGTTTTCCGTCTCGGTTAAATTTGGTAGGTTCGTGCTAGGCGAGAGATAAACTCATATTCTGGAACAGTGCGAATGAATTTTAATCTCTTGACATTGTTGTTGTTATTAACAGGAAGCATGTGCTTTTACCAAGTTAAAATACGACAATTGTACATTATAGAATACGTAAAGTATATAATGTCACAGATAACCGACTCGATTTGGACATGCCTGGGATCACGAACGGTCGGTTATGCCTAACTGGGACCCGAGCCTTAGCAAGGAACCCAGCTTCGCAACCATAGTAACGGAATCATTATCCAAGCCAGATTCTGGTCGCCCCTGTACAGGCCGCGTAATTCCCGCCGCCTTTTCGCCGAAGCGAAAACGAGGAGTAACCCATTCTTGACTGATCAATCAAGAGGGAAGCTGTCCCATGGGCTCATACTGATATTTAGTTAAATCCCATCTAACCACTGTTAGATTCCCTTAGGTTAACTATTCTAGCTACTGGTCTTTCTCTAGTGAAGAATAAAATCAGCGCCTATAACTGGGGTCTGAACCTATGATACATATCGTCACTGAAGTGAACTTGAAACAGTTGGCCAATGCCTACATGTATCCCGTCCTAATCGACGCTGACGATTTCGTTTCATCGAACAATTACTTACAGCAATTAACACAGACCTCCCATTCGCGTCTTTGCCTGTGCAATGATTGCTGTAGCTACAGAGCATCCATTCGCGTCTTTGCCTGTGCAATGATTGCTGTAGCTAGCCGCGAAAATTTGTCCTTTCTGATTCCCTTCCTGATAGCCTCCAAACGTGAAGAATCAGAACGAGCGTATTCGCATGAAGTGTTCCCCCTGCATGCTGTGACAGAAGCTTGGGAAACACTGGAATGCCCACCGGATGGTACACTAGACGGTTCCAGTATGCTGGAGAACCAACTTATCATTGGCCAGCATGGTGCCACTAGTGTGACCCGAATTTACTGATTGTGGAAATGGTTACCCGTATACTCATTTCCATGAGACGGACATGCGCCTATGCCCCCTAGTCCAGAACTGGAGACACATACATTGGGCTCTGATTGTCCATCATGGTCGCATCAAGGGGTGGCTCTACCTGTTGATAACCGCGTTGGTCACTGTTCTTAACAGTGACCCCTAGGTACGGACTTTCGAGCCCCCCTCGACAGGTAGTCCACAGTACATTGGTAGACGACCTACCCCGCATATCTGCCTCTGAATTCAATACCATAGCAGCTAAAATAGCTCCCTGGCTGGTAGTTGAAGTGGATACACAGCTTTGAAGATCACTCACAACATGATGTCTACTCTGTACATATCGGCACTGTCCAAGTGTACCCTGACTATCCCCAGTCTGGTAAGGAAACTCATCCCTACGTATCAGATGTCCTGTTTCGGTACTAGTTCCGACATCTCTATGTTCGGCCTGAGACCCAACCCCGTGATAAGATCCCAGAACAAACGCCGCTTGAGTAGCAGTGTGTCTCTAGACTGATCGTGCAGGAGCCAGTCGTCCAAGTATTGAAGTATGCACACGGTCTGGACTGTGCCTAGATTACCTCTATTAGTTTTGTGAACGCCGTGTCTATTCTGAAGGATAGGACACAAAACTGTTATACCATGCCTTGCGACTGAAAGCTTATAAAGTTTCTGGACGCATGGCATATCGGTATATGAAGATAACCTTCCTGTGGTTCGCTGGAGACTGCCCAATCGTTGACTCTAATAGTCCGACGTATCGATCGAGCCGTCTCTATCTAGAAATTATCTGTATGTTGGTACAACAAACCGCACACTGTAGATTGCCAATCTCTGATGCCTGTAGCGCCCCTCTGGCAGCCCACCCTATTGGGGCTGCATAGGTGTTATGGGTTGCTTAAATCTACTATTGAAGCCTGCTTATGTCCCCTTTCCAGCCCGAGTTGCGCTTCTATAAGCGAACCGCTTGGCTAAAGAGACCACTGATAGTCTCGCTAATTGCCGACTCTGTCTTACTGCAGCGTCAGCAGCAGTCACCTGCGAACATCTGTTTCCAAACAGATTCGTGGCCTGAAGGAATGCTTCCCGAAGGCGGTCCCTTCCCCTATGCCTATGACGACGTCAATTATCGTACCTAGACACGACCTAGAACGTCGTTTGTGTTTCATGGATATACTATCCCGCGTCCTGGTAGACGAGCTACTGGAAGATGACCTATACCTAGCTCTCTTGCTACTAGACCCGGATCTACCCGTCCTGATCGACGAGTCTATGCGCCCTCCTGTCTGACGTCATCAGACTCTCATCAGGACTAATCCAGTGTGTCGGCAGGCCAATGTCCTATACCGTTACACTGTTCTATATCCATAACCTTGAACAGATATTCCGCTGAAAACGGCGTGGTCAAGACCAGCGTCGCCGTTATCAGTGGCTATATTTGACACTCTGTTGACCGGAGGAATACGCTTGCATTCCACCGAGGCGCGCCCAATTGGATTTGCGTGTATGCTACCCACATCGCCTATCCCCTTGAATCTACCTGTCCCGTGTCCGGTGTTCGTGCTCAGTGGTTAGCTAATAACCCAGAGCAGAACTAGTGTCCGGCGTTCTTCCTCAGTGGTTAGCGTATAACCCAGAGCAGAACCGGTGCCCGGTGTTCGTGCTCGGCGGTTAGCGTATAAACCAGAGCCTAACTGGTGTCCTGTGTTCTTGCTCAGTGGTTAGCGTATAACCCAGAGCAGAACCGGTGTCCGGTGTCCGGTGTCCGGTGTCCGGTGTCCGGTGTCCGGTGTCCGGTGTCCGGTGTCCGGTGTCCGGTGTCCGGTGTCCGGTGTCCGGTGTCCGGTGTCCGGTGTCCGGTGTCCGGTGTACTTACTCAGTGGGTAGCGGACCACCCAGAGCAGAACTAGCGACGTTGGATGCCTCAGTCATAAGAGACACCCTGCCACTATTCGGACTCGGACTTGGCGTAGACTCAGAAACAGTATTTCGTTTCTGAATCTTGCCGAACACAGACTGGCGTCCGGTGTTCTTACTCAGTGGGTAGCGGACCACCCCGAGCAGAACTAGCGACGTTGGATGTCTCAGTCATAAGAGACACCCTGCCACTATTCGGACTCGGACTTGGCTCAGACTCAGAAACCACTGTAGTTTCTGAATCTTACTTATTGATACTTACCCTGATACTTACCCTGATAGTACCTAATGGTCAGGCCCCTCCATAGAGGCCCCCAAGGCCTGAGACAAGCCCGGTTTCTCATTAGAGCAACCGTTATGTCTCTAGCAACAACGGAAACAAATTATCTCATGAGAATCACAAGTTCCCGTTTTGTGACCACCACCAAATTTCCTGACCCGAACTGGGTTTAGGTTTCCCTTAGCCCATTAGTTAACGTGGTACGGAAAACCTATTCAAATATCGAACTAGACAAAGTCGAAAAAAAAAAATTCATTGTCGACAATAGGAACGTCCGACAATAGGAAAATCGCGAAGTTCGCGCCCTGTGGCCACACTAAGGGAAAGAAACTCGAAATACTTTCAAAATGAAATATTTTCGACTAGCAACTTATAGAAATGAATAGCCCCCACTCTATTACAGAAGATATTGACTACTTACGGACAATAACCATGAATAGAGTGTATAAAACAGCCAAACGAAAATGAGCACCAAAAAGGATACTTTCACGCCAGCCGTCCGAAGCAAAGAGGAAGTCTCCCGTGCGCGCATGCGCGGTCGATATGGGATGGGACAGGTGTAAGTGCGGGTCAATAAATTGTATTCGGAATGGGTAGCCCCAATATAAGCTATATAGCAACATATAACGGAAGTATGATACAGAAACACCCTCAAACGTAGACTAACAGTGTGTGCATCGGCTTACATCATCAGACGTTACATATCCCTGATATACATATCCTATCCGGATATGTCAGTATAGAACCTGATACATCTCCCCTCCCGCTCCTGTGGAGATGTATACTTGTATGCTACATGTTAACGTTGTATATGTACAGGCGATAATTTAAGTACATGACTACAGTATTTTAGTTGAGTTAATTTCGGATTGATTATTGCTGCCAAAGCGACCATAACAACCGGCGTGTAGGCTCTGACCAGATTGCGCGGATATTCGTGTACCAAATGGCACACACTGTATATCTTGCATGCGGTTCCACCCATCTTTAGAGATCTGTAACGCAACATGGATTTGAAAACGAAAAACATAGACGTGTGTAATTAATGATGTATGGCTCAAATACAGTGTGGCCTTTGGCCAACCCGTACAGACGCTGGTTGCAGATTGTGAGGTGTACATTTTCTCGCGCCACTGTTATCTCAGTTATAATTGTCGTTTTTACAAGTAATGTGTGTGTTGATAAGCGACATGAAAAGATCGGCACATGACTAACAAGAGCTGTTTCTGAGACAGCATAGCTCGACTACGTGGGTTGTCGATGTACACATAGCTTGACAAACAAGGTGGCCGCGGCCCGCATAACAACCTTAACCAAGGTTGAGTAAAAATCTTAACCAAGGAGAATTAACTAAGTAATTCAAGGTTAAATGTAGGTCAATGTCAGATATAGGTCAGGGGTTATTGGTGTACATCACTAGGAGATGAAGTTTTCCAAGTATGGTTGCTGTACGCCCAGGATTATTCCATATACAAGCTTGACTAAAAACCTTAACCAAGCGGAAATAACTAAGTAATCCAAGGGTAAAAGTAGGTCAATGTCAAATATAGGTCAGGGATTATTGATGTACATCACTAGGAGATGAAGTTGTCCAAGTATGGTTGCTGTAGGCCCAAGAGTATTCCATATACAAGCTTGACTATAAACAGTAACCAAGTTTGAGTACGCACCTTAACCAAGGGGAAATAACTAAGTAATTCAAGGTTAAATGTAGGTCAAGGTAAAATATAGGTCAGGGGTTATTGATGTACATACCTATAAGAAAAAGTTATCCAAGTATGATGTATGTATGCACAATAGTATTCCATCTACAAGCTTGACTAAAAACATTAACCAAGGTTGACTAAAAACTGTAACCAAGGGGAATTAACTAAGTATTAATTCAAGAGGAAATGTAGGTGAAGGTCAAATGTAGATCAGAGTCATTGATGTACATCCGTATGAGAAAAGGTTGTCGAAGTATGGTGTCTGTATGCACAATAGTATTCCATCAACAAGCTTGACTAAAAACCTTAACCAAGGTTGACTAAACACCTTAACCAAGGACCATTAACTAAGTAATTCCAGGTTAAATTTAGGTCAAGGTCAAATATAGGTCTGGGGTTGTTGATGTACATCACTAGGAGATGAAGTTGTCCAAGTATAGTGGGTGTAGGGCCAGGAATATTCCATATACACGCTTGACTAAAAACCTTAACCAAGGAGTGACGGTGACGTCGACGCCGACGCCGAAGTGACTAATTAAGCTCTCACTATTCTTCGAATAGTCGAACTAAAAAGGACCATTATACACTAATGTACGCTGTGCATGACATTATGTGGCTGTGATTGTGGAAATTGGAATTATGGGTTTTGCCAACAGTGGAGATCCAGATCACCATGTATATCCGCAATCTGATCAGGTGTTGCACTGTTCGCAATTCCATCAATGAAACACTCGTCTTGCCTCGAACAAGCCATACGGATCGAGTAGTATATGAGAGTCAAAATGATACCACTTCCCTCTGGAAGCCACCGGCTACGCGCGGTGACTCCCATCAGAAAGGTGGTATCATTATTGACTCTCATATACTACTTGGATTTTCCCCCACTGTTCGCACGGTATGTATGTGAAGAGTGAAACATATTTTCATCAACGCGAGACCATATACTTCCTCGAGCGGTCGGATAGGAACGCAGTTGTCATGCAGTTGTTTACCATAGCGAACTCGTTTGTAACGATAGAAGTTAAACAAAAAATAAACGAAATAAAGAAAATTCAGGTCCAGCCACGGTAAAACGATAACTAACATAGTCAATGGTCTACATACAATTGGTTTGTTGCGCTAATGGTACATCGACTAGCACACGACAATAATTCCGCCACGGAAGCGGTATCGCGCCTGCCGAGGCATTTGACCGTGAACATTACAAGTAAATAAATGACCTTGACCTTGAGAATTTGGATGTGGGGGTGTGCGTAATAAAGCATCATCCATAGACAAACATGTATGCGAAATATTATCAAAATTTGACAAGGGGTTAAAGAAATATTGTCAAAAAACAATAACTTTAACGCATTTCTGTTACAAAACCGGTGAACATTAAAAGTAAATAAATGACCTTGACCTTCAGAATTTGGATGTGGGAGTGGTGCGTAATGAAGCATCATCCCTAGACAAACATTGATGTGAAATATTATGAAAGTCTGGCAAGGGGTTAAAGCGATATTGTGAAAAAACAAAAAGCGCCGACTATAGTCGCGCCTCTACTAAAGCAGGAGCGACAAAAATGGTTTTGAATTGGGATTTGAATATGATTTTAATTTCAAAAGGTGCCTGCACATCTGATGAAGATATTCCAGAGTGCTATCCCACCCCAGGAATACCAATTCAGCGATTTCGGTCGACTATACCGACCGGCAGCCGACCTGTTTATCGGTACCATGCCGGCAGCCGACCGAAATTTACTATACCGACCGAAATTGCTGAACTGGTATTCCCAGGGTGTATCCTTGCAATCAATAGGAAGGTAAATGTTGGATGGAGAAATAAGTGAACCAGACAAAAAGATTCCGGTATTTACAAAAGGTCACAAAGGAGTGAAAAAACCCGTGTATATTAATTTGGTTCAGTTGAAATCAACAATTGAGTCGCACAAAGTTACCGCCCATACGAAACAGTAACAATTGTATTACTGATCGTCTAACCAAACTTGTCCTTGTTCACGAGAAAAGTAATGGGCAGACAGTCATTCAATATAGCATATATCTGTCAAACTGAACCAAAAACCCGGTCCACATGTATTCTGGAGTGGGCAATTTTCGAGTTAATTCCACATCCAGAGGACATGGCTTATCATGACCTTTCGTAAATGCTGGAACTTCACTTCTCCATCTTTCTACTATCGTGTTTGAGACACAAATGAGTTCTCTTGACATATATAACTGTTCACAGTACGTATATTGGTCGTCAGTGTTTGGACATTTGCTGTTCACTTGTGCTGAAAAAAATGTCTGGTCTCTACAGCGACGATCGTATCCATACGGGAGAGTGATTATATATCCTGCTTGTAATACTGTTTTCTTTGGAAGTCAATTATGTAAACTCCATATGCTGCTCCATACTGGACACTTGTTATCCACATGTAACGAATATGACAAGTGCTTCTCGCAAACATCTCCTGCAAACAAACTATAGAGTTTTCCATGCCCGTACGCAGGAATTAATTTGGGCGGGTGCGTTATCGACGGCGCGAAGGGCCAAACATGGATGTTGATATGTTAATTTGGCAACCAATCCAATCATCAAAAAAAGATGTTCAGACCAGTCCATTCATGAATATGGGGTGCTTTTGTTCTTAAAAATATGACACGACACATACCTATACTCACAGGAGAACTGCCATACACGTGTGGTGTTTGTACAAGGCATTTCAAGTTAGCACGACACATACCTATACTCACAGGAGAACTGCCATACATGTGTGATGTTTGTACCAGGAATTTCCATACAAGTTAACGCGACACATACCTATACTCACAGGAGAACTGCCATACATGTGTGATGTTTGTACCAGGCATTTCCATACAAGTCAACACGACACATACCTATACTCACAGGAGAACTGCCATACATGTGTGGTGTTTGTACCAGGCATTTCCATACAAGTAAACACGACACATACATGTGCTCACAGGAGAACTATCATACATGTGTGGTGTTTGTACCAGGCATTGCCATACAAGTTTACACGACACATACCTATACTCACAGGAGAACTCTCATACATGTGTGGTGTTCATACCAAGCATTTCCATACAAAATAACGTGACACATATATATACTCACAGGAGAACTGCTATGCACGTGTGGTGTTTGTACCAGGCATTTCCAAACAAGTTTACTCTAACAAGAAGCATACCTATGCTCACAGGAGAATATTGTGAGCATACGCATGTGTCGCGTCAGAGTAAACTTGTGTGGAAATGAACTTGTCTGGAAATGACTATGGACAAGCACCGCGAATATATGACAGTTCTCCTCTGAGTTTGCGCATGCATCGTGCCATGCAAACTTACATGGGCCTGTCGCAAATATCACATGTAAATTCCCTTCTCTAAAATGTGAATATGCACGAAAAGCATAACTAGACAGTAGATCCTATATGGCAGGTGACAATGGACACACATCTGACACGTATGGAGCATATTTAGTCAGTTAGCCACTATCTGGCGGTGACACATATCTTGCACATTTGGAGCATAACCAGGCAACAGCCAATATATGACAGCCACTATTTAGCAGGTGACAATGGACACGTAACTGGAAAATATGCAGCATAACCAGGAACTATCCCCTATTTGGCGCAGGTTACATGGGTTCATCGACAAGGCAGTTAAAATGCATGTTCCCTGTGTGATCTTATACTGCAGGTGAAGTGCCCCTATTCGCCAGGTTGCATTAACCCTTATGTTGCAGGTACATGTAAGCTGTGTGGCTCTGTATAGCAGATACGCTGGCCCTAGTTGGCAGGTAACCTGTGTGGCCGTATATGGCAGATAAGGTCACAATATTTTGGCAGGTTACTTGAGTACCATTATATGACAGGCTAAGTGCCCCTATTCGGCAGACGAAGAGCCCATATTAGCCGGGTTACCTGTGTGCCCCTATTATGCGGGTTACCTGGGTGCCCCTATTTGGCGGGTTACGTGGGTGCCCCTATATGACAGGTAAGGGGCCTATTTGGCGGGTTATGCCGGTTACCTCGGTGCTCCTATATGACAAGTAAATGGCCCCTATCTGGCGGGTTACCTGTGTGCCCCTATATGACAGATGAAGGCCCCTAGTTGGGGGAATACCTGCATATCCCCATATGACCGGTATAGGCGAAGGGCTCCTATTGGCGTGTTAAATGGGTGCCCCCGTATGGAAGGTGAATGGCCCCTATTTGGCTGGCTGCCCCTATTTGGCGGGTTACCTGAGTGCCCCTAGTTGACGGGTCATATGGTTATCCCTACATGACAGGTAAATGGCCCTATTTGGCGGGTTATATGGGTTACTTCGGTGCCCCTATATGACAAGTAAATGGCCCCTATCTGGCGGGTTACCTGTGTGCCCCTATATGGCAGATGAAGTGCCTCTATCTGACAAATTACCTGTGTGCCCCTATATGGCAGGTGACGTGCCCCTATTTGTCGGGTTATCGGGGTGCCCTTATATGACAGCTGAAGTTCTCCTATTTGGCAGTTTACCTGGGTGCCCATATATGACAGGTAAAGTGTCCCTGTTTCGCAAGTTACCCGAGCCCCTCTGTCGCAGGTAAAGTGCACCTATTTCGCAGGTTACCTGGGTTCCCTTATATAACACGTATCTCTACAGACCATACAGAAGCGACATACCAAGTATCACGCCTGCCTGCGACTATTACGATTTCAATGTTTCACAACTTTTAAGACAACATTTCCAAATTCGAAGTCACAAAGGGTGAGGTAACCCATGAACCGGTGAACGAATCGACAATCAAGTGTACTTTGCACATGTACACACAATAATGATGTTACATACGAAGTATACCAGCTGCGGCTATTATACTTTAAAAGTGTTCCAACTTACTACAAAAGTATGGACTTACCGACGGACGCACGGACGGACACACATGACAAAAACAATATACTCATGTTTCTTCAAAAATTGGGCCCCTATTTGGCATGTAACCAGAGCCCTTAGTTGGCAATTTCCCAGGGCCCCTATTTGTCGTGTAAAAATTGCCCCTATTTGGCGGGTTACGTGGGGCCCCTATTTGGCGGGTTACCTGGGTGCCCCTATTTGGCGGGTTAACTGGGTGGGTGTCCCTATATGGCAGATGAAGTGCCCTTATTTGGCGGGTTATCTGGGTGCCCCTATATGGCAGGCGAATGATCTCTATTTGGCGGGTTACCTGGGGCCCCTATTTGGCGGGTTACATGGGTACCCCTATACGGCAGGTGAAGTGCCCCTATTTGGCGGGAATCTTTACAAACTATACAGAAGTGACATACCAAGTATGACGCCTGTGGCTATTACGGTTTCCAAACGTTTCACAACTTTTAAGACATAATTGCCAAAGTCTAAGTAAAAAAGAGGGAGGTAACCCATGAACCGGGGAACGAATCGACAATCAAACTGTACTTTGCACATGTACGCGCCATAATGGTGTTACATTCGAAGTATAACAGCTGCAGCTATTATACTTTAAAAGTGTTCAGACTTACTAGAAACGAATGAACGTACCGACGGACGTACGGACGGACGGACAAATAACAAATGCAATATACTCATGTTTCTTCAAAAAAGTGGATATAATAACCAGGGCCTCTAGTTTGCATGTAACCAGAGGCCTTATTTCGCAGTAGTACCAGGGCCCCTATTTGGCGGGTAAAAAGGGACCCTATTTGGCGGGTTACCAGAGTGCCCCTATGTGGCGGGTAACGTTGCCAACCCCTCTCCGGTTTACAGAGGTTTGAAGTCTGAAGAATTTGTTGCCACAAATATCATCGTCAATCAGTGTTAACAAACAACGGATTAACGCATCAGATTAGTCAGTAAATTAATGAAGATCATCACCCCGTCAACATTTAAGCCCATAATTGCCTCAAACAACGTGTGTTGTCATCAATCGGAACCGTACACTTCAAAGAAAATAAAAACGCGATCGCCATCTTTGTTTACGTCTTTCCAAACGCCAGTAGTAACTACGATTTTCATTAGCTTACAGCCGTGTTTTTCCGAGTTTAGTAGGCTGGTCAGCTTTACGAATTGCATCGATCGAGCGTTTTAATTGGATAATGCATTTCTGACACGAGATGCACAGCATAATTATTTTAGTCTGGAAGATTTACCGATTTACGCAAGCTATATTCGTACTTCACGTAATTATTGTATGGGTTAATTATTTATTTATTAATTTGACAATTTAACAATGAAATTAGGCGAAAGGTGTGGTCCTTCACATGCGAGTATTTGCATAAGCCATTGTTTGCGACATCACGACGCCAGTTGTCGGGAATAGTTGAATTTGCACTGCGGGTGTAAAACATAACAAAATTGAGATTCAAATTGCTGAATGTCACCGGTCCGACGGTCCGGTTTGGAGAGGTAGATTTCTGTATAAAACGGACAAAAAAAATCGTCCAGTGTCCGGAATTCAGAGGGTCCGGTATTAGGAGTATTTTCGTATATTAAATAAAGAAGGGAGCAAATCGGGACTTAGAAAATCGTCCGATTTAGAGAGTGTTCCGGTTTTCAGAGGGTCCGGTTTTCGGAGGTTACACTCTCTATGTTTGTGTGAAATATTGTAATTATTGTTCAGAGGTATTTCTAAAACAGCTGAACATGTGTCCCTGAAGTGAAGCATGCACAAAATCATCAATAAAAAGTCATGCAGAGCATGATGTTATTAGCCGATCAAATCAGGGTTCAATATATGTCCACATTTTAGTAGTTACGGAATCTCAGGGAAAAGTGAGAGAAGTGTTGATTTCCTCCCCAACCAAATTATCCCAGTTATATTTAGCTATCATTAATATCTGATCATAGCAATACTTATGGTAGTCAAATGTAAAAAATATTATTCCAGTTGAAAGAATTAACATCCTAATATAGGTGAAGGCGCTTAGCATTATACAAATATGTAGCAAGTCAACCGAAATCTCATAAATTCCCGATTTCTGGCGGCCATCTTGAAAATATGATAATTATATACTGAATATTAGTGTAGTTTACGTAAATTCTTTAATATATCCATCAGAAATGTTTTTTAACAACTTACACCAATTTACAAGTTAATGACCATGACCTATTCTCATATATCTCATATATTGGCAATTTTCGACTTCCGTCAAGCATAAAGTTCAATGACCATGAAATGACCTTCAACTTGGTTTAAAAAATGGCACCCGGATTTTTTGGAAACCTTATGCATTCAAGTTTATAAAAACACCGGGTGCCATAAATTAACACGAGGTATTCTTATATTTAAGGGTGGGAAATGGCTGGAAGACCTTCCATACCCGGGCATGTGCCCGTAAATGATCAGGCCGTTGGCCCATTTGTTTCCGAATTTACTAAAATATGCGATACAGTCGAAATATGTTCATTAAATGAAGGAGACGATGAGGCGGTGAGTTTAACCTAATTAGTTCATTCTCCTATTGCACAATGCCGATATGTCAGACCGTGAAGAGGGCCGAGTGTGCGTGCACATGATATATGGATACTCAGCCGTTACATTGTTATATTACCTGCTAATGCTATTAGAGGGTTGGACGAGGCAAGACAGACCAAGCAGAGACGGATCCACGTGATATGGGCAAATCCAACGCCCACAGAGGAGCAACAGCGCAGGCCGAGCCGGAGCAGCCGAGCCACCGACCCACCCACAGCAGACCGGGACACCGCAGTCAGTGACAACCGGAAGCTCCGCACCGCAACCGGCACCCGCAGCGACGAGGAGACAGGCAAGCCATGCCCAAGCCACCCATAAGGCCGCCACTGGCAACACCCAGGCAGCTCATTCCGCCACAGATCCCAAGGCGCATATAGCATGACACTGCCCAGTATGCAACACAGAGGAAACGACCCGATGTCGGGTTCACAGAGGCCTAGGCCACCTCCCACTGAGTGGGTGGTAGACACGAGCGAGGCCTTGTCCCCGAGGAGGGGAGGGGGGACTAAGTTTGTTTTATTTCGTTCTGATCTTCTTTGTTAGTGTCGTAGGCGTCTGGCTACACCGCGAGGACCGCATCTTGGTTTGTGTTTGAGTGAGCTGTGTGCATGAAAATCACAGATGCCCTTATCTGGATTGTGTATGTATATGTTGTGGGTGCGTGCCTATCTAAGTGTGTCTGGCAGGGTTATGTCCAATGTCATATTGACTTGACTCATCTACTGCCATAAGGGCGAAATAGCTGGTCCCCATAGGGCCAGATTCAGTTGATTGACTATATGGACAATATGATGAGACCATTATGCCCGGCTCGACCACTAACTGCACAGAAACAGTTCGGCGCTTTGAGGTATATTGTTGCAGGCAGAAATCCTCCGTTCTTGAGCTTCTTTCTTCTAGCGTCGTGTCTGCATGGAGTGGATCCACCGGTTATTTGTGACACCCGGGTTCACCAAGCACTCCCGGCTTTCGATCAGCGGGAGCAGCTTCTGTCTTCTATGACTTCATATGTTGACTTGGTCGCCTTAGTGGTTTTACCGGACACAATGGGTGTGTGAGTTTATATTTGTTTATGTTATGCATATTCTTTACTACTCTACACGCTGCTGTGCGGAGTATTGTGTACATGTATAATGCCTATGCGTGTAAGGGACCGTCCGTATTGGGCGGAAGTAAGCTATTATTGCGTGCTTGGATGTAGTAAAAATTACAAAAAACTGTCACCCTGCCATTCGGGACGAGACACACGTAAGGGAGCTATGAGCCGCCCCCGTGTCTTGCGCGGTCCATCATAGGATGGACTGAGTGGACTTATGGGTGACATGAGTGTATTACGTCGCAGATTCTGAACTCCCTGGACGCTTGCCTGGGATGGACCAGACCAGTTGTGACCTAGTGAGAGTCGTTGATATTTGTCTACTTACTAGACAAGTATCGGTGTACCTGGATGCGGTCCTCTCGGTGTCGCTTCGTTGGTGACGCATTGGTGCTACAACGAATATTGGGAGAAGAACATGTATGGTTATTCAGCATCAATTGTATGGTCCCTATCTGTTTCGTGTATTGGAAATGGGACTCCTGGTTATGCTATACATTTTTGCATATGTACATATCATAGACATGTATACATGTGTGTATTATGATTACTCCTCGGCGACAGTGTGGACCTAGACGTATGTGTTCCTATGTGTTTTTTATTGATGTAGTATAGGGCCAATTTTAAAATTACATTACAGTTAAAATACAAGTTTATATTAGAGCGGCACTTGCTTCCGACTTACTACCCACCCATCGACCAGACCGCTATGCAGTTATTTGGATTGTGACGTATTCGGGTAGTGGCTAGGTTCAACCAATGTCATTGCTCACTCGAGTACAGTGCTATTTTCGAATAATGTGTGTGCATTGGGTAATTGTTTTTTTTTTTTTTTTTTTTTTTTTTTTTGTATATTATTACTGTTTCTAACGGCTGATATCGCAGGGGTTCGGGGCGACTTTACGGTTCCCGACAACGATATCCCCACGACACCAGCCGTCACGGAGCTTCGCAGAGACCGAACGAAGCCGTGGCATTTCATGCACGGATCGATGTCAATCTCTGCGAGTCCAATATATTTTGTTATCAGACGGTGCACGCTCTATATATGTACATGGATATATATACAAGTACGTCTATGCATATATGTAAAATCCCACCACTCACCCTATTGTTGCAGTTTGATTAAAATACCAGAAGTAGTCTGGCTTGAGTGGTTAGAAGGCAGGCCAACAATAATGCGTGCAAGAAGAGTCCGTCCGTCACCGACTAAACAGGCTTCGTCAGTGAAGCGAGTTCCACCGGTACCAGACCAATTGTTGACCCTTCCTCTTTCCACTCGTTACCCTTACCACTACTACTAAATATAATCTACTAAGTTTAGTCTAATATAGTACATAATAGCATATCGGGATTGTGGTGGGTAGAATTCCGTACACTCGTTGGGTGGGATTACTTGTATGCTAATTTGGATTCATGTGTTAGCCCACACGAGCCTGTACATATCGTCTCGTTAATTTCCCAGTACTAATCCTCGATAAGGCAGTCCATACGCAAGAAACTTTCCTGGGCCAGTTCCGATCGAGTACATACCCATTGGGTGGGATTACTTGTATGTTAGTTTTAGCTATGGTTATGCTAGAATGGCCTTCGCAGCCGCAAGCGGACGGGATTCCCAAGTGGCGGCCAGCCATACGTTGACACCGCCCCCCGCGGCCCCGTCCCCATACGGTCCGTTCGGGAGTTAATACAGTGTCCACCCAGGGGGCGGCAGCTCGCAGGATATCGTTAAAATGATCTAGGGTTTGCTATTTGTTTGACGCCAGCCGTCAGTCAAAGGCATTGACGTTCGGAGCTACCCGATTCAGTTGTGCTAACCACTCGTCCGACCGGGCACCATATTAACTGTTTGAGTTTGATGGGTCTGTATGATTAATGATTGTAATAGTTGGTTGTTTGGGTTGATTGCCTCGTGATCAATGATAACCGCCAGGTACTACCATTATGGCAGAAATATAGGTGCAGTTATATTGTACTTATTTGATTGCCATAAATTAACACGAGGTGCTGGAATCTTATATATATACCTACAATTGCCCCTGGACTAGAATGCAAACAGCCTAACTTTAGTGTTTATTTATAGCCAAATTGCAAACCGCCTAACATTAGTTTACCGAACTATTGCGGTGAAAACGTTTATTTATAGCCAAATTGTGTTATTTCGCTATATTTAAAGTTTTAAACAGAGTTAATGACCACAAATATAGCATATTTTTCTTACATTTCCATGAAAACACATCTTGGTATTTTATTAGAATTGTCTCCAAGGAGACAATTATAATTAAATGCCAATACATGTTTTCATTTCGAAACAAACTATTCAATAATTGCTGTCTGTTGATGTGTAAACAGTAGTGTGATTTTATTTTACCCAATTAAAATTTTGAAATACCCGATTGCTTCAGAAATGATGGAGTAACAATACTCAATTACTAATTCCTTATCTGGAGCCCTGATATGTCGTGTGCAAATGTGCGAACTGAGCTAACTGCGCTCATATATTAGTAGTACACAATTCCAGCCCGTAATCGTAATGAGTTACATACAAAACTTGACAAATATAATATATTTTTCAAGGTTTGTATGTAATTCATTATGGGCAGGAATATATTATATTCAGCCCTGAAATTAGTATAACCTCATTTGGTACCTGAATCACTTAGTCCCAGTCCCTAAATGTAATAGGAATACTAATAATATTACTACTGTTATAATATGTTACAACCGGATTTCATTCTCAAGTAACAAGAAAGCAAAACATAAAATGTACATGGGGGCCAAACCAGGGGGCCGTTTCACTAAACTTCTTACGACTAAAATGTTCGTAAGTGCAAATTTAGGATCGTCTAGAAATATCAATTGATGGATTTACATTTATTGAGCATAGGCTGCACGATGTCTAGTCAAACGGCCCCCAGGGATATAGGGATTCCGGTAATATGCTCATGTTAAACTTACCATTCGCATGCTCCCGACCAGTCAGTTAATACTCTGAAAAAATAATTAAATACGAAAACACCGAACTAAGAAAAATAGTACTGTTTATTATAAAAGAATGTTGCCGCAGCCAGCATGCATATCCAGACTAGACCGGCAGGACAGCTAGAGGACCCCAATATTTCGTATGTTGTACTACTCGTAATACAAGTATACTACAAGGCACTTTCATGGGAATTTGTGCATCGTTATTTGATTTGTATGTGGATATATGCACGAGTTCGGCAACATGCGATATTGCGCGACTTTATGCGCATATATCGAGTGGCATATATCCACATACAAATCAAATAACCTTTTTATTTTACGTACACCACTCGCAATATATATGCGCTTCAAAAAATATACAAAATGTAAATAAAATAAAACAAATTAGTGGTGATTTAGAAGGAACTATTTTGCGTAATGGAGCGTAGTTCCGGCACTGGGGCCCGTTTCACTAAACTTCGTACGACTAAAATGTTCGTAAGTGCAAATTTAGGATTTTCTGGAAATTTCAATTGATGGATTTACATTTATTGATCATAGGCTGTATATGCAGCCTGTGCTCAATAAATGTAAATCCAACAATTGTTTACAAGAAAACACTGTTAATATGAATTTTGCTGACTATCATAAATTTGCACTTACTGTACGAACATTTTAGTCGTACGAAGTTTAGAGAAACGGCCCCAGGTCTGGGACGAAGGATGTACATGTATGTATGGTCCCTGCACTGACCAATATCAACTCATGAGACGTCAATATGGGAAAATATTGACGTCTTGCGTTCCATTGTGTTTCAATGCGAAACCAAAATACGTTTTAATAACAATATTTATGCCATACATATACAGTGGAACTTCTCCAAAGCGCCACTATACGTTATTTCCAATCGCAATATTTTCAATCGAAATGCTGTTCTTTCATTGGTCGAGAAACTACGGTAAACAACAAGTTTGTTTATGTAATACTGTGGTAATAAACGTTGTGATTTGTCCGCATAAGAATCTTAAATGTAGACGATAAGTGTTTAAATTCAGTCCTGGACGCAGTTTAATAACAATCACATACATGTATCAGTGTAAATGTATTATGATAATAATTTTTTAAAAATCAAGGTTTAAAATACTGTTATTGCCATTCAGACTGGCAAAACAGGAATGTTTCCACTGGTATGACGTCATAACGTCGCGTTGCTGTGCAAGTCTGCTGGTACCAATATACGTACAGTCAAACCTGTGAATAAAGGCCAGCCATGGGAAGTGAAAAACATTGCCTTTGTTCACAGGTGGTCTTTATTCGCAGGGTCATTTATATAGCAATTGTGCCATTGGGACAGCACAATTGTGGCCTTTACAGCCAGGTGATTGCTATTCGGAGGTGGTCTTCAGCAAGGTTCGACTGTATAGTGTTTAGAAAATAAAAGTTATCCCTCGTGTGTATATTTCCTTGCGTTTGCAACCTCGGCAAATCTTTTTTGCTGGCACGAGAAATATACGCACTGTGGAATAAATTTTATATTTTCTAAACAATGGGTTTACTCCATATGATACACGCTTAAAGGTACATACCCACTCAGTAGGGACAAAGTGTTCTTTATAGGAATTAAATAAGTGTATTATTGTGTCACTATTCCACCAGTTATAAAAATTATAAGTCCCCGCTATGAAGATATACTGATTTAGTAATAGTTATTTTACTGATAGTGACGCGCGGTGGTATCCTGCTATTTTCATATGCAAATGAGGCATGATATCTTTTTAACTATTTATACTAATTAAATGCGTCATCTGAAAAATAAATATGTTCTACTATGATCATTGCACATCTAAAACTAAATACAGAGAATAAATAGTAATGTCCATTAACATTTTAAGGAAACACGGTTATCGCCCTTGATATCAGTGTGGAAATTTACGTCAGATATAAAGTGTATAATCATGCCAATCAATACGTGTGGTAATGGTGAATGAATATTTATTTTGCCAGAAAATGTCTCAGATGATGTCCCTGATATAAAGAACATGTTGTGCCTGAGTGGGTCTGCACCTTTAAGGGCACGCACGCATAGAGACGTGAACGCAATTGTGATCGCTATATACAGTGAAACCCCTCTAAACCGGAAGCACGTGAACATATGGATGTTTAACATAGATGTGATTCGCTGTTAAGTATCTCTGATTACAATGACTTTTCATGATACAAAAACACTAGAATGTGTCATGAAGCGCTAACATGTCTGATTTACAGTGGACCTTCCCAGGGTGTCCGGTTTGGAGAGGTTCCACTGTAGTGATATGTTGGCCTCCTCTCTGCGAGCTGGCTCGACAAGATAACACATGAATGGTAAATCATACAACAAAGTCATCACAGAAGCAACTCACACACGCACATCATTCTACAGTTTATGTAGACCACCACCAAAGATTTTTCCTATCTTCTGCTCTGGATATTCACTGATTAAAATATAGGTTTAATTAGTGGTGGTGGTGCAAAAAGTCAGCCACTGGAATTGAAACCGCCTCACATGACCGACATGCTCCCGACATAATTCAGATATATTTCCAAAGCATATGCTTGAAACTGTCTTTGATCATCAATATACATGGTCAGTTATACTAATATACACCAAAGTGCATGATCACGTGGTTACAACAACAACAACACTTACTGAAACGTCCAGAAGCGCCTCCGCTTCAAGGCACGTATTATTTTATATTGTCCTTGTTATGTAACGGATTTTGATGAAATATGGCGCATCAAACGCGTCTTGTTAAGCTGCATTTTGTGGTCTCGGTACTTTGGCCAAACTTCTGTCGTTTTTGCGAAGAATCGATTTCCGTGTTTACCATTTTTACTGATACAGAACTCTATTCTTCGTAAAAACGACACAAGTATGTGCCGAAGTCAAATAATACTCATTTATGCACCTTGTACATGACTGTGTCTGGTGTTACATATAACACGCAAATGTATCACTTGCATATTCAAATAAAGAACATATTATATATTAGACAAGCCATTTTACATGTATTTTGTGCCACGGAATATGGGGCGTTTTACAGGACTTTTACATTTTCTGCAAATGATGTCGAAACTTGACGAAAATTCCATAGAGCAAATGTATAATTACCTGCGACGTCATTTACAGAAAATATCATATATTTTGTAAATATTGTTAGTGAAGGTCGCACATCGTACTAGGTACAACGTCATATGGCGAGGATCATATATCATATATTATGTAGAAGACATTACTGAAGTCCGTATCTGATATATAGTGACAGTCCGTTTGGGCACTCACACAGCGATATCACGAAATATGTCACAAACTGCAGCTTATGCGAAAATGTACAAAGCTATTCCTGATTTTCAAAATATATTTTGACGCTTATTATGTAAGTATGTACGTGGAGCCCGTTTCACTAAACTCCGTACGACTAAAATGTTCGTGAGCGCAAATTTAGGATCGTCTGGAAATTTAAATTGATGGATTTACATGTATTGAGCATAGGCTGCATATGCAGCCTATGCTCAATAAATGTAAATCCTATAATTGTTTACAAGAAAACAGTGTTAATGTGAAATATACAGACTATCATAATTTTGCACTTATGAACATTTTAGTCGTACGAAGCTTAGTGAAACGGGCCGCTGTCACGCGGGTTGAGTTCAATGACAACACATCCGACACTTTTCCAAAAAGTCAGGCAGGTCATGTGATTTTGTATCAAGTAAGATGTAAGAGTTTTCATAAAAAATAGTTACAAAATTTAAGTTTTTAGTAAATGATGTCGAAAGTTGACGATATATCCAGAGCAAATGCGGAATATCCGTATTTGCTCTGGATATTTCGACAACTTTTAACATCATATACGGAAAATATCATAAGTTTTGTAAATGTTGGCAATGCATGCACATGCAGTACACATTCTTCCTACCACATACACTCAGGAATATAATTATACATGTACTGAACAATATATTCGCATACATACAGCCGTTCTGTCATCGCATACCATCGTGTAGTGTAAGGCATATACTAGGATAACTTTAGAGTTTAAAGGTACATGCCCACTCAGTAGGCACACAATGTTCTTTATAGGAATTAAAAAGTGTATAATGGTGTCACTATTACACCAGTTCTAAAAATTACGAGTGCCCGCTATACAGATATAATCATTTAGTAATAGTTATGTTACTGATAGTGACGCGCGGTGCATTCAGGCTATTTTCATATGCAAATGAGGCATGATATTTTTTAATTATTTATACAAATTAAATATGTCACCTCAACGAATAGTATTTTCGACATATAAGAAAGTATGATCAATGCACGTCATAAAATAAATACATAGAATAAATAGTAATTTCCGTTAATATTTTCAGGAAACACGGTTATCGCCCCTGATATCAGTGTGGGAATTTACGTCTGATATAAAACGTATAATAATTCCAATCAATACGTGGGGAAATAATGATTGTATGTTTATTTTGCCAGGACATGTCTCAGAGGATGTCTCTGATATAAAGAGCATGTTGTGCCTAATGAGTGGGCATGTACCTTCAATATAAAACAATAAAACAACGATGTAACAAACAAATACTTCAAAACGTGCTTAACCTAACAACAAATAGTGCGCGCTTAAATTTGCAAATACATACAATAAACCGTTTTTTTTACAATTAACGCAATTACAGCGTGTTTAACATTTCCACACGCTGCGTAATTTGTCTGCTTATTTGCACATTTAATCAAACAAGAAAAGTCTTGGAACAAATGTGTCAATGTCCGTAGAACACGGTGCTGTGAAACATTTTTGATATCCTGTCAATACGACCTAATCACTGCGTATGAATATGTGCGGTTCGATTCTCCGATTTTGAGGATGCGGCTGCGGTTATTTACTTTGCATTTTAAAGATATTTGTAGTGTTGACGGAATAAATAGAACAGTTGGTTAGTGCCATGAATGGGAAAAACTATCTAGCGCGGCACGGAAACGGGATGGGCTCGACAGAGCCTCGCCCGTCCCGTTTCCTAAGCCTTGCCAGATATGTTGTCCCATTCACGGCACTAACCTACTATTCTCACTATATGTATATATATATATGAAAATGTGGCCGAACGAACGTATTGGGACACACGGTCGGATAGATCAATTAAATTCACTACGTTCTGAAGCATTTGTGTAATCTATCTTTACATGAAGAGTAGTAAAAATATTTAGTAAACGCAAATTTTCAAAAACGGTTATTACATTGATATAAACCTTTTTTTTTTTAAACAGGCTTATTTATTTTTACATTTAAGCAACGTTTTACACATGTATCAAATAACATACTTACTGTAAGATGTGCGTATAACGTCACTCACAAAACAATAGAAACATCAACAATTTGCATATGTTACACGTGGTTAAAATAACCTTGCCATGGTATCAGGTGATAAAGACACCCGACTGTCAACTGTTAGGTAAAATGTTCGAACCTCAGCTTGGGCTGATATGACCCGTTGGTAAACCACCAGATTGTTAAATACATGCAACTTGTACCAATGACCTGTGTTGTGATACAGATAGTTATTCACTCCGCAAGCACGTACGCAGAGGGGGTGCGACGGGTGCGTACGCACCCATTCCCCTTAGCCATTTCAACACCACAGGCCTGTATAGTGATGTTGGCAAAAAGTGTAGATCCAGATGAGCCGGCTCGTGACGAGCCGTCTAATCAGGATCCGCACTTTTTGCAAGTAATTTTCATAATTTTGAGTACAAAAACACACCATGTTCATAAATGGACTGGTCTGAAATCATTTTACTTAGGGGTGAAAGGGTTAATCTGCCGAGGCCTGTCCGTGGTTGTGAAAAAAGAACATTGATTAGCCCTTCGCTCTGTCGATAACGCACCCCTAAATTAATTCCTGCGTACGGGCCTGCTCTGATCATTTTTACAAATGATATACAAAATATTTATGCATAGTACATGTAGGATAGGAATTGTGAAATTTTCGAGTGCATTAAAAGTCAAAACTGACTTGATGAAGTTACAAAAAAAGCATGCACTGTACTGGTTTCTCAATACACCGTATTTGTGGCTGTGATTGGAGAAATGGGGATTATGTGTTATGCAACTAGTGCAGCCCCGGATCAACCTGCGCATCCCAAAATCATCGAAATAAACATATATTCAGCCCTGAAATTAGAATAACCTGACCTAGTACCAGGTCCATACCACACCAAAGCTACTTGGACCCTTCCATTAAAACTAGTGTGATAAGGAATAATCGTATTACTCATACAATGGGTATAACCGGATTAAACCGTCACATACAAGAATGCCAAAGACGTACCTGAGGGCCAAACCAGGTATCCATTTTGGATACCGGTACGGATGAAACCCGATCGTTCAAGTACCCATTGCATGCTCCCATCTGTCAGAAGTTTGAATATCCACAAATAGCATAACCCCTATTTCGCCAGAAACAGCCACTATACAAAAAAGAAATGTGTGGCTGTGACTGGAGAAATGTGGCTTATGGGCTAAGCGACCAGTGTAGATCCAGATCAGACTGTGCATCCGCACAGTCTTATCAGGATCTACACTGTTCGCCATTACATCAACGAAACACCCACAATGCTTCTAACAAGTAATATAGATCATTACAAGGCTACAGGGGTGTGTCATTCGATCAGCAGCTACACTGGTTACTGATCCCATAAGTCCCATTTCTCCAGTCACAACCACGAATGAAATACTGCGGCTGACACAATTCACCTTTATGACAGCTGCCGGACCGTTGTGACGGGAGTAGTTCGAGGTCAAAGGTCAAGAGGTCATTGCGCAACATCCATGTCCTCAAAGGTCAGCAGCATGTGGCTTTGTCAAAATGCATAGAGACTATAAAATGTACTAAAACAATAATATACTAGAGCAGCTTGAGCTGCATCAACGGTTTAGAATGAACAGTCCAACATTATTGTGTTCGCATCATCACACCGATGTGGGGCCGGTTAGCTTAGAGGTAGAGCGATGGACTCGGTGCGAAGGATACCGGGTTCGATCCTCAGCCAAATTTATAGCTAAAGGACTGAAATATCGACTACAGCAAAAACAATTGAAATTGAATGATAAATAACGAAGCTGACGTCACATCCGTTTGTTCTATTTTGAAAACTTGAAAAAATACGTTCATCTTTGACATCGAATAGAGCCGTAAGAAGTCAAGATATAGCTCTGAAAATTATCATATTTCATGCGGCTGACACTCCCCTATCACCCTGGCAAGAAATTATGTTGCTGGCAGTACTGTACAAATTGGAAAACGTTTGTAAAGACCACCCGTTATCAGCCGAAATTCGGCAAAATCGTTGAAAAGTATGCACATTTTTCAACTTCAAATGCATATAGCTCTTTTATTTGAGCAGATAGCCGAAAATTGTCCAGGAATTTGAGATAGAGAATTTTGTCAGCTTTCCAAGGCAAAAATAATTCTTGAAATCGGTTGGAAAATAAGGAAGTTATAGGAAGTATGACGTCACTTCCGTTTTCGTGGAAAGAAGCATAAAATGATATCTGAAAATCTCTGAGTCTCTGCTCACACTTGATCCAAATCGGCATGCAAAATTTGAAGTCGATCCGACCAGCGGTTTGGTGTAGATGGAGGGAGCCCGTAAGTCAGCAGATGATTATTTTTCGATTGTTATCGCCCTTAAATTGCAGTTTACGCCATTTGTAAATACACCTAATAAAACGGAAATTAAATATATGCAATATTCCGCCAGTGAAGTTTTCGTTTGTTTTTCACCATAGGACGGGCACAAAGCGGGAAAGTTTTAGCTAAAGGACTGAAATATCGACCGCAGCAAGAAATTTTGAAATCTATTGATAAATAACGAAGCTGACGTCACATCCGTTTGCTCTATTTTGAAAACTTGAAAAAAAGACGTTCATCTTTGACATCCAATAGAACCGGAAGTAGTCAAGATAGAGCTCTGAAAATTATCATATTTTATGCGCCTGACACTCCCCTATCACACTGGCAAGAAATTATGTTGCTGACATTACTGTACAAATTGGAAAACGTTTGTAAAGACCACCAATTATCAGCCGAAATTCGGCAAAAAAATCGGCAAAATCGTTGAAAAGTATGTACATTTTTCAAATTCAAATGCCTATAGCTCTCTTATTTGACCAGATAGCCGAGAACTGTCAGAGAGTCCGAGATAGAGAATTTTCTCAGCTTTCCAATGCAAAAAGAATTTTTGAAATCGGTTGGAAAATAAGGAAGTTATAGAAAGTATGACGTCACTTCCGGTTTCGTGAAAAGGGGCATTAAGAGATTTATGAAAATCTCTAAATCTCGACTCACACTTGATCCGAATCGGCATGCAAAATTTGAAGTCGATCCGACCAGCGGTTTTGGCTGTAGACTGAACGGCTGAATAAAAAAAAAACAAAAAACAAAAAACAAACAAACGAAAACAATAGGTTTTCGGCGCAGCTGAAAGCCGCCTCAAACCTAATAATGAGGGAGGACGTTTAAACAAAAATGGAAAGAAAGTCTTAGAGAAGGTTATGGAAAGGTTATAGAAAGGTTATAAAATTGTTGAAGATCTTATAAGACACATTTTCTTTCATTTATATCAATGTAAACGTTGCTCCCTGTATGTAAACGTTCTAAAGTACAAACATGTGTTTCATTGTGGCTGGATTAGCTCAGGAAAGGCATCGAGAGACCCCGGGTTCGGTTCCCACGTCGACCCGCTGCGAATGGCCGATTCGGCGTTTCCTTGGGCAAGACAACTTCTTGCTAGCCTAGTCCTATCGGATGGGAACTTAAATAGTCGGTACCGACATGCAAGGTCATCGAGCCAGTGCCGTCGTTAAATGAAATAATTTATTTCATTAATGTTCATAATTTTCTCCTGCGATCATATTTTATTCGTTCTACAGATTTCTGTGCCTTTATTAATTTCATCAAAGCCACGGGCCGTTCGCTTTTGCCTTCCTCCATAGTCTCACATTTATCGTGGGATCCTAATCCCAACGTTTGAGGGACGTTAACCCTCACTACGCGGGAGACGAAAAATTGTCGTCTGCTGTTTTTCATTTTTGCTTAATTGTTAACAAAAAAACTGTTTTGACAGTACATGAAAATCGTCTCCGGTGGAGACGATTCTCATGCGCTGTGAAACAGGTTTTTATCGATAAATATTGAAAATAAAACATTTCCAGCAGACGACAAAATTTAATTCAGCGTATTAAGGGTTAAGACATGTGATTCTGTATAAATATGTAATATGTCATGAAACATATTTACCAAAACATTCAATTATTTTTTGTAAATGACGTCGGAAGTTGCTGAAATATTTTTCAGGAAAAATGTACATCTTCTTAAAGGTACATACCCACTCAGAGACATCACCTGAGACAGTTTCTGGCAAATAAACAATCATTCACCATTACCCCACGTATTGGTTGGCATTAATATACATTTTATATCGGACGTAAATTTCCACATTGATATCAGCGGCGAAAACAGTGTTTCCTTAAATGTTAACGGACGTTACTATTTATTCTCTGTATTTGTTTTTGATGTGCAATGATAAATAATTAAAAATATCATGCCTCATTTGCATATGAATATAGCCTGATACCACCGCGCGTCACTATCAGTAAAATAAATATTACTCCATGATTATATCTGTATAGCGGGCACTCGTAGAACTGGTGGAATAGTGACACTTATCCGTTTACACTTATTTAATTCCTATAAAGAACAGTGTGTGCCTACTGAGTGGGCATGTACATCTTTAAGTACAAAACCGCATGGCTTGTTCTCATATTGGCGTTACATGGCAGGACATTATTTTTACAATGATCACGTTATTGAAAGGTTCGTTCTAACGTGATTGGTTCCCGTGCTCGAGATCAGGAAGTGTGATTGGTCGAGACTCAGCTGTGCTCAGCCTCGGCCAATCAAACTGCCTTACTTCGAGAACATAGTTTGAGCAACGTGCAAATGTAGTTTTATAATCGCGATTCTTGAATGTACGGTCCGGCAACTGTCGCCATCAATGACGTCATTTATGACGTTATCAGTTGACTGTGTTGTACGCCGGTGGAGCTTGCTGCCATTTCTCGTCGACAGTTGGTGCAGCGTATGGCGGAGCATTTGCTGGCTGGACGGGGCCAGAGGCAGCAGGATAAGCTCCCATTGGCTGAGTCGCAGGATACGCTCCCATTGGTTGGGCGGGGTACGCTCCCATTGGCTGCGGCTGTCCGTAGGCGGGATAAGACGCCGGGGCTCCCGTGGTATTTACCATAATCTGTGGACCTGCAGTGGGAGTGGAATCATAGGAGGCCTCAAATTATAGGTTGCCATACCTGCATAGATTCTCCTATATTTGGCGCACACTTTTGAAGCCTGAATAAATGTAACATTTATCAAAATTCCGAAATATAAACCAGACCGACGACCATCGGCCTGTTCTTTACTGGACTATATATCCCGGGTATGGAAGGTGTTCGAGCCAATTTCCACCGTTAAATATAAGTCGAATCGAATCGGGAGTGGAATGGTTCACTATTGAGGCCTAGAGGTATGGAACTTGGACAGTCATCCCGACGGCCCACTCAGGGGGCCGTTTCACTAAACTTAGTACAACTAAAATGTTCGTAACATTGTGTTCTTGTAAAGAAGTATTGGATTTACATTTACTGAGCGTAGGCTGCATATGCAGCCTATGCTCAATAAATTGAAATTTACAGACTATTCTAAATCTTCACTTACGAACGTTTTAGTCGTACGAATGTTATGCTAAGTTTGTGAAATACCAAATTCAATGAATGTATTGCCCACAAGTTGGTTCTACTACACAAGTGTGCCATACAACGGATTGGTCCGCGGGTATTCAATGCCTTAGTCAAGTGGGTTCTCATTAATTTGTATGTAATATAATTTATTTTATTTTATTATTTTTTTTATTTATTTTTTTTTATTATTTTATCTATTTATTTATTTATTTGACATGCAATGATTGGTTGCGCTTCATACTGGAACTGTCGAGAGTAACCACTTTCACGGTATTATTGTCATACTGAACCTGGACATACAGACTACAGGAGCAGACCACATAATACATGTATGTATGATGATAAACAAATAAACATATTAAACATATGAAGTTTCAAGTCAGTTGTACTGGGGATTACACATATCTACAGTTCGTATATGTTGAACACTTTAGCGCAGATTTCGGACGGACAGACATGGACAGACGGACGCATCCACACAGTTTGATCAGAATCTGCACTGTTCGATATTCCATCAAAGAAACACCTGATGCTGCTAACTAAGGATTTAACAGTCTGTTAAGCTAACAGAAGTGTTGAGCAACCGGGCCCAGATCGTTATCATGCTACAAGAGTGTACCGTGTGAGCTTTACTGTTCACAACTCCCATAAGCCGCATGTCCCCAGTCACAACCAGCTATGAGACACGCCATGTGATTTTGTACCAAAGGGCATGCGCGGTTTTTCATGATATTTTCTGTAATTGACGTCGAAAAATTAATAATTACGCAAGTGCTATGAAAATTTCGTCAACTTTCAAAGTCATTTACGGAAAATTTCGTAAATTTTGTAAATAGTTTTCTTCAGATATCGCGCATGTTCTTAGGTACAAGCTCACATTGGGTGTCTCAATATTATATCTCGCTTCAAGCAAATGGTCTTGACAAAACCCATAGTGAACCTTACCCCCGACCGCCGTTGTTGTCGTTGTTGTCATGCCACCATTGTTGGTTATAAACGTCGTGCCCGGGGCACCGCGTGACTGGCGGCAACAACAGAAGATGATCACGAGCACAGTGATAAGGGCGAGAAGTCCGCCGATGGTTCCCAGGACAATGGCAACGACGTTCGCTGCATCCTGGCTGCAAAAGGTTCAAGGTGCATGATCACGTGGTTACAACAACAACAACGTCGCCCACTCGAAAGTAAGTATTATTTGATATTTTCTTTAATATGCTACGGATTTTTATGAAATATGGATCAGCAAGCGCGTCTTCATAAGCTGCATTTGATGGTCTAGGGAGTTTGGCACAGACTTATGTCGTTTTTTGCGAAGAATCGGAGACACGGATATCGATTCTTCGCAAAAACGACAGAAGTTTGGGCGAAAATAAAGAGACCACCAAATGCAGCTTAACAAGACGCGTTTGATGCGCTATATTTCATCAAAATCCGTTACGTAATAAGGACACTATAAAAGAATATGTACTTTGAATCGGTACTTGTTGTTGTTGTTAGTACCAGGTTTAGCTACACTAAATCATCAAAAACTGACCTGTGGCTTGTGCATACTATGATGACACAGGGCTCTAGATAAGGAATTAGTAATTGAGTATTGTTACTCCATAAATTATGAAGCAATTGGGTATTTCAAAATATTAATTGCTAAGTGGTAAAATAAAATCACTACTGTTTACACATCAACAGACAGCAATTATTGAATATTTTGCTTCGAAATGAAAACATGTCTTGGCATTTCAGTAGAATTGCCTCCTTGGAGACAATACTAATGAAATACCAAGATATGATTTGCTGGAAAATAAGAAAAATATGCTATATTTGTGGTCTGTTATTGTTTTCTGCATCATGATAAAGATACCACAAACTATTTATTGCTTTTTGACACTCGCTACTTCTGACTTCAATTGGAATTTTGGCAATTTTAATTGGGTATGTAAGCAAATACGCAGCTTATCTGGAGCTCCGATGGCCGCCATGGCAGATCCATGCGCCACTTAGGACACAGTAACAACCGAATGTTCATATTTATAATATATTTACAACATATATCTCATCATATGTACGAAGCAAGTATGTTGAATCAAATGACGATCATGGGTCAAACGGTTCCTTAAACAGTGCACCCCAGGCCGTCCCGTCCATCACCACATATTTTACGAAAATGAACTCACAATGTAACAAATGCGCCATCAGACGTAAACCACATACAATACACACACATGCGTCAGTAGATGTACAAATCACACAATTATGGAAAAAATATAGACATGGCAACAAAAACACCGTTTTGGAACGGTCAAGTGGTAAGTGAATATAAGATATGTGATTATTGTCTTGTTACTGTATACTGTATGGTGTATTATGTTGCTGCCATCGCCGACATCTTTGTATGTTCAAGACATCGTACAGTTTCACCACTTCGAGGGTTTGACGCAAACAGAAAATACTATGACAGCAAACATTAAAAAGTTTGGTGCAACACATCATAGACAGATATGACAACAACGCGCTATAAATAGTATGCCAGCAAATATACAAGACGAGATATCTGAGCATTTCTCCCATCAATCTCAAAATAAATTTCAACATGTAAACTGTTCAATCTGATGCACATAGTGTACACGTTACCCATATGTAAAGCCATATTTGCTCTCATAGTAGGCGCGTGGACCCCAGTGACAATGCACTCAGGTATCTGCTTACATGTCACTGTATCACTAATAACAGAGTACAGTAGTGGGTATATATCGGGTATGGAAGGTGTTAGAGCCAATTCCAACATTTAACTATAAGCCGAACGAACGAACGGGTATATATGGTATGTGTTGTGTGGTTGGTCAGGTACCAGTGACACACTGTGCGAATTTATGTTTACAATCGTTATTCATGTTGTTAAAACGAAGGCACAACCCTGTCCAGATAACTGACATAGTTTACAAACTTGATTGGAGTCCGTTGTCCTGGATTATCTACATGCGAGTAGCTACATTATATCATATGTTCTACTTCACATCTTGCGTTCTTTTTCAAACGGCAGAACAGGTGAACTTGCTGATTGCTGAACACATAAAGATGGCCGAGTTCGCCACTCTATGTGCGGTAAAGGATATTGTAACGAGACAGTGTTCACATATACATTTACAAAGCAATTCGCTTTGCATCAAAGGATGATCAGGTATAGAACGAGTCTTTAACCCATTTCATGCAAAATACTCATTTACACCTATATCAATTTAAAAAAAAATATTCAATTTTCCTCATTTCTCAATGAAAGTTTGTTATAAACTATATGAATGTGAGCAGTCTTTATGCAGATAATGCTACCAATAAAAACACACACATACCTGTAATATGCAAATAATAGACGCACGTTGAAGTAGCAGATGTATGTCTATTTACGTCTCTACACAGGTGTGTAGAAGCCAAATAGTTACATGTACTCGTAAGAAAAATATTATTATTGTTATTTTATAACTACCGCATATGGGGTCATTTTTTTTCTGGCAGCATCTGCATTTTGACTTATTGAACAGTCACATACGTGAGGTTTATTTGTGTAAGTGACTATCGGTTTATGAGTAGGGTGTTTTATTAGATTTCCAATATAGACTTTACAAGGGTCCAGCCCTTTCAATGTTGCAGAATGTTTTCCAGTATATGCAAACAGTGTAGATTCAGATGATCCGGCTCGTAACGAGCCGTATCATCAGAATCTGCACTGTTTGTGGAAATTTCCTTATTATTGACAAAAGACACCGCTTATCTGAGTATTGGAATCGTTCAAACGTTTACAGGAAAAGTCTATACCAGTTACTAGGGGTGGAGTATGCATATATACTAGTGAAACAGAGATTGGTCTATACTGGCAGATTGAAAACACAGAAACAATAGCCCCCCCCCCCCCCTTCCCCCACCTCACCCCACATTCCTATGCTTTAGGGCAGTTGACTCCATTGAAGAATGGCTTGCTTGGTACAGCCACTATCCAGATGGCTTTTCAGATAGCCATTATAGGTGGCATGTCCAGTCTGTTGGGGTCCATTCACACTAAATAACTACCATATAACGGCCGTGGCTGAAAATACTCAATAAATATATTGGGACATCATTATTCTTGAACTAAACAGCACTGCTGAAATATTTAGGGAACATTATCAGTATGCATGAGTGTAAATGCAGGACGGGGTGATTACTATCTGACACTCCTTTGGTAAACAGTTATATGGTAGTTAATTAGTGTAAATAGTCTGCCTTTGCATCTGGGCGCACAGGAACAATTGTTGCACAATTACCTCTTGTACGCACGAATTGATCTACACGTACACCTGGTGGAAGATTGACGGACAGATGGACGGACAGCTTATGCATCTCATTTTCGCTACGCGATAGGATAAGAACTGGTCAGATGCATGCTACAACATTCCACTGATAGTGTCACATCAAGAATTACATGCCGTGGGCACATGGGCGTCGGGAGCTATTGTGGTGTGTAACCAGCAACCTGGATAATTACCCAATTCAGTGTCCTAATGTTGTCTCGGGAGCATGGATGTTTGTATAACTGACCTTTGTGAACGAACACGGCATAACTTACAAGTCTGGGCAGCATTCGTCTTGGTCATAGCCACAGCAGCCGTTTTCACAGTGTTGTCTGTTCCAGTCATCATCCCCACAGTAATCGCCCATAGCAACTGTGGCATTACAAACGTAGTATTACTAACACAAGGTGTATGATCACGTTGTACTAACAACAACAACAAGTACGGATTCAAAGTACGTATTATTTTATAGTGTCCTTATTACGTAACGGATTTTTATGAAATATGGCACACCAAACGCGTCTTCATGAGCTGCATTTTGTGGTCTCTGTATTTTCGCCCAAACTTCTGTCATTTTTGCAAAGACTTGATTTCCGTGTCACGGAAATCGATTCTTCGCAAAAGCGACATAAGTCTCTGCCAAACTCCATAGACCACCAAATACAACTCATGAAGACGCGTTTCTACGCCATATTTCATCAAAATCCGTTGCATATTAAGGAAAATATCAAATAATACTTACTTTGCAGTGGGCGACGTTGTTGCTGTTGTAACCATGTGATCATGCGCCTTGTAACAGGTCAATAACAAGCAAAATGTCAGAAAAATACACATAACTCTGCAAACAAACAAAAAAGGTTACTAAATTCCGATTCAGCAACAAAACTCTGCACAAATTATAAATTGCGTTCATAGAACACGCATGCCGCACATATTGGTTTGATAGTAAACGAGGCAAAATTCTAGGTCCAAACGGGGAGATAATACATGGCTCAGTGTCGTACAAAAAATAGAAATTCTCTTTGTGCATATACACACCATAAAGAAGCTACATACCAAGCATCAAGTCTCCAGCTATTACGGTTTAGAAGTTTTACAAGTTACAAGGCAAATGGGGAGATAATCCATGACCCGGGAGTTGAATCAAACATCGAAATAAACTCTACGCATCTACTCATCATAAGGAAGTTACATACCAAGTTTCAAGTCTGAAACGCAACACAACAAACACTCCCGTACCGTCCGTATTTCTTTTAGTTTTGTTGTGCGGAAGCGGTTCGCTTCCGCACAGCGGTTCGCTTCCGCACAGAACTAAAAAAAAATACGGACTGCAAAACCTCCTGTGCCATCCAGACCATGGACGGTACGAGATGTTTTGCAGTGTTACATTTCAGCACCGCAACAAGTACACGATTACTATGAACCTCTCTTATATTGGTTATATGTGGTCCCATCTATTAGGCACAAACCGTTATTTATAGGAATTACATACGTTTATAATTGAGTAACTATTCCACGATTTGTAAACATTACGATTGCCTGCTATGCGTATATATAATCATAGACATTCGGCATGTTTTGGCTTTCATCGGTATAACTACATATGAATAACAAGGCTTATAACTTTGGTCGGACACGGCCTCGTATCATAAGAAAATAACATGCTTAAAATTGTAACTGCCTATACATTCTATGTATTTCTGCAGGATAACGATACTTCTAAAATTAACATAATATGAACTGTCATAGAGACCTAAACACATTATTGCATTTGTAATGATACGAGGTCGTGTCCGACCTAGGATAACCAGCTGTAATTCTATATTCTTTGCATATTTATGTTCCAACTATGCTATTTCAGCAAGATAACAAATGAACATGTGCACTTTCCGCCCAAATATTTACATTAACGTTAATAAAATCGCTTATTTGTTATGATACGAGGTCGTGTCCGACCAAAGGTATCAGCCTTTTTATTCATACTTAGTTATACCGATGAAAGCCGAAACAGAACGAATGCCTGTGTATATAATCATAGATTAAATCTTTAAAATACTGATAGAGTTGCTTGTTTGTATCAACCTATGTTGCTATGCAAATGAGACGGGACATTTTTAAATTATGTGTAAGAATTAAATACGTCCTGATCACCTGAATACATTTTATAATTAAGTATGAACATTGCACATAAACAAATAAATGGATAGAATACATAGTTGTTTCCGTTAACCTTTCAAAGAAACACGATTACACGATTACACACGATGTGTGTTTTTTTATTTCGAAAAGTGTCATATCTAAAGAATGGACGAAAATCAAGTGTCTCCTTATATTACACCATATAATGATGATCAGTCTGTGCCTAGTAGATGGGACCCCAACGCTAAACATTAATGTCGCTGGGTTTCACATATACGGAGCCCCACAGGGGACATGGATTTATTTTATTAATTTATTCCCATGAACTCACAATTCGTTCCACGAAATAACAATTCGTTCCACGATATAACAATTCGTTCCACGATATCAATTCGTTCCACGATATAACTATTCGTTCGCTGGAATTAACAATTCGTTACTACGAAATGACAATTCGTTCCCTCAATTTAACAATTTGTTCCCTCGAATTAACAATTCGTTCCACGATATAACAATTCGTTCCCTGGAATTAACAATTCGTTATCACGAAATGACAATTCGTTCCCTCAATTTAACAAATTGTTATTTTGTGGGAACGAATTGTTAAATTCAGGGAACGAATTGTTAATTCGTGGGAACGAATTGTTATTACGAGGGAACGAATTGTTAAATTGAGGGAACGAATTGTCAATTCGTGGGAACGAATTGTTATTTCGTGGGAGCGAATTGTTATTTCGTGGGAACGAATTAATAAAAAAATATATAACAATTCGTTCCCTGGAAGTAACAATTCGTTCCCACGAAATGACAATTCGTTCCCTCAATTTAACAATTTGTTCCCTCGAATTAATAATTCGTTCCTACGATATAACAATTCGTTCCCACGAATTAACAATTCGTTCCCGTGGGAACGAATTGTTATTTCGTGGGAACGAATTGTTAAATTCTACGTCTTTCTGAACCAGATTTTACCTGTAAGTAAAAAAGATGGATTGGTAAAAAACATGTTTATAATACTGAAAAATAACTAGCGTTTGCAATAGAAAAGAAAAGTGGGCATATTGCGTTGTTCTTGGGTTCCGTACGTCCGTCGGTACGTCCGTCAGTGTACATGTACGTCGAAAAGTCGAAAAGTTTGTAAGAGTTTCTCCGTCATGAAATATCTTCAATAATTCTTGAAGGATTGCTTTAATATTGGACAGTTCATTCACCTGTACATGTGTGACGCAATCGCACCACCAATGACATAACCTTGACCTTTGTGACCTTCAAAATGGTGCTGAAACACTTAGCCATTTTCTTACGTCAAACAGTTTGGAACACTTTTTCAAATGACTTTGACATTTGAGTAAATTTAGTTTTCTTTCTGTACACACAATCTCTAGATAGACTCCAGTATGACAGTGTTTTTAGTCATAATGTCTAGTTATTTTTTTAAATTGGTGATTTCTTTCTAAATATGGCATATAATACTATTTTATCCCGTCAACACAGTGCGTATGTGCCGCGAAACACGGTGCCGTGAATCATTTTTGATATTCTGTCAATACGACATAATCACTGCGTATGAATATGTGCGGTTCGATTCTCCGTTTTTCAGGATGCGACTGTGGTTATTTTTTGCATTTTAAAGTTATTTGTAGTGTTGACAGGATAAATAGAATAGTAGGTTAGTGCCGTGAATGGGAAAAAATATCGGGCGCGGCACGGAAACGGGATGGGCTCGGCAGAGCCTCGCCCATCCCGTTTCCTAAGCCTTGCCACATATGTGTTCCCATTCACGACACTAACCTACTATTCTCTATGTCAGTCCACAACCACGAACTTTCACAATATTTCCTTACTCAAGGTGCAAGATCACGTGGTTATAACAACAACAACAGTGGCTGAAAGTGTTGAAATCTTTCCCACTCCAAAGTAAGTATTATTTGATATTTTCCTTAATTTGAAACGGATTTTGATGAAATATGGCGCAGCAAACGCGTCTTCATGAGCTGCATTTGGTCGTCCACAGACTTATGTCGTTTTTTTCGAGGAATCGATTTCCGTGTCAAATTATCTCCCCTGCACATCACAATTTAAGCTCGCATGTACTTGAATATAATGCTTGTTGTTTGACAATTAGATTAAACTAGAGATTATGTTTGTAAAACATGGGTATACCCCTGGCATACTGGAACATAAAAAAACAAGAAGCGAGACAAACCCACAAAAAAAATTGATACGTGTTTCAGCGACATTTCGAAAATGACAAAGGTCAAGGTCGTGTTAATGGTGGCGCGAGTGTGTGACAAATGTTCAGGGGGCCGTTTCACTAAACTTCCTACGACTAAAATGTTCGTAAGTGCAACATTATGATAGTCTGTATATTTAACATTAACAATGTTTTCTTGTAAACAATTGTTGGATTTACATTTATTGAGCATAGGCTGCATATGCAGCCTATGCTCAATACATGTAAATCCATCAATTGTAATTTACAGACAATCCTAAATTTGCACTTACGAACGTTTTAGTCGTACGAAGTTTAGTGAAACGGGCCCTTGGGGATTCAAGTGTCCAAGTATTGAATCAATCGTTTGCGTAGTATTGAATATATTACGCGTTTGAGAATCTGTTACAAACATTTCGAGGCACATGTACGTGGACGACTGACGATTTGTTCTGTAAAAGAGTATGAATATTTTCTATACTACAATAGGCGTAGGGCCTATACGGAATAAGTCTATTTTATTATATTATATAATATGTTTAAGCTCCTCCCCCCTAGCCTCTATACCCTCAATGTTAGCCCGAACGGACGAATGGACGGACGTCCGTACGGAACCCCAAGAGCAACGATATGGCCTAGGAAGGTGGGGCATACTAAAAAGGTAGGATATATTGGTCATTTACTGTTCATGAAACGAAAAACGACATATTGAGTCTGAGTCACAGTCACTTTAAGTATTTCACCACATGACTGCATTATGTATTCCCATTCACAGACTTGAATGCTGCGTGCGTTTACTGTGAAAACCGTTAAGCGAAATATTATTCCTCATACAAGGTCTAGCATTGTCGCGAGCTGTGTGTGTGTGTGTCTATTTGTTCAGGTAACTCGCCATACATAGACCGAATGAATACACACTGACTGATAACACATTATCGCATCTGACTAGACACGTACATCCGGGTCACTACTACTTCCATTGTCGAATGGCGTCACATGATGTTAACAAATAACGTTTAATGACGCGACGTAAATAAGTCTTCAGCCAACAACATGCATGTTACATCTGTGCGTTCTAATATATAGAGAATAGTAGGTTAGTGCCGTGAATGGGAAACAAATATCTGGCAAGGCTCAATAATTTCTTTATTTCTAATCAGAAGTATATGTAGTGACCACCATTTGACCACCAAATGAGTGGTCACAACATATACATTGGTTCAGAAATAAGGAAAATAGATAGAGAATAGTAGGTTAGCGCCGTGAATGGGAAGAAATATCTGGCAAGGCTCAGGAAACTGGATGGGCGAGGCTCTGCCGAGCACATCCCGTTTCCGTGCCGCGCCAGATATTGTTTCACATTCACGGCACTAATTTACTATTCTATTTATCGCGTGAACACCTACAAATGGCTGTAAAATGCAAAAGTAGTATTGACTGGATATCGAAAATGTTTCACGGCACCGTGTTTCATGGCACATACGCACTGTGTTGACGGAATTACAAAGGTACATACCCACTCAATAGGCACAGAATGTTATTTATAGGAATTAAATAAGTGTATAATTGTGTCACTTTTTCACCAGTTCTAAAAATTACAAGTGCCCGCTATACAGATATAATCATTAAGTAATATTTGTTTTACTGATAGTGACGCGCAGTGGTATCAGGCTATTTTCATAATCAAATGAGGCATGATATTTTTTAATTATTTATACTAGTGAAATGCGTCACCTGAAAAAATAATATTTTAGACAGATTATAAAGTATGATCATTGCAGTCCAAAAATTAATACAGAGAATAAATAGTAATGTCCGTTAACATTTTAATGAATCAATCGCCCATGATATCAGTGTGAAAATTTACGTCCGATATAAAATGTATAATAATTCCAACCAGTAGGTGGGGTAATGGTGAATGAATGTTTTGTTTGCCAGAAAATGTCATATCTACAGCATATACAAAACTGTCTGTCTTCCTATAGTATAACCTACTTAGTGGGCATGTACCTTTAAACGTTATTTGATATATCCAATACCAGCAGCATATTTCACAAAAATTGAATAGTACACTTATCTTGCACTTTGAGGGAGACATTCTCAATTGAAGGATAAATGTATTTATGTTTATTATACTGAATGTATTACATTTTCACAGCCATTTTAGCTGAGATAATGTAATAAATTCAGTATACTAATTCTGCATACTTTTAATCATCAAATATATGCAGTCGTTAGTTCTATATAAAATAATGTATTTCGGGGCAAGTAAATGATTAATCTTTCAAAGTATACTTAGCTAGTCAAGTAGAACTTGAATTATTACGTGGGCAAGATTACAGAGTGCGAAAATTAAAAATGGCCGCCAAGGAGAGAAAGTCATCGGAAATTATTTCAAATTAATAGTTTTTTTCGTCTTGTCGTGGTAAATATGTTTTCCGACTTTGGTTATGACCCGTCAAGTAGACTTAAGTTATTGCGTGGACAACTGTACAGAGTGTGAAAATTAAAAATGGCCGCCGAGGGTATATAAATTATCGAAAACGAATAGGCTTCTTCGTCTTGCCGTGATAAACATGTATACCGCATTTGGTAACGATTCGTCAAGTACAACTTTAGTTTTTGCGTGGACAAGCTGTGTCCGCCCGTTCAAGGTGAATATAAAATACGTACCGGGCGTATAAAACCTGTAAATGAGGTCGAAAGTTGACAAATGTTCATAACAAATGCGGAATTATAACAATTTGACAATTCGTTCCATCGAATTAATAATTCGCTCCCACGAATTAGCAATTCGTTCCCGTGGGAACGAATTGTTATTTCGTGGGAACGAATTGTTAAATGGAGGGAACGAATTGTTATTTCGTGGGAACGAATTAGTAAAAATAATAAAATAAATAATTCTACTTCTCATGCAAAACAATATGGCTTGTCCCGTAGATTTTGTACGCCACTATGGGTGACTCGGAATGTTTTGTCTATATGCATGCTCGAGTATATGATGCAGCAGAGCTCCAGATAAGCTGCGTATTTGCGTAAATACCCAATTAAAATTCCCAAAAACCCAATTGAAATCAGAAGTAGCGAGTATCAAAAAGCAATAACAAATTTGTGGTACCTTTACCATGCTACAGACAACAATAAACAGACCACAAATATAGCATATTTTTCTTATTTTCCATGTAAACACATCTTGGTATTTCATTAGAATTGTCTCCAAGGAGACAATTCTAATGAAATACCAAGACATGTTTTCATTTCGAAGCAATAATTGCTGTATGTTGATGTGTAAACAGTAGTGTGATTTTATTTCACCCAATTAAAATATTGAAATACCCAATTGCTTCAGAAATGATGGAGTGAAAATACTCAATTACTAATTACTTATCTGGAGCCCTGTGCATTCAGCATGTGTACGGATGGAATAATGCATATATTAAGTGTCCATCTTCAAGGTACATGCCCACTCAGGAGGCACAAACTGTTATTTTAGGAATTAAGTAAGTGTATAATTGTGTCACTATTCCACCAGTTCTAAAAAGTACGGGTGCCCGATATACAGATATAATCATTTAGTAATGTTTATGTTATAGACGGCCCGCCAAGGCCAATAAAAGGCCTCCAATAAAGTTTTGATGGCATTATTTGTTACAAATGGGTACCCATGCTGATCGACTTCTATGATATGTCAGCTGTTGGATAGGGGTGGGTACCCCTGTAGATTTGACCTCTAAGAGTCATTTTTGAGGTCATTTAGAGGTCATATAGACCCAAAATTTCTCATTGACATGGGTGTATAAATGCACGTACATGATTTACAAAAGCATTGATAGCCGTCTGCAGATGAACTATTTAGGTAGCTATATAAATAGTGATTCTGTAAATTCCGAATAATTGAGAAAAAAAACATGTCTGAAATTCAAGATGGCCGCCTATTTGCCTAAGAAAAAAGAAAATATCATACTGTACGTCATATCTTTGTTAATATTTAAGCCATTTTAACAGCGATACTGATAATAAGTATAGTTTTCGATAGAGGAATTATTAACAAACGTATTGATACCATTTTTCCCAACGGTACTGTTCGTAAATTCAAGATGGCCGTCAAAACTGTATGTTGTGTTAATTTCGTTGTCATTTAGCCTATTGCTGAGAATGAAGAGATGTCACATTAGCATGTCATTTTCTGGAATTTGTGACTAATTGTATCCTTCATTTTGTATTATTGATCAAACTAACAGAACATATTTTAAAATTGGGACAATTGGAGCTACATTTCCTGGAGCTCCACATTCAAAATGGCCGCCAACTCAATTTTGAAAAGTATAAAACGAAATGAGATGTCTGTTTACAGTTTTATGTACATTTCGGTACAACATTCTCATTGAAATACGTATATTTTGGTGTAGCCCTTCAAATACAAGATCCGCCATATTGGAAAACTGAAGAAAAAAAATGTTTCTGTATTCAGATTAGGTCAAAATATAAATGATATGAGGTTTCATCGCTAATTGTTACATGGTATGTGGCAAATTAGAGTTGGGTTAATCATAATTTTAAAATAAAATATGGCTGACATCTATACTCTTGATAAACATATACTAATATATGTATGCGGATATAGCTGGCACACCATCTATCATCACTAATTTCATCATGGCAATCCTTATAAATGGTAACTTTCTAACGTTTAGCATCATCTTTTATTATATGCTTTCTCCACCCTCCCGAATCATAAACCTTTGAAATATCTTGTAAAGTATCTAATGATTGAGTGTTGTATATAACGGCCTCTCAACAGCTAAGGTCGCTTAAGGCCGGACCAACGGGGTCCATCCCGTATTTAATATATATATATATATATATATATATAAATACCAAAATCAGATCTAACTATTTACATCAAGAAAATGTATACTCATCCGTCAAATTAGAATGATCGGACCAGATGTCAGGTCTATACCACCCCATAGTCACTTAGTTCCATCTCGAAAAGTAATCATATTAGACTAATTGTATTGCCTTTTAATGGGGTATTACAGGATTTCCTCCTCAAGTACCAGAAGGCCGAAAATCTATCTAAATGAGGTATAAACCATGTCGGCATTCCGGTGAAGAGAAACACTGATCGTTACATTATACTTAGCGTGCTCGCAACCGACCACACACCGAACGTATATAATAGACAATATAATTAGATATGTGTGGTGACTATTATTCCTTTGGAAGGCCTTGGACAGGCTGATAATCAAGTCACTCAACATGACTATTTAATAGAACGTTTTCATTTCACCATGGTGTCATGGAGAAACAGTAGGACAATACCTTACAGAGTATACAAATTGTAAGATGACAGCACAAATCACATGCATAATTGGCACACATCACGGATATTCAAGGGCCAGCATCTCTGATTCTTCAGATAGATTTGGTTCTATAATATGGATTATGAACTAGATGAAGGTGACTACATGTATAGTATTCCCAAAGGGACAAACAATCACCGACATTTCTGACGATTTATTTGGCCTAAGTCAGAAATAAGATTTATTTAAAGCGTAGAATGGAATAACGCAAAGTATGACATATTTATGTATCAAAATCAGCAATTAAAAAACATATGCAGTCTCTTATATTTTAGTTTGGACTAACTAATTAGCAGAATTGATCTTCTTCAATAAGAATGCTTCAGATTCTCCAGATATCTGCAGATAACAATACCACTATGACAACTGTCATACATCGCATTATCAAAATCACTAAACGCTGTTATTGTTTTACTTCTCAGTTTTATATACGATTGCGTTTTTGGTCGGGGCTGGAGACCGCATTACCCGTTGTCATGGTTCTCTATGTCTCATGTGTTGTGTTTTTATTTAGCTGTCTCTATTGGCATTATGAAGGTACGTGTAGCTCTTTGTATTCTGCAAATAAACGTACTGTACTTGTAGTTGAAGTTAGCCAACCACTGTAAAATACAACAAATTCACTATTGCAAACAAATTCCCTTTTATATAGAAATATGTATGTGTTACTTGGGAGATATATACAGATTGTTTCATCTCCTAAAAGTAAATGCCAGACACCTGTTTGGGCATAGTGTGGTTTCTTGGACAGAATAGCACAGGATTATGATGAATGATAAATGTCACATCATAATATTCAACGTCGCATCTGGACATACATGTATGTAGCTGTCATCAAAATATGGTGATCCAGTTGTGGAGATTAGTTGAAATAACAGAGTGTTATGATCCTTTTTAGCAGTGTGTATTACTTATTAAAAGTGTTTAAATACAATATAGATAGCTTGTTTCCGCTATGTCAGAGCTATGTTGTATTCATAATTGTCTGGAGCTTCATTCACATGATGATTTTATGTCACAATTGGACAGGAAAATAGTGAAAGTATAAAACCTAATTTTCTGATCTGATAGAACATTGCATAAACAATTGTCATTCTAATATGCAGTATACACGCAATGACATTATCATATGGATGGTCATACAATTATCAACATACTACGCCCGGCGAAAATTGTCTTCTTCTCTTCAATGCATGAAGTGGCTTCCGCATATCATGCACAGTTCATGTTAGGGAACGCTCTAGTCTAACGAAGCATTAAGCCGAATGATAAAACTGGTATCGTATTACGCTCATAAATCCTTGAATTGCATGCTCCAAACGAGAAACAAGCCATATCTACACGCAAGAATGACTCTCCATCAGCTCGTAACATTGTCGGTGATGCTGTTAATCGATATATGTTTCAATGAGTCATTATCTTCAGTATCACAATGCAGTAATGTGCAGATAATTCAGCATGATCTTTGTTGAAAACATTATCATGTTCTTCGTTGGGAATAATTGTGTGATTGCAGGATTCTCTGCTAAATCAACATAACTTCATTTTAATCACAAGTCAATGTTTGTTGGACAGTATAGATATTGTAATGCATGAGAATTAACCGACAAGCGAACAGCATAAGCCATGGCGAGAGTACATTTTTGAGCAAATCCGCAGGGTAATGTAGTTACCACCTACATGCAATTAGAATTAAATTTATATTTGACCAATCCAGAGGAGTGTGGTAACAAGTGTTTGTTTCTATACATATGTCATATTGGGTATGTTGTTATCTAATATTGCCCCGATCATTCTGATGGTGAACACATTGGTAGGTTAATAACTGTACTGTTGTTAGTAAATGATTCAACGACTTTTTCACAATTTTGGTCTAACAACCATATGCAAGACATATGCAAATTTCTCTAACCATAGCTGTGAAAATGGCTCACTGTGTTTGCTTCTTTGAAAATCAAATGTAGTCTGGGGTACTACCTCATGGGCAGATTTACTGATCAAACACAATGACCCATATTGTCTCATAGTAGTACACACAACTTGAACTAAATGTACTTCACTTAACATGTACGTGTACATCCCAGGAAATATCACAATGAAACATTTATCCATTTGAACACTGTGAATTTGTGTCTAACTGCGGCCATCTTTGATTTAAAATCTGTAAATGGCATGTCATTGTATAATTTGTAATGACATATCATACCATACATAAATGGTATAAATAAATAACATATTTAGAACAGGTTATTCTACGTAGCAGGATTACATTTTATCTTGAATTTTTATTTCTACATTACCTGACTGATTTACTAAGTATATAGTATAGCCAATTAATAACAGGTCATGCTCGATACTGTCTTTTTACATGTATGCCTTCAAATAGCGAAATGCAGGAAATCTGAGCTTTTTGTTTTGATTTGACCCATGAATGACATTGAAACTGCCCCCAAAACATCACAACTTGTGTGTAGACCCATATCAACACGTATAGTTTTGAAAGGTATAACCCACTTTGAGCACTCGTTTATAAACAATAATGTTGAAATGATAATCCCCGAGTCTGGAGTGGAGTCGTGGCAATTTGCAAGTTATTCATTTGAAAAGTTCACATATGTAATTATTGTCGGCCATCTTGGAATTTAAGTTAGTAAATGATCTAATATGCTATTTTATTAAATGTCATACCATGATACAAATTGATTTTGTGAAGAAATTCAGTAACATACACATACACAGAGCTAGTTTATGTTGCATATGCACGAAAATGTCGGTATTTCCATTTAGTCTCACTATTTGGGCGGCCATTTTGATTTGTTGTTCTTTATTTTTCATTTTGTATTACAAACAATAATAGTACTACCAGGATTAAACTTGTTTCCATCTTCAACATTCATTTTATGAGTGATGGTTACCTATACATGGCAAACATGATACCTATGATTTTTCTTAATTTTACCCCTAAATGACCTTGAAATGACATTCAAAGGTCAAATTTGAGGGGGTACCCACCCCTGTCCGAAAGCTTACCCATCATAGATATAAACTAGCATGGGTACCCAATTGTAACAAAAAATGCCATCAAACATGTTTGTTCATGCCCTGGCGGGCCGTCTATTACTGATAGTGACGCGGTGGTATCAGGCTATTTTCATATGCAAATGAGGCATGGTATTTTTTGATTATTTATACTAATTAAATGCGTCACCTGAAATAAATAATATTTTCGACAGATTATGAGGTATGATCATTGCACATCAAAAAAATATATACAGATAATAAATAGTAATGTCTGTTAACATTTTAATGAAACACTGTTATCGCCCCTGATATCAGTGTAGAATTTACGTCCGATATAAAATGTATAATAATGCCAATCAATACGTTGGGTAATGGTGAATGAATGTTTAATTTGCCAGAAAATGTCTCAGATGATGTCTCTGATATAAATAACATTGTGTGTCTACTGAGTGGGCATGTACCTTTAATCTGCCCATACTGTTTGACAATATGTTGCTGTTACAAATGCTCATTTCTTATCATAGCCATACAGTGGAAAATACCAACTTTGCTTGGATGTGAATCCCTTTATCTTGCATATAACACAACACAATGTTACACAGTTTTCCTAATGCCCGTGTCACGGTATGTATCGTATTTAACCCTCACTACGCGGGAGACGAAAATTGTCGTCTGCTGTTTTTCATTTTTGCCTTAATTCTTAACAAATAAACCTGTTTTGGCCGCACATGAGAATCGTCTCCAGTGGAGAAGATTCTCATGCGCTGTCAAACCAGGTTTTTATTGAGATATATTGGAAATAAAAGCCAGAATAGAAGGTGTGTATTCGTGTCCGGAATGCCCATATGGTGTACGAACGGAGTCAAAACAAAACTTACAGGTGCAGCTATAAAAAATATACAGGTGCACCTGTAAATGTATAGCTGCACTTGTAGGTGCAGCTATACATTTACAGGTGCAGCTGTAATAAATGCAGGTGCACTTGTATATTTTATAGCTGCACCTGTAATTTTATTTTTGACCCCGTGGTGTACGAACTGGGTCAAAACTAAATCGTATTTTTACAGGTGCAGCTGTATTTTTTACAGGTGCAGCTGTATTTTTACAGGTGTAGCTGTATTTGTTTACAGCTGCACCTGTATATTTTCAGCTGCACCTGTATTTTGTAAATTTACAGGTGCATCTGTATATTTTTATAGCTACACCTGTAAATTTAGTTTTGACCCCGTTCGTACACCATATGCCCAGTCGGTGTGAGCGATGGTACGGTAAACCAGAGGTCGTGGGCCGGTCTTTCTCGTTCGGTGATGCCCATGTGAGACAGCATACGTGAAGATGTTATTGAATATAGTGCATTATAATAATGACATCACATAGGGGGCATAACAATCTTGATCCAAAAGTGAAAATAACGAAATTCATTGAATTAAAGATAAATTAGACGACTAAGCCATAATTCCAATATCTTTGTAGTGGATGAGCTAAACTGGGATGTGTAAATGTGTCATATGTGGCTGTGACTGGAGAAATGGGGCTTATGGGCTTAGCGACGTCATTATAGATATATTAAAGTGGCCATACACTTTTGAATCAACCGTCATTTAATTAAATCTGGCATTTTAGTTGTGAGATCATGAATATAGTTTGTGTTTATCACCAGCAGGTTAATAACAATGTTACCAATTGGAGACATTTATATGTGATAGAATTATAGTTCATCCGATAAGGGGAAAGAGTGTGCACTGGTGGCAGAAATCACAAAATGTGGCCCAAATGACGTTTGATATATCCTCTAGATATGGTGGTAATTTGGCGGCCATATTGGATTTAGGATAATATCTGGCTGTTACCCCAGTCATTCGGTGATATGGTATTAACATCACAAGAACATTACCTAAGCTTTTCAAATTGGCATGTTATGCCCCCGGTCATGTTACAATTGGGAGGCATATACCGGTAGTGTTTGAACTGTGTGTCCGTCTGTGTGTGTCCGTTGGTCTGGTTAAGAAATTTGCCGAAGTTTCTCCAATCTGCATTCGGGGACATTTGCTTTCACTGTTTAAGTTATGTTGTTTATAACCACACAGTCGCCATCATTTTATAGATAAAAACTTGATATGTGCATGAATGATTGTTGTGTGATGTATATAAACAGCCCGTCTGGCCGAATATGACAATATAGGAATGAATGGCCTTTTTTGTGGAATGTATCGGGGTATAAACTGGGAAAAGTCGCGGGAATACTGGATGAAGGCCGGAAGGCCTCGTCCAGTATTGCCGCGACTTTTCCAAGTTTATATCCCCGATAAATTCCAAAAAAGGCCATTTATTCCTTATAATTCCAGCATTTGAAATAAATTCATCAAGAAAATGTGTTTATTTTGACAGACGGCAGCCATTTGTTTACATTGACAGCACTGACAGCGCACCTGTAGAAAGTAATTCGGCGTGGGAGTTTACTGGGATATAAATTTTGGACACAGACACAATCAAATGTTAGGGAATTGTGTAAATATTGTTGTGCTGGAATTATTAACAGGTATGCAGCAATGGACACACCATCGGTTGTGTACTTTAACTACTGTGATTTCATTAATGATATTACATGATATAGTTAATATGCAATCTACTCACAGTCAGAACATGGTGATTAGGTAGGATTACGACTGAACGTAAATATAAGTTTCTTACCTAGAGCACATTCGATAGATATTAGTGACTCAGGTAGTACATTCGCCACTTAATATCATGGGACCAATCCGTAATATTTCAGTCAAAACGCAAAATACACGTAAACTAGTCTGGGTTCCCCTCAATCATCTGCAATCACACACCTTAGAGAACTGTTTGTATTGTATTACAACATGCAATGCAAAGTAGCAAATGTAACCCATCAACACAGAACAGAGTGTACTTGGCGGGTACACTAATGATACACTATATCGATGGTCTAGTAGCATAAGGTTGTAACTGCTATGCTAAAGCATAGCAGTTACGACCTTATGTTACCATCGATATGTATTGTCTTAGGAACCCATTTTAATACAATATGAAAATTCAATATATCAACAAATTGTCATACCTGGGGTGACGATGGTGGACAAACATTCATAACCACCATACGTGTAATGATCGATGCACCGTAATCATTTTCCGTAGCTCGAATAGTTACCAGGGCATCGTATCCCACATTCAAAATTAATCAACACTTCCAAAGCTTTGGCGGCGTGTGACCTACACGTTTCTCATTATGACTATGTCACATGTTAACCACAATAAACTGCACCTGGTAACATGTACATGCATTATAGCCTGTGTAATATAAACTCAAGAACCAGTCTAGTTAACATGAAACAGTTGACCAATTCAGGCTAATATGGTGAATGATTTCAGACAGCATGATAGGGACCATCAGACAATGCACATCTGAAATATGAAGCACTTATGTGAAAAGAAAGATAAATTATAAAACACTTACCCGAGCGTTATTTTCCCTCTTCTGGCCCTTCATCCCGGGCATTTGGCTTTCCTTAATTGACCCCACATAAACATTGTTTCATTGTAAGTGGACAATGGCCCACAATAATGACGTTATGGCAGTTTGACCAGCATATCATGTATGTGACATTGACCTTGGGTTTAGCGAGGGTCCGAGTATCGTGAATTTGTCACGGCATGATAGAAGACAACCAGAGGGATGCATATCAATGCAAAGCTGCTAGATGAAAAGAAACAGAAATTATAAGAAATTTACCAGAGTGTTTCTTTTGTGACAAACGGGACGGGCATAAGGGACGTACGGACGCATGTAACACTATATTCCCCCCACCCCCCTGTAATTCGCTGGCGGGGGAATAATACATTCCTGATTAGTTATGCAGTAAACAAAGAAAAAACATCATTTTGAAATCACTTAAATACAACACATTTAATTGAGTAAAACGATATGAAAATACATTTATTTATATTTGGCCACCATCTTGAATTTATACTTGAGATACTAATGTTTTATATTTCAGATGTAGTATTAATCCTCAAACGAGTTTCATCCAGAAACATGAATCTAACATTTTAAATAACAAATACAGGGTGTCTCTGAATATCTGATACCATTTCAAGTGGCTGTTAAAATTTTATCTATGAATCAATTTTGATGTTTTATATATCAAACTGAAGATGATATAATAAAGTTTTGTTTACATAGAAATTACGGGAAAATGTTGACGTCATGACGTCATGATGACGTCATGACGTAACTGATTGTTTATCCAAGATGGCGTCGCCACAAACAATGACCGCCGAAGTTGTTAAGCTGTATTATTCCAGTTTTTCACCGATAACAGTAATAAGAGAGATGCAGAGAAGACATCCTGACCAGGAGAGGCTTACAAAGTTCCAAGTACATATAACAGTGGAAGCGGTTTGAGCAAACTGGATCAGTTCTCGATGGACGACACGGCAATAGTGGAAGGCCAAAATCTGTCAGAAGTTCAGAGAGTATCGAAGAAGTCAGGCATGTGATTGAAGAAACACAACAGAGATATGTTAGAAAAATAATGGGTGACATTACCAACAATCCTAGTCGTACAAGTGTTCACAGAATGCTAAGGTATGATTTGAAGTTGACTCCATACACCATATCAATTATGCAGCACCTTAAAGACTCGGATATTTCAAGTAGACTACGGTTTGCTAATTGGATGAAGGAACATCTCGAAATCACAGATGTGCTATGGTTCTCAGATGAAGCTCATTTTTATTTGAATGCGCAGGTAAACAAGAAAAACTGTCGTTATTGGGGCAGTGAACAACCAAACATTTATATTGAGAAACCCTTACATGGCGAGAAACTTACCGTATGGGCAGCAATAAGTGCTAAGGGAATAATCGGACCATTCTTCTTCGAGGATGAGTTTGGGGATGTTGAAACAATCAACAGCGAACGTTATTTGAATATCCTAAGGAGTAAATTTATGCCGGTCTTACGCAGGAAAGGAATAGACATCAGTAGCATGTGGTTTCAGCAGGACGGTGCAACCCCACACACAGCACTACGCGTCATTGCGTGGCTTGAACAGAACTTTGTTTCATTCAAGACGAAAAATGAGTGGCCGCCCCATTCTCCGGACCTGAGCCCTCTTGACTTCTATCTCTGGGGATATTTAAAAGACAGAGTTTACAACCCCTTACCAAACAACCTATAGTCTGTTTCACGAAAGCGGCCCAAATTGTACGGCTATGTAGACAATTCAAAAACAATATTTTTTTCGATAATATTAAATTAAAGGAAAATTTAAGAATGAGCCTTCTTTTTATTTCGTGAAATTCGGTCAAATATTGATTTTATTACGAAAAATTGATTTGTCTATGGGAATTTAACATGGGGGAAAAAGTGGTAAGGAAGCGTGGGAGGAGTCAAAAAACGAAAACTTTTGGAAATTGACTCCGAAACCTGACTAGATAGCTTGGATATGATCCAACTAAGAAAACAAAAGTTAAATTTTAAAAATCGATCCAGTATTTCTAAAATTCCAAAAAAAATTCCCCATGTTAAATCCCCATAGACATCTTCACTCCGTGAAGATGTCTATGGGGATTTAACATGGGGAAATTGTTTTTTCGCAATAAAATCAATATTTGACAAAATTTCACGAAATAAAAAGAAGGCTCATTCTTAATTTTTCCTTTAATTTAATATTATCAAAATAAATCTTGTTTTTTGAATTGTTTGTATAGCCGTAAAATTTGGCCAGCTTTCGTGAAACAGACTATAGATGAACTGAAAACGGCCATTCGCAGGTAAATGAGGAAAATCACTACAGGAACGTGTGAATCTGTCATCAGAAATGTTAGGGAACGTTTAGACGTTGTCATCTCACAAAAAGGACGTCATCTTGAACATATACTATAGATATGAACTAGAAAATATGCTCATGTAAGGTGGAAAATGTGTATGTACTATATGTCAGAACAAATTTTATTATGTGTACAATAACATGTTGTGTTCATTATTACTGCATTGTTCTCGATGAAATAAATAATGCGCCTGCAAATGGTATCAGATATTCTGAGACACCCTACATGTCAAATAAGAGCCTGACATCAACATGTGGAAGTACGTGTATGCAGGACAAAATAAAAATGTGGCGGCCATCTTGAATTGGCCCAAATAAACAAAAATTGCATCGTAACATTTACTTGAATTATTCCATATGTTTCATAAATACAGCGTATAACATTTAAGCCAATTGAAAATTAATTGATAGCAAAGATACGAAAAACGATATAAATCAGTGGAGTTTTATTTACATTTGACGGCCATTTTGAATCTATGCAAATGTAGCAGATATCATTGTATCTCTTATATTTTACCACGCCATTATGTGAGTTCACACACTTGAGTATAGCAATTTAAATCGTTGCGCATATCAGTGGAGAACAGTGATGTGTAACATTGTGGAAAGTTAGCGGCCATCTTGGATTTATGTCAATTAATGGGTTTTAACGAAGTTGAAATCGCGTGTACTCGATGAGACCTTGACGGGCACATATGAAAGGTCATCTGGGCAAAATTTGGTGATTTCTGCCACAAGTGCGCACACTGGTTATTGTTTACCCACCATTATAAATGAACTGCATACATATCCATATAATAGTTATTAAGATATAGCAATGTTAATGTTGTGTTTTTCCATATATATCGTGTGGATAAACACCCCAACCTATTATATATAAGCGCAGCCAATATGTCATGCAAGTGTTTGCATAAATCAATCACACACCAGTGTGTTTAAGCATTGTGTATATTTAAGCATTATGTCCATCCCATGGCCCTCGATAACTTTCGAGATATGAAATGTTGACACTGCCACTCACAAACGTACAGAGCCCCGCAGGGAACATGCACATCACACAGTCAGAGCAGGGCTTACGGTGTTCACAATTAATTTACTTAAATAATGTTAATAAAATAAACGTATTAACCACGGCAAATATCTGGGACTATGAAGTGAGGGATTAACAATGAATACAATAAATACAACACAGTGGTGGTGTTGAACCTACGGAGCCCCGTAGGGGACGTATAATTCTATTTTTATTAATTCGTTCCCACGATGTAATAATTCGTTCCCTCAATTTAGCAATTCGTTCCCTCGAATTAACAATTCGTTCCTACAATCAATTCGTTCCCTCAAGTTAACAATTCGTTCCCACGAATTAACAATTCGTTCTCACGAATTAACAATCCGTTCCCACGAATTAACAATACGTTCCCGTGGAACGAATTGTTATTTCGTGGGAACGAATTAATAACAAAAAAGAATTCCACGTCCCTGCTGCATCCTTGAGCAATTTGAGATATTTGCATAATTCCAAGATGGCCACCAAATATCAATAATATTTCATTTTTTCGCCACTATATGATACATGTATGTATTTAACACTGCTAGTTATGTGTATTTTTGCAACATTTATATTGTAAAAATATCATTTCGTATTTTCAGGAAATCCAAGATGGCCGCCGAATCTCAAAATTTGGTCACATGCTTGTTCTCATACTATATATTGCCTGCGATATTGGTGCGCAAATACATATTTACATACATTATTCAACTTTTGGACTCCGTCCTTTACCATTATACAATCCAAGAAACAGCTCCAGACATATGATGGTTGCTTGTATTTCTCGATATATACAGCTTGTGTAGATTTTCTGAAATTGGCAATAATTGTTAATGCAACGTTACAGTTGCGTATCGGAAAAATGTCCTGAGAAAAGAGCATAGCGTTGTTAGACGAAAACAATAATTCATTGCAGAAATGATTACGATGATGGTGTTCACGTGGGTCTTGAGCAACTGCTGGTGAATGATGATGCCTGTACAGTACAGTGTTACCGTAGTTGCGTGTCAACTTATACGTCATCGCACCACATGAAGCGTAAATGGAAAGCCACAATGACAACATCCATTTATCCAAACACAAATATCTAAGACGATCAGTCAGTGAAACGTCCATTCGTCTTGAAGCAGCATTGTGTGTTCTGTGGCAATCAATGCAAATTAAAAAATAAGACCCGAAAATCCAAAGCAATGGAGACCGGCTTACCTAGTTCGGCAAGTAGAGAAAGGACAAAGCGACCTATCACTTCGAGATGCAATAGTAGCTAAATGTGACGAACGCGGGCCCGAGATGAATAGGCGTTACAAGTGAGTCTTCGCGTGGATGGTGCTATCAGTGACCTTCATGCCGCCGATTCACGCTACTACAAGGACTGTAAACTGAATTTCATGTCGAGTGTTGTTAGGCACATACGAAAGAGGCCGGTCCAATTGACCAGGCGTTTGCATCTCTAGTTGAAGTTATCAAGTCTGATTTGAGTCACGTTTGGAACTGTTTGAAGCATACACAGACAAAGGTGGTCGTATTCTATCTAAACGCCTCTTGTTGTCCCAATTGTCTGCTCGTTTCGGTGATGACATATTAACTCTGGCATTTCCAGGTGTGGCGAGCATAGTGATGTTCAAGAGTAAGGCTGTTACTCTTTTAACCCTAGTACCCGATGAAGACGATGACATCGATTTGTCGATTTCGAAAATCCGTAAACGAGTTATCAAGGAAACAAAAGATCTATCCTTGGTAAAGATATACAGTGCCCGGATAGACAAATATATAGCGGAAGAGTCTGTGAGCAACACGTTCCATAACTTGATCGCATCCATATCTCTAAAGCTGTGTACCACTCTGCCTGCATTACTTATTGGTAATATAGTTACCAGTTTGTTGCGTTATCAGTCGACTAATTTGCTGACTGCTCTCTGGATACTGGTGAGAGATTCCAAGCCACTTGTGAAACAGCTGAATAAGTTCCAAATAACGTACTCTTACTACGTAATACGGCGCTTCAAAATGTCAGCTGCAGTAGAGCAAATCGAAAACCACTGACTGGCCGGAATTCATGATGCAAATGAAGGCTTGGTACAGGTGGTAGTTGACAACTTCGATGCTGATATTGCCTCTCAAAATGGCAAACTGCCTACCCATTCATTGCTCTTCTAGTAACACAACCGGGAACCGTGCATGAAGATAGGGAAGCATCAAATTTAAATTTTCCTCGCATATCCTAGTCTGAAATGGCGGATGAAATAGCTCACAATGTCAACATTGAACGATACAAAGGCGAAAGAAATGCCAGAAGCAGCAAAGAAGACAGATCTAACACTGAAAGTGCTTGCACAAGCTGCTGTATCGTAGAAGAGGGCAAATGAGTTGGACCTCACGTTTTTTAAAGACGTACATTCCGAGAATAAATGCCCTGAGTTCAATGGCTACAACACTCGGTATCTTGGGAACAAGATCACACTGAAACCAGCGATGAAAGCGGCTTACCAGCCACTCATATATATGTCACCTGTGGATCCCTACACGATTATGACAGCTTTGGTAGAGGCACAGAGGATGACGCCACAAACAGGACAGACGTTCACAGTCTTCACAGGAAGCCGACACCATTGTTGTTAAGCAATCGATTATGGCTGCCAATGATAACACTCGCGTATCGATATTGTGTGATGACACAGGCGTGTTTGTGTTACTACTGTACCACTACTCCGAGCAGAAACTAACATCTCCATTCCTGGTGAAACCTCCAGTGCATGACAGAGATGTTGTATACATTCGGGCAACCGTAGCTAAGCATAAAGCCATATTACCAGGACGTATAGTTGCTCACACACTATCGAGATTGTTTTGGTATCTGCAAAGGCAAGGACCCTACGGACTGGATACTCACTCTCACTGTTGAGTGACATAGATGTCGGAATAACACAGGTCATTAAACAAGCAAGTGCATTCATTGTAGCATGCTATGGACAACCGAACTGTGTCACAATGTCTGAAGCACGTCAAAGTATGGGATCTACGTATTGGGACTGGAACAGCATCCACTCCAAAGCTTAGTTCTCTCCCTCCAACCACTGAAGCGTTATGGGAAGAGGCATTTGTATTACAGCCTGTCCAGCTTGATCCAGTTCAGTATGGTCGGATGAAAGATGATCAAGCCAAATCACTTTCACCTACCGTTGTAAACAGCAATGTAGATGTTGCGCCTAGATATTTGGCGCTCATCAAGTGCTCGTGTGCAACGGACATCCCGTGCTGCAACACTATGAAATGTCGGTGTAGCAAATCGAAGCTCGCATGCTCTATATTTTGGGCATGTCGTGCAACCAACTGCTGTAATGTTCTCACTAATTCGGCAAAGTCGGCTGTCGACATATAAGTTGAAGGAAGGAGACACAAGACGGTCGTTCACATCGAACAAATTATTGCCCGTGTAATGAAGGTTGAAATGCTCTTAGAACAATACTCAACTAATATACGACTATATGTAGCCCTGTAAGGTCGTCATGAATAAATTCCGAACTACAATTGCAATATATAGAAATAAGGCCCCACATAATGGAACTGTTACAAAACTAAGATACAAGACGATACACCACCAGCATATCAATGAGGGATTGCAATACCCATCTGGTAGGCATCGCCCTGTCGCTGGATTATAAACATGCAGCTGTGAGCATGCTGGTGATCTGATGTAGTTCGCGTATATTTCATAGAAATCGTGTTCGTATTATTTTTTTGTGTTCTGTGGAGCTTCCGTTGTTTTTTAATTTATGCATGCTGTTGTTCCTGTAAGTCTTACTATCATTTGGGGATCTGGTATCTATGGTTGTGTTGGGACATATCGACGCACATGCATTGATGAATACGTTGCCGTCACCGTTACGTTTTCTTATATACATGTGTATATATATATTGCGAAATAAATATATTTGGCGGCCATCTTGGATTTATGCAAATGAGTCAATATGTCACTTACATCATAAAAGTACCCAAACGATTATCTGTGCCCAGTAACCGCCTTACAAAGTGTGAAAATTCGTAAATATGCCATATAAGTACAACTATATGGAATAATATTGAAATTTGGTGGCCATCTTGGATTTATGCAAATGAGTCAATATGTCATTTACATCATGAAAGTTCCCAAATAACAAGTTGTGCCCAATAACCGCTTTACAAAGTTTGAAAATTCGTAAATATGCCATGTAAGTGCAAATATATGGGATAATATTGATATTTGACGGCCATCTTGGATTTATGCAAATATCTCGAATTGCTCAAGGATGCCAGCGTGGCATCACACGGATTCTAAATGTGGATGGCCTAGACATATAAAATCACCAATAAAAAACTATGTTATTCAAAACAAGGTTAAGCCCCGGACGGCCGGACTCCGATTCAAGGTACGTATTCTGTTATATTGTCCTTATTATGTAACGGATTTTAATGAAATATGGCGCATCAAACGCGTCTTGTTAAGCTGCATTTGGTGGTCTCTGTACATTGGCCCAACATCTGTCGTTGTAGCGAAGAATCGATGTCCGTGTTTACTGTCAATACTAGAAAAAAAATTCTTAAAAAATCTCGCGAAGGTAGCAATTTACATGATTTAACCCCATCTCTTTAATGTAACGCATGGAAGAGTGATTTTTGCAATTAGTTATCCGGCGTGTTTATTCTGTTAGCGATATGTAACTGACAAAGTTGAATAAATTATTAATAAAGAACATACACATGCAACAACTGGAGAAAAGATTGCTTCCATGGGAAAATGATTTCCCTGTTCTATTATTTCTTGCAATTAACTAGTTCTACATCAAATATTATTTTGTTTAAATGTATAAAATATACAGTTTACAAAAGTTTGACATAACATCAACTGGTTTGGGTATCCGCTTCGGTTGCTAACATTTTTGAATGGGTCAAATTGTAGCCGTAGATAACATATCGGAGGTGAATTATTGTAGCTATGACAATACTGACACGGAAATCGATTCTTCGCAAAAACGACATATGTCCCGAGATCACCAAAATGCAGGTCATGAAGACGCGTTTGCTGCGCCATATTTCATCAAACCCCGTTGCATATTAAAGGTACATGCCCACTCAGTCGGCACAAAATGTTCTTTATAGGAATAAATAAGTGTATACTTGTGTCACTATTCCACCAGTTATAAACATTACGAGTGGCCGCTGTACATACATAACCATTTAGTAACATATTTTTTACTGATAGTGACTGGCGATTGTATGAGGCTATTTTCATTAGGTGGCCGGATTAGCTCAGTAGGTAAAGCGTCAGACTGTGGACCGGGTTCGATTCCCACTTCGACCGCTGCGAATGATCGATTCGGCGTGTCCTTGGGCAAGGCTACTTCGTTTTAGCCTAGTCCTATCGGATGGGGACTTAAATAGTCGGTCATCGAGCCAGTGCCGTCGTTAAATCAAAGAATTTACATTTTTGCTATTTTCATATGCAAATGAGGCAAATGATATTATGTCTTCCTTTTAAAGTCACTGGGTCTCAGATATGCATCGAAAGTGTTAAACATATTAGGAAAGCATCGTGTAATTGTATGTTTGTATCGTACATTTTCAATCGACAGATTATAAAGTATGATCATTGCACATCAAACTATAAATACAGAGAATAAATAGTAATGTCCGTTAACATTTTAAAGAAACATGGTTATCGCCCCTGATATCAGTGTGGACATTTACGTCTCATATAAAATGTATAATAATGCCAATCAATACGTGTGGTAATGGTGAATGAATGCTTATTTTGCCAGAAAATATCTCAGATGATGTCTCTGATATAAAGAACATGGTGCCTACTGAGTGGGCATGTACCTTTAAATAAAGAAAATATCAAATAATATTTACGTTGGAGTGGGTGCGATTTCAACACTTTCAGACATTGTGTGGTAACCACGTGATCATGCACCTTATACTAGTACTGACTTTAATTTGATAAGGTATACACGCTTCAACACTGGAGTCGTATATTGACATGCAGAAGTTGAACTTTTTCGGAATGTTGTGTAGGTGTGACAATACACATATCGTGAAATATCTATTTATTCACAGACTTTATCAGTTCACAATGAACAGTGCGCATGTGCAGTATGGTTTTATTCCAGACATGATTCGAGTGGGCGAGGGCATGCGTGCACCACGCCTATGCATACCAGCACCACGACCAGGCATACCAGCACCACACCTAGAAACAAACTGGGAGGGCCCAGACTTTTGGACCGCTCCTCTTTTCCAAGGGTTGTAGTCTGGAAATATACAGCAGACTCTTCGCTGCCTCCTCGTTGCTCTCCGGTCCAAAAGTCTGGGCCCTCCCAGTTTGTTTCTAGGTGTGGTGCTGGTATGCCTGGTCGTGGTGCTGGTATGCCTAGGCATGGTGCACGCATGCCCTCGCCCACCCATGTCTGCCTAGGTGGGCCCAAGATTTTCCATGTTGTACATTGGGCAAAATATATTTGCATATACATACATATTTTGTGCCTACAAAAAAAAAAAGGATGCCGCCAAAACGAGATTTGTCCGAGCAGGATATAGAAGATATTCGCAATCTTCGAGGTGTCGAGTCTGCGGACGACACGAAGAAAAAATATGGGATCGGTACAACTCGTCTTCGAAGAATATGGGACGCCGTCGATGCGGAACGTAGTACAAAACCCGAAGAACATGAAACCCCAGAAGAACAAGAAACCCCTACCCCCGTAGTACACAGGGTGACCGCGCCTGGTTTTGCGGGCCCCACCGAGTTCCCCACGGCTCTACTAGAAGATGCGCGAAACGCCAGCTCGTTCGAAGAATCGGCGCGCCTGTCCGACATGGAGAGACGTATGGAGAACCGGTTGGACACGCTGGAACGCAGGCTGTTGGACGCGATTTCCGGCGATGCCCGCACGGCCGATTCCGAGTGTCCGAAGAAAGACGAGCTGGAGGTGCACGACATCTGGAGAACCGTAGAGAATACGAAGTGGTGGCTGGGGGCCTCTGTGGTGGCGTACACGGTCTGCAGACTACTATTCCCATTCGTGGCTCTAGAGGCCTGTAGACTCTGGAAGAGCAAAGTAGATTCCGACACCCAGTTCGTGCACTCCGCAAAACAGTCCGGTACGCCGAAGGAAACTAGTGACTCCGTACACCAGCACTCTGGAGGGCGCGACCCTTTCTACATGGCGTAGCTCTTTGTGTTGCATAGTTGTTTTGTTTGGGGGGTCTACAAAGCTGGCAGCATGGATACCCGCATTTCCTTGTTCTTTGATTTTGTCGCGCCTAGTTGTAGTGTGCGTAGTAGAATCGGTCTTTCTAGAAGTTTGGGGTTTGCCTCCAATTGGGCCTCCACGAATGCGTTCGAACAGTATAGATCATTTCCTATTTGCAATATGTACCTTTCCTTTCCGCGATACAGGTGCTCTCCATATCCAGATATTCGGAATTCTGTGTCTACCGGCAGGGTTTCTAGTTTCTCGCATAGTATCCACTTCTTGTTCCGCAGATATTCCATCTTGTCGAAATGTTCCACTGTGGTGTCCATCTCTTTGCATGTCTCTATTCTCTCTATCTCTTCCTCGTCTAGCTTTTCCAACAGTTTTGCAAACCCTTTTGGTGCTACAATATTTCCTAGGAGGGCTCTGCGGTTCCCTTGTGTCCCGAATGGTTCGGAGAATCCTTCCACGTCGAATTCTAGTGAAAAATGTGTGGTACCGCATAGGTAGAATGGTTGTACTCTTCCAAATCCTTCTGCGATAGCATATCTCTCCAATATTTTGTGGGTGGATAGAACATCGGAAAGGGCTTTCGGTGCCCAACACAGCATAGGAAACGGCCCTTGTCCTGGATGGGGTTCTCCTTCTAGAGTGCTTGTCTGTATTGCCAGAATTGTGCCTCCAAAGGTTTTCTGTGTTTTTGGGATGTTTTGGAACCCAAGCACCTCCACGTGGACTGGAACGAACGGTTTGTCTCTGTCTGCCCACAGGTCTAGAAGTTTTGTAGATTTATTGTGTGTGCGAAACTCGGTGCTTGCCTCGTGTAGTGGTTGTCGTAGTTTCTCTATCTTTTTTTCTAGTGTGTATTTCCTGTCGGACACTTCTTCCAGCTTCTCGCGGGCCTCTTTCTGCCGTAGAACTATCTCTTCCCGCTCCAAACGTTTTCTTTCCATTGCCGTTCCCCATTCTCTTTCCACAGATACGCGCCAATTGTTCTCCTCCAGCAACAATTTCTCTTCCGCCAGTCGTGCAACTCTGTCCCGCGTGGATAGTAGGCAGGTTTCTCTGGTAGTCTCCACCTTCTCTATCGGAAACGGTATACCTGTTCTATCGCCGTGCCAAAACTTCCGATTCCATTGCCACCGTACGAACTCTGTATCCACTAGTGGGCGAATGCCATCGCGAGGTTCTGGAAATTCCTTTGCATGTCGCGCAAGCGGTGCCTTGCTTCTCGCTAGATATGTTCCACCTTCTGTTTTTCTATATGTTTGCAAAGTCGTACCTACTCCATCTTCGTCCTGGTCCAACACTACCGCGTGTATAGGAAGGCCTACAAATCTAAATGCAGATACCCGCAGAGGCAGGTATGTCTCCTCCAACGTATGTATATCTTGGTCTTGGTACACGTTGTATACTCCGCATAGCCTTCGTGTCCCCGAGTGTCCCCAATATATGGCGTACAGTGTTTTCGTCTGTTTCGAGAGTAGAACAAGGTTGCAATGTATAGCAGAAGCTAGTGCTTTCCACTGTTTCTCGAGCGGTTGTTCCCAAAAAAGCTTCTCGTCCTCCGGATCCCCCATTTTCTGTATGTGTTGTATCGCTTGTTTCGCAAGATCTATAGAAATATCTGCCGCCTCTATGCCATATAGAGAAACCTCTATCCTACATATACCCTTTTGTTGTACCAGTGGGTGCGCGAATGTTTCTCCTAGTCTAGAATCTGGGCAGTCGCAGTAGTTCGCTACGTTGTTTCCCATGCTGTCGAGCACACCTGCACATTCCATCTGGCATACACATTTGTTGTAGAATTGTCCTCTCCATAGGGATCCTATAGGGGGTTTTGGAACAAGAAGGGACATACAATTGTTTCCCACACTGTCTACATTGTCTAGAATACTACACTCTTCTTCTTCCCATGTGTTTTGCAGGTGGTTGGACAAACATTCTCTATCTAGTGTGCCTGCGTAGTCTCTCGTACAATATATTGCATACAATCCTATACCGTCTAGTCGAAGGCTTTCTAGAAAGCGGGGGAGTTTTTCGAAAAGATCTCCTATTTCTATATCGGCAACGTCTAGTTTTGCCACTACTATAGCTTCTGGTTCCGGTTTTGTTGGATGTTTTCTCTCGAATACGTCTAGAACGGTGCTGTCCGTATCCAAAATTGTGGTACATGTTCTTCTGTACAGCGTGGTTGTGTCTCCGGAATACCTAGATGTAGATACTATGCGTACGTGCATGCTACCTGGCAGCTCGGCCACGTGTGCGTGGGCTCGAATGTTGGAAATAATTGTTTTTGCAACTGGGCCCGCCGCGGATACAAATCGAGACCCTGCTTTTGTGGTGGAGACTTGGTCTGCAGCCAATAGTGTCCAGACATACATGTCGTCTACAAATACTTCGGAAACTGGTTCCAAATGTGTACGAATTACCTCCCCTTGTGCGAGATTTTCCGTTCCCTCCGGAACTTCTATCGTTGGGGTGTAGCAGACTTTGCCTATGTCGCTTGCCAAATTGTTGTCGTATATGTTTTGCAGTAGAACGTGTTTGTCCGTCCTTTCTCCTACAGAGCGTATTCCCATGTCTTTTGCGGTTGCGAACTTTTTCGTTCCTTGCATTTTTGAGAAGTAGTTGAACTATATGTAGTTGAAATTATATGTTCAATTGGAAAATATTTCCTATAAAAAATCCGAGTTTCTAATACCTATATTGTTGGGATTCGACGAAAAAAAAAGTTTGTATGTTGGTGCTCCTCGTACCGGTGTTTGAATCTATTATAGGCGGGGTAGTTGAAACATGGTAGTTGAAAACCTCCTCAATTTTGCCACGGATTTTATTTTGTAAATACTAATATATTGAAATAAATTTGTAAAATTTAAATATGAACGAATCACCGCTTCCAATTGTCAATACCGATCCATCAACACTGTATCCAACTCTCAATACCACTACATCAACACTGTATCCAATTAACGAAAGAAGTTCAGATTTTAGGTTGAATAATATCGTCGCTATGCAGGATATTTTAGTTAGAGAATGTGCAAATAGAAAAAGACACGCTAACAAATATAAGCGCGCGGTGAACATAGCTGAAGCATCTAGTACGGTTCTGGCAAGTGTTTCTGTGTTGTGTGGGGCGGGGACAGCTGCAACTATATCCACCATTATAACGGTTCCTGTAGCGGGGATTTTATGTGCGGTGTCGGCCGTTTCTGGGTTGCTGTGTATGGTAATTAGGGCGGCGGGTGGAAAACTCGAGAAAAAAAGTAGAAAACATGATAAAATATCCGTTCTCGCTAGGTCTAAGAAAAATAGCATCGACGTTATGGTGTCCAAAGCGTTGGCCGATAAGAAAATATCAAATTTAGAGTTTGAATCCGTTGTGGAAGCAATGGGGAGATATGAAGAATTAAAAAATGATGTAAGAATCAAGGCGCGCGCCACCATGCCCAAAATTGAGTGTACTGATTGGGATAAATTTAGGGTAAAACTTGGAAATAAAGTCGGAGGAAATGTTACAGCACCATTATAAAATAATTTAAAAAAAAAATAAAAAATTGTTATATTAGTGCAGTAAACAAATTTACATACCTATACAACATGTGTTTTTCACTGAGAATTACGCCGTAATCGCATAACAAATTCAGTCGAGGATTACACTGTAAAATTCAGTCGAAGATTACACTGTAATCACCTGTGTACACACTGTCTGTGTAAATTGATACACTCGGCTATCAATTACCCGTGTAATTGATAATTGTACAACACTAGGTAATGTTTATCATAACAGCCTACATGGTCGTGTGTGTTAAGGCGATAATCTATAGAGACGAGGGTCGTGGGTTCGCGCCGCGGTTGGAGCTAAACATTTTTTATTTCTATCCCTACAAATGTGGTCGCTATGGTAAACAACTGCATGACAACGGCGTTCCTATCCGACCGCTCGAGGTTGATAAAATTTATAAATTCAGATTGCCAGTTTACATAACTACGATAAGGAAAATTACACTCGGCTATAAATTAATTAGTAGGTTTTTTTTTTTTCAATAATAATTTTTTCAATTTCTTTATAAGCGATATCGTAGAAATGTACATTCGTAAACGAATCGTTGGGTTTTAACAATTTTAAATAATACACCTTAGTTTCATATCCGATACACATTATCCGTCTTAATGTTTGTATTTGCCTCTTGTATAGTTCACGTAATTGTCGGTATAATATTGTAAATGCAACGTTTTTATCGGAGCGTAATAAATTACGCTGATATTTCATGTATTCGATATTGCCTAGAGTTCTCATTTTATAGAATTTATATATAGGACTATAACCCCCGTATTCTTCGTAAAGTTCTTCAACACAGGCATTAAAAACTTTAAATTCCAATTGTATTGTATTATCCATTTTCTCTAATAGTTGTTTTTTTTCTGTTCAATTTCCAATTTCTTATAATAATTTTCCAATTTCTTCGTTAAAAGCGATATTGTAGAAACGCATATCCGTAAACGAATCTCTGATTTTAAACTGTTTTATAAAATCAGTTTGATAATGTTTCGGTAGTGTTTCTCCGACCCTATTTAGTCGCTTCATTACATAAATTTGATACTTATACCGGCGACATAATTGCCGGTTTAATATTGTAAATGCAACGTTTTTATCGCAGCGTAATAAATTACGCTGATATTTCATGTATTCGATACCACATAGTATTGTCATTTTACCGTGTTTTAATACTGTAGAAACAGCGGCGTAAAATTCTTCATCAAAGTCATTATAAAATTCCAATTCGTTGCGTATTTTATTATCCATTTTGTTATAATATTTTATTATAACCTATTAAATTTATATGTTCAATTGGACGTGAAAAATGAAAAAAACATGTTGTATTTATGACACCAATCTTTGGATTTTTCGGGGGTGGTGGGGGACAATTTCCTCGTTAACCAATTTTGGATTTTTCGGGGGTGGTGGGGGTAGTGTAGAGGGGTGGAAACGATCATTTTGACTCCCTATATACTACTACACGTGTTAGGAGGAAAACACGACATGATTATGAACTTTATGGTGGAAGACGAATATTTTCTGTTCTTAACAGAATGTGCACGCACACTGTGTCGTATATATTCAGCCTAACGACCACTGATCAGAGAGCATTTCGCAAGGCCCATGTGCGACAATGTTTATTGGGTTGAGAATGTCTTCAGCTGCATTTTCCCTCGCACAGTTGCTTTGAAAATGAAGCTATTGATATGAAATTTGTTAATTGTTTATCCATGTATTGTTGTTTAATTCAAATTATGTACTCTCCTAGCATTGGAGGAAATAAAGTTATACATACAGTACATGTAGTAAGACTTTACCTGAAATTAAGGTCGCCAGCAAAAATCCAATATACGTAGAAGATGCCATTTTTGTTATTTACACAAAGCAGGCGAGGCGGACAGGTATGTTCAGCGATCGATTTCGGTATGTTACGGCAAGCACACCGTTGGCTCAATACAAAGGTAGATTATATCTGCATAATAGGATTTTATATTTATCATGTGATCACGTGTGCGAAGGACATTATGTCTTCCTTTTAAAGGCACTGGGTCTCAGATATGCATCGAAAGTGTTAAGACAGATTAAGAAAGCATCGTGTAATTGTATGTTTGTATCGTACATTTTCGATTTAAGGATAAATGTATTAGTTTTTATTATGCTGAATTTATTACATTATCACAGCCAAAATGGCTGCGATAATGTAATAAATTCAGTATAATAAATATGCATACTTTTAATCATCAACTATATGCAGTCGTTAGTTCTATATGAACAGTCGTTAGTTCTATAGTTCTCAACAATGCGGTCCCGTGTTCGTTCCTCGGCCGGGGCAGTATGTGACGTTGTATGGCAGTCGCCAGATCGGACAAGTGGATTTCCTCCGGGTACTTCGGTTTCCTCCCACATTAATGACATCCCTTACGCCTTCATCTGTGCCAACGAAAGCATTTGTATAAGCGCTTATTTGTAATCGTTGTAAAATAAATAAAGTTTAAGTTCTATGTGAAATAATGCATTTCGAGACAAATAAATGATTACTCCCTCAAAGTACACTTTGCTAGGGAAGTATGCTTAGCAGTTTTGGCGAAATCGCCTACAGAACCAAACTGTGTAGTGTTCTGGGTATACATAGAAAGTGTTAAACAAACTAGGAAAAATAGTTTATTTGTATGTGTATCGCATTATTAGGAAAACTAGTTTAATTACAAGGAAAAATAGTTTAATGGTATGTTTGTATCGTAATACTAGAACTAGTTTAATTGTATGTTTGTGTCGTATTACTAGGAAAACAAGTTTAATTGTATGTTTGTATAGTATTAGGAAAAATAGTTTAATTGTATGTTTGTATGGTATTATTATGAAAAATAGTTTAATTGCATGTTTGTATCGTATTACTATGAAAAATAGTTTAATTGTATGTTTGTATCGTATTAGGAAAAATAGTTTAATTGTATGTTTGTATCGTATTTCCGAACCAAACTGTGTAGTGTTCTGGGTATGCATAGAAAGTGTTAAACATTCGCTACCACGAATTAACAATTCGTTCCCACGAAATGACAATTCGTTCCCTCAATTTACAATTCGTTCCCAGGAATTAAAAATTGTAATTTCGTGGGAACAAATTGTTAAATTGAGGGAACGAATTTTTAATTAGTAGGAACGAATTGTTAATTCGTGGGAACGAATTGTTAAATTGTGGGAACGAATTGTTAATTCGTGGGAACGAAATGGTAATTAGTGGGAACGGAGTGTTAAGTCGTGGGAACGAATTGTTAAATTGTGGGAACGAAATGGTAATTAGCGGGAACCGATTGTTAAGTCGTGGGAACGAATTGTTAAATTGAGGGAACGGATTGTTATTTCGTGGGAACGAATTAATAAAAAAAAGAATTTTACGTCCCCTGTGGGGCTCCGTAGCATCCTACCCCGGCTGTAATGGTTTAAACACGATTTCGCAATACAATGTATTTCACAATTTTACACAGCCAGTACTTCCTTGTACTGGCCGTTCGAGCGTTAATATAATAGACGTTATCGGGTAGTATGTAACATGATATTAGAGTAAAAGTACAAGTCATTGTGTATGTGTGTGTATACTGTTGCTTGCCGATAAACATTCAGGTATATTCTGAATTACATTTAATTTGTCACGTTTGTCATGTTTGTTGCTACGTATTTGCTAAAATAGAAAACGTTGGGCACAGGCACTCAACTGATACGTGTATCACACCAACAACGTAAAGCACTCCATGGGAAAGCCATGCATGAGCAAGTCAATATTAATCGATTAACCTGATGTGCACCTCTGTTGAACCTTATATGTCACAGAAACGAACATATCACACGTGTGATATATTCGTGCGAATGCGTCACACATTTCGGTGAATACTGGCCGAATTCGGCCGAATACATCACAAACCGATTTTTTTCACTTTTTGGTATAAACGAATATGTCACACAATTGCAAATTTCAAACTTGACCGAATATGGTCATATCATTATCAAATCGAATGTATCGACAAGACGATCACTTTGGAGCATTTATTGTCGAAATCTGATAATTACGTAATCCAAGATGATCGCCGAAAGGTTAAAAGGTCATTATTTTATTAGATATTTAAAACGTCTTACATGTCTTATCTTGAACCGCCGGGCTGATATTGGGCAAACTTCACAGGTATGGTCCGTGGGTGAAGACTTTTCATATTTGTTAAAATGGAGATCATCGCCAAAAAGTATGTCAAATTCTTTAAAAAACTTCTTCTCACGAACCGCCAGATGGATTTCGATGACACTTGGTATGAATTATCGATAGTTAACGCTGTTTCAGATTTGTTCAAATGGTGGCCCCTGGGTCAAGAAAGGGCGGGCCGGAGGGGTCAAGTAGGAGTAAAATTTCAGATATTACCGTTTATGGTCATGTCATATACCAACTCAAAGGTATCGACAAGACGATCACTCTGGAGCATTTTTGGTCGACATCGGATGATGATGAATTTAAGATGACCGCCCGCCGAAAGTTTATTAGTGATTTCAAGTATTTTCCTTGTGCATCAGACTGTCTGTTATCTGGTTATACATACCGTTTATCATTTATTCATATTTGTTCTGCATCACATTTGTTAATGCTGTTTTATAAGCATTATACTGTTTACATTGTTCTAAATTTTTTTGTTTCAAGCCAACTATTACTATGGTGGACAGAACAATGTTGATGGTATATACATGTATACATGTAATAGACAGTCTGGACCATTTCTGACTTACTTTATAATTTGGATACTAATTTCAGGTGAGCGAAGCAGGCCCATTTGGTCCTCTTGTTATATTACTTTTTAATCTCCATGTCTGTGATATAGAGTCTGTCGCATGAAATGTCAACTTCTGTGATAATAGTAACTAAATATAAAACATTATGGTACAAATTGTTAACCGATGGTCAATTTCGCCTGTTCAATAATTACATGTCCAATACACTTTGCATATATAATAATGTTCAGTATAGTTCTGTCATTATTGGTGTTAGTGTGTCATACATGTTCAGGAGAATGAACTGTCCAAATATTAAAGCAATCCTTCAAGTAATATTGAAGATATGACATGATGGAGAAACTGGGACAAACTTTTCGACGTAAGAAAATGGCTAAGTATTTCATCTGCATTTCAAAGGTCACAAAGGTCAACATCGTGTTACTGGTGGCGCGAGTGTGTCACAGATGTCCAGGTAAAGCAATTGTCTATGTATTGAAGGAATCTTTCAAGTAATATTCAAGATATGACATGATGGAGAAACTGGGACAAACTTTTCGAAGCAAATGTACACGGACGGACGGACGTACGGACGGACGTACGGACGGAACCTCAGGAGCAAAGCAATATGCCACCCTTGCTATCGCATAGGGGGCATAAAACGTTTAACACATTTTATGTCAAATGTAATAATATTCCTTTAACCCATTCAACACCACATACCTATATACTGAAAATAGTGTAGATCCAGATGAGCCGGCTCGTAACGAGCCGTCTCATCAGGATCTGCACTGTTTGTGACAAAATCTATTTTTAACGCCAATATCTGACAACAAAATGTAAAATGTTTAATTGTATAATGAACATCTCATGGTTAATGGAATAGTCTGAAATATAACATGGAAGATTGCATCTCAGTTACTTGGTGTTGAAAGGGTTATAATGAATACATGTGCAAGAGGCAACTACTAAACTAAGCAGAGCAATATAGGCCCGATGGTAGCTTTGAATGACACATTGACATTTAACATATTCGTTTAGCAAGAGTTGTTTGTCAAACATATAAGCCCCCCCCCCCCCCCCCCTTCTCAAAAAGACACGCAGTGGTGCCACAATGTGCATAGTGACCTCAACATCAAACGTTGGAGCATCCTCGCACCAACTGTTCTTGAGTTATTGAGCCGAACTAGTTGTATTGTCCAAGGTCACCCCGCGACCTTGACCTTTGACATAATGACCTCAAATGGACATTCTAGGTCATGGCGTTCTCGAGTTATAGAGCGTCAACTGTTTTATTGTCTAAAGTCACCGCAATTTTGACCTTCGACACACTGTAGTCAAGTCAAATTGGTCATACACTGGTCATTACTGACCTGCATACCAAGTTTGAGGATCCTATGTCAAGAATAGTTTGAGCGCAAACCAAATCGCTAACAGACGGACAGACGATAAGCGCCATAACATGATACGCCCCTAATGCTGTCTGAAATCAGATGGAATAGCTTGATTGAGAGTTGAAATCGGCAATAGATGGTTAGAAACGTTGAGATGTTGTCAAGATTAACGCAGGCGCTTGTGTACCTCCCGATACCAACATGACGTTTGTCACAATACACCAAGTACAGGGTGGCCACACAATGGATGTGCTTGTGTACCTCCCGATACCAACATGACGTTTGTCACAATACACCAAGTACGTGGTGGCCACACAATGGATGTGTGTGCCAGCTATCTCAAACTAACTGCAGTGGAACCCCTGTAAACCGGACACCCTGGAAGGTTCCCACTGTAAAACAGGAAAATTACTACTTCAAGACTTGCGTGGCGGCTTAGCGATCAAGAACATGCATTGTTTATGGGAGGTAAATGGCAATATAAATTAAGTTCAACTAACTTTCCTCCTGTGTCCGGTTTCCATTGTAAACTATAACACGCTAGTACTGTACCGTCACGTCGAAATTCTGATCAAACTATTTGATGAACATTCCGTCTATGTATTTTTCAACGTATATGATCAAGTGGTTACAACAACGACAACAAGTACTGAAACCTCCAGAAGACCTCCGATTCAAAGTACGTATTCTGTTATTTTGTCCTTATTATGTAACGGATATTTGTGAAATATGGCGCATCAAACGCGGCTTGTTAAGCTGCATTTGGTGGTCTCGGTATTTTAACCCAAGCTTCTGTCGTTTTAGCGAATAATCGATGTCCGTGTCAACTGACAGGGTAATCATTTCTTCGCAAAAACGACATAAGTATGTGCCGAACACCCGGGACCACGAAATGCAGCTCATGAAGGCGAGTTTGCTACGCGATATTTCATCAAAATCCGTTGCCTATTAAAGGTACATGCCCACAAATTGTTATTTATATGAATTAAATAAGTGTATACTTGTGTCACTATTCCACCGGTTCTAAAGATTACGAGTGCCCACTATACAGATATAATCATTTAGTAATATGTATTTCACTGATAGTGACGCGCGTCGGTATCACGCTATTTTCATATGCTAATGAGACATGGTAATTTTTAATTATTTATGCTAATTAAATGCGTCACCTGAAAAAATAATATTTTCGACAGATTATAAAGTATGATAATTGCACATCCAAACATAAATACAGAGTATAAATAGCAATGTCCGTTAACATTTTAAGGAAACACGGTTATCGCCCCTGATATCAGTGTGGAATGTTACGTCTGATAGAACATTTATATTACTGCCAATCAATACATGGGGTAATGGTGAATGAATGATTATTTTGCCAGAAAATATCTCAGATGGTGCCTCTGATATAAAGAACAGTTTGTGTCTACTGAGTGGGCATGTACCTTTAAGGAAAATATCAAATAATACTTACATTGGAGTGGGAGCGCTTTCAAAACGTTGAGCCATTGTTGTTGTTGTTGTAACCACGTGATCATGCAGCATGTATATATATAATGAGACCGAGAAATACAGGTATTAACTAAGCCGAATTCTGTTTATAAGTCGTCCTGCGTTTCAGGCAGAAAATTCGGATTAGTTACATATAATAACTCAAATGTAATCGTATCACACGAACAGCTTAGTATTGCAAACACTTCTAACCGTCCACGTGTTTTGTTTGTTTGTTTATTGGTGTTTAACAGCCTATCAACAGCTAAGGTATTTTAAGGCCGGGTCAACGGGTTCGACCCCGCATTTAATCTGCTGCATTGGGGGGAGGTGGAATTCCAAAGTCAGAACGGAATATTTACATCGAGAAAAAATATATTTAGCCCTGAAATTGGAATAACCAGTAGCCTATTTCATCAACATTGCAAAGTATACTTTACTAGCAAAGTATACTTTGAGGGAGTAATCATTTATTTTTCCTGAAATGCATTATTTCATATAGAGCTAACAAATGCATATATTTCATGATTAAAAGTATGCAGAATTATTATACTGAATGTATTACATTATCACAGCCAAAGTATATCAGTATAATAAAAATTAATAAATTTATCATAGAATTGAAAATTTCTCCCTCAAAGTATACTTTGCTACTAAAGTATACTTTGCAATGTTGATGAAATAGGCTACTGACCTGGTGCCAAGTCCATACCGCACCAAAGTCACTTGGCCCCTTCCCCTATTAAACAGTAATACCGGGATGATTACTGTTATAGGGGGTATAAAGACGTATGTGATGGCCAAACCAGTAGCCTATTTCACCAACATTGCAAAGTATACTTATCTAGCAAAGTATACTTTGAGGGAGTAATCATTTATTTTCCCCAAAATGCATTATTTCATATAGAACTAACCACTGCATATATGTGATGATTAAACGTATACAGAATTATTATACTGAATGTATTACATTATCACAGCCAAAATGGCTGTGATAATGTAATAAATTCAGTATAATAAAAATTAATAAATTTATCCTTAAATTGAAAATTTCTCCCTCAAAGTATACAATTTTGATGAAATCGGTTACAGGTCTCCAGTCGGGAATCCTGTAAGGATGAACCCCGATCTTTAAATAAATTACCCATCGCATGCTCTACCTGCCGCCCACAACCGTCCACGTGTTAACGGCATTGCCCCAGGGACAAGATGGTGGACAAGCCAGTGTAAACTATCCACGAGACATAGTGACATTAAAATAAACAAACACAAAGAGAGATAATACAACAGTAAATTTTAATATAAACATAAAGCACATGAATATAGGTTTGGAAATGTTATAAACAATGACAGACAGACAAACAGACAGGACACGTGGTTATTTGAAATTCAACCCAACTGAACAGCGATGTAGAATTATGCTCTGAGCAGCGATGTACATACTTATTGTTTACCCTAGTTTATCGACCAATGAAAGGACAGCATTTCGTCATTAAATGTTCAGCCGCTCTATTCAGAACTGATTGTACGCGTTGCTGCCATCATTTCACATGACACAAAGCATATAACCGCCCACACACGCGTGTCACACCGCCAATCATATGCTAGTATAGCGATTTGAAATCACGTTTAGGGACGGAACTTCACATATTGAATCTTTAATAATTAATTTATTAAAGATTAAATATATGAACTATAACTATTACATGTGTATCCAGTCGCCGTTGTAAGCAAAACATGGCAAGACAAAACTAAACGAAACCCCATATTTCAATGTGCAAAGTCTATACAAATAGCGAACACCATTTACTGTCTGTTCCACGTTTTTATGCCGACGAACTTTTGGCTATTAAACACATTAAATCTAAACAATATTTAAATGTAAGTACTTTTTCATCGATAACAAAAAAGTCACCCTCACTAAACAAATTATTTGATGAAATTCCATCAACTATTGGTTTTATTGCAAAATAACGATTTTCATATGGGAATTTAACATGGGGCAGAATGGTGACGAAAAGGGTCGAACATTTTTAGTCCACATGATAATTCCCATAGGAAAATCGTGTTTTTTTCGCAATAACATAAATATTTGACAGAATTTGTGAAAAAAAAAGAATTTTCGGGGAGGGTGACTTTTTTTCTATTTATGAAAAAGTGCTTGCAATCAAATATTTCTTGGATTGAATTTGCTTAATAGCCAAAAGTCCGTCGACAGCAAAACGTGGAACAGACAGTAGTTGGTGTTTAAGTCGGTGAACATCACCTGACACGGGAGCGAGCCTGGGGCCTCTGGTTTACAGTGCCACTGCTGTACCGACGGAACTAGCCGCGCACAAATACACTTCCTCTCCATACCGTCCACGACAAAAATGTTATGAATGTGGTTTAACGTCCCAGCAGCAGCTAAGGTCATATAGGGACCACGACAAATACACCAGGAAATGTTAAATGAGCACAAAAACAAAGTTAACTCTTTCACCCCTAAACGTTAACATCGCATGTTCCCTGTTAACACTAGAATATTTCCTTAATCCGAAAAATATGGAAGCCCTGGAGGGACTTCTGACTTCAATACCTCTAGCTTCCTTACTTCCTTACTTCTAACTTCCAACTTCATTACCTCCTACTTATAACTTCATTACGTTATAAGTAAGAAGTAATGAAGTTAGAAGAAAAGAAGTTACACGTAAGGAAGTTAGAAGTAAGAAGTGATGAAGTTCGAAGTAATGAAGTTAAAAGTAGAAGTAATGAAGTCGAAAGTTAGAAGTAAGAAGTAATGAAGTTGGAAGCTGGATGTAAGAAAGTAGAAAGTTACAAATAAGGAAGTGCGAAGTAATGTAATAAAGTTAGAAGTATTGAAGTCAGAAGTGCCTCCAGGGCTTCCATAGAAAAGCGATAAAGTGTGTATAATGGTTATGAAATTTTTTAAATACGTATTATGCCGTTCGACTGGAATGTAATAGTGTTAGTTTCAACCCGCTATACATATATATCCCATTACATGTAATTTACACAGACAGTACAGTCAACTTGGTCACCGACTTATACAAAATACTTAGCTCTGTATATATGTTTCAACTCGACATTCAGTATACTAGGAAGTAAATGGCGACCAACGTAGGCCCTGATCTGACGACACGGTGGAACATGTATATCTTCAGATATGCTGCTCGCATATGGCTTAACCTGTCCACCCCTAAATATCTGATAGTACCATGTCTATTTCTGGACAATTCCATTAAAGGTATATGCCAACTCACTTGGCACAAAGTGTTCTTTATAGGAATTACAAAAGTGTATCATTGTGTCACTATCGCACCAGTTCTGGAAATTACAAGTGCCCGCTATAGAGATGTAATCATTTATCAATATGTAGTTTACTGATAGTGACTAGCGGTGGTATCAGGCTAATTTCATATGCAAATGAGGCATAATATATTTTATTATTATTTATACTAATTAAATGCGTCACCTGAAAAAATAAAATTACTACAGATTATAAAGTATGATCATTGCGCATTAAACAAAATACAGAGAATACATAGTAATGTCCGTTAACATGTTAAGGGCACACGGTTATCGCCCCTGATATCAGTGTGGAAATTTACGTCTGATATAAAATGTATAATATTGCCAATCAAAACGTAGGGTATTTTTTAGAACTGGTGGAATAGTGACATAATTATACACTTATTTAATTCCTATAAAGAACAGTTTGTGCCTACTGAGTGGGCATGTACCTTTAATCAAATAAGCTATATTTTTATAAAAATCAAAAACACTGACAAACACTGCAGCTCCAGATGAGACGGCTTCTTACACGCCGGCCCATCTGGATCTACAGTGTTTGCAAATGTTTGCTTTATGGTACATAGGGCTGAAAGAGATAATGCATATTTTTTCAGCCGGCACACAATCATTCCAACACACCATCGTTCAGAAAACACGTGTTCAGTTCACATTCACTCTTTGTTAATGGTTATTCTAAAAGAACGGATAAACAATCATATTTAAAACGGCTTATTTCACGGATCCCTTCAAGTAATAAGCAACTTTCCAATAACGTCAGTAGTTGCATATTACACATACTCTGCGTCCCAATAAGTATTGGGGCACAGAAGTAATCAATGACGTCATGAATTACGTCATCAGTTGACTGTGTTGTACGCCGGTGGTGCTTGCTGCCATTTTTCGTTGCTACTTGGTTCATCGTAGGGCGGAGCATTTGCTGGCTGGGCGGGGCCACAGGCAGCAGGATAAGCTCCCATTGGCTGAGTCGCAGGATACGCTCACATTGGTTGGGCGGGGTACGCTCCCATTGGCTGCGGCTGTCCGTAGGCGGGATAAGTCCCCGGAGCACCATGGGTTACCACCATCTGCGGCTGCATTTGTGCACCTAGAACGTTATTATATGGTTGTGGTCAGTCTCACGTGGTTGTTGCTACATGGACAGCGGACTGCATATTTACTGTAGAAATTGGTTTATTAAACATTCAATATGTGAACTATAACTATTTTTTTGTTTAGCCCGCCACTTCGCCACAGGTTGAAGTAACATACCAAGGTCAATAAATACATTAAATATACCTAAAAGTATCAATAATTGAAAAAAAAGTAAGTTAAACCTTTGTTTACTCCCTGTTATAACACATATTGTGTTCTAACAGGGAGTAAACTTTTTTTTTCAACTGATTTTTTCCACTTATTGATACATTTAGGTATATTTAATGTATATATAGACCTTAGTCCGTTACTTCAACCTGTGCACTTCGCGTGCACATATTCAACTGAATGTAGCCCCGCCCCTAAATGCGACAATTACGATAGGATTGTGCCCCGCCCCTAAATGCGACAATTACGATACGGCAGGGATTTAGGATCTCTGATTAGGGAAACAATAAATGTGCAGGAACGTTGGGCGAACCATAACTATGTTAAACCAAATTCTGCCGTTGCTAACACTCCCTTGAAGTCAAATATATTGTATACAGTTTTGCTACGGACAAACACGGAGCCCCGCAGGGGACGTAGAATTCTTTTTTTTAATCATTCGTTCCAACGAAATAACAATTCGTGCCCTCAATTTAACAATTCGTTCCCACGAATTAACAATTCATTCCCACGAATTAATAATTCGCTCCGTCAATTTAACAATACGTTCCCACGAAATAACAATTCGTTCCCACGCGAACGAATTGTTAATTCGTGGGAACAAATTGTGATATCGTGGGAACGAATTGTTAAATTGAGTGAACGAATTGTCATTTCGTGGGAACGAATTGTTAATTCTAGGGAACGAATCTTTATATCGTGGGAACGAATTGTTAATACGAGGGAACGAATTGTTAAATTGAGGAAACGAATTTGCATTTCGTGGAACGAATTAATAAAAAAGATCCATGTCCCCTGCGGGGATTGGTCGACAAATGACACAACGATATGTTTGAAATCATTGAAATATAGAACAACACGTGGCATTCATTACGCAAACATTGTATTAGCGAGCCTACCTCACCAAACCCCCGGTTACCTATGTAAACAGCGGGTTTGGTGAGGTTGCCGCGCAATAGGTAATGCGGTCAAATAGGTCACGATGCAGTGACTATTTTCAATCAATAACTTATGTTTTAAGCGATTGTAATGTGTATTTTCAATATTTATATTATTAAAATGTATCATATCGGTACCCCTTTAAGAAATATTTGTATATTTTAAATGTAATGATGTTGTCATGAAGCGCATGAATATAAGTATTAATTAATCCAGTTTATATTGAGGCAAATCACACAGCCTAAAAACATAGTGCTGGAGTATAAACCATAGTATCGTATATTATTCATAAGTATATCACTATTAAACATTAATTACAATATGTATGCATATTATTAAAACAGTAGATGCTACCGCTGTTTCGCTGTATGTGATATTTATAACAAAATATTTTTTTTATTCGTCCGTGTACGGATTTCTGTCGCACAAAGCGCCATTTTCAGTTCATATTTTGACCTGTGCATATGAACCGGACTAAGTTTAAACAACGCTCGATTCCGTCCAATTCAGATTTCTCTGCAGAATGTTCAGACTAACTACATATTAAGTAATGTTGCTAAATAAGTGTTAACGGTTGGAACATGGTTATCACTAAAAGGAAGAAACCACAGTCGTATTATTGAAAAATAAGATTTACCTGAGACCTCATGGAGGCCGCCATTAATCCAGTGTAAACAATAGACCTTGTGATCCCATTTCCTGAGTAGCCCCCGCTTAGTGAAACGATGTGCTAATCATGATATTATGTTCCCCAATAATTGGAAACGGTTTGAATTTCTCGGTAAAAACTACGAAAGTCATAAAAAAATAACGATGTATATTTAACATTTGATACGCTTAAACGGTATTACTCTCTCATCGGATCGTCAGTTGTCGTCGATAGCGATTTAACGTACTGATCTGGTCTTAAGTTATTGTCAACTTTCAACGCCATTTACAGAATATATGGTTAATTTTGGAAATAAATAACGGCAAATTACGATGACGTCTGCTCTGAAATATCTGTCAACATGCGGACGTAATTTTAAGGAAATCGATTATATTTTAAGGCTACATCTGTGACTAATTACGAATTTATGTATGGTCTTTAGCTACACCCGACACATTACACAGATCTAGTTGTAAATACACGTCGCTTTGTGTAGGAAAACAATCGATAATGCGTAGTGTGTGTGACGAGGTGTTGATCTGATGACACCACACAGCTGTGACCCTTAGGCAATGTTTTGAAATTGACGTGTCGTTTTGATGTGTGCCGCAACACCTCACTGTCGGAGACAACATGACAATTAACGATATACTCTCGATTATACACAGATCTATTAGACGGCTGGTTATTTAAAATAAAGAGTAGTTCATACACCTTCGCCGATATTGTTTTTAGAAAATCAGTATATTTTCCGTAAATGGTGTTGAAAAGTTGACAAAAATTCTATCACCGTATTTAGTTGTGCCGATATTGTTTTAAAAAATCAGTAATCCTTTATCCGTAAAATGTGTTGAAAATTGACAAAAAAAATATACCGCATTTCTCCGATATTCGTTTAGAAAATCACCAATATTTTCTGTAAATGGTGTTGACACAAAATGCAGCGTTCACGCGGAATTCAAATAAAATACAAAATAATAATTTAATAAATAGACGCCGATGGCTACTGTGTTTGCGGCCAGTGAATTCTGGTCGTGGTAGCCACAGGCGCAGTTCGAACAGTGTTGTGAGCAGATGGAGGACAATCATTATTTCAAATTTATAAAAAAATGTTTGCTGTCCGAAAATTAATTAATTGTGACAGCCAAAAAAAAAAGATTTTGGGACAGTAAAACATTATATGGTATAGACAGTATAGACAGTACCTCAAACTTAAAAAAACAGTAACAAACTGTCTGTGTATATATACTTAAACTTAAAACATCAGTTAACAACTGTCTGTGTATATATTACTTAAAGACAGACACTTTAATTGTTGGTAAGTTTCTATCAATTTATAGGTATTTTTATTAAAATCATAAAATTGTGAAAATATTAAAAAATATTAAAATCACAAAAATAATATATATGGAGAATTTTTTTTTATACCACGTCGAAGTTTGAACCCCCGACCCTTTCGGGAATCGGTAATTAAATCATTGAAGTCGGCGACCTTAACCTCACGACTGTTGCGCCATTTATGACAATCACAGTTATACAGAAGTGCTATCAGTATTACGCCACCATTTGAACGTAATAATTATTAAATTATTTGCAACTCCATCTACAACAATACCGTTACAGAGATACGCTATTGAAACAACATGTATTAGTACCCATAACATAACAAAGTAATGTATCATTATATATCACAGGAGATAGCTTAAAACTATATATCCTAATCATAAACAAAACAATCCGCTTGGCTCGTATGAAAATAGTTCGCGTGATATTGATTATCTCCCTTGCCGAAAGTAGTTCAGTGATTTATTAATTCCAAATAAGACGTGTTTGCGTAATGTTCATTCAATATATACATAAATGTGATGTATATTCATATAATGAACCACGTGGCCCATTACATATTCTTATTTTGGCACCATTAACACATTTATACAAATTAAATGCGTCTCCTGAACAAATTAATATGTTTTACAGATTATAAAGTATGATTCTTGCACATCAAACAATAAATACAAAGAATAAATAGTAATGTCCGTTAACATTTTAAGGAAACACGGTTATCGCCCGTGATATCAGTGGAAATTTTCGTCTGATATAAAATGTATATTAATGCCAATCAATACGTGGGATAACGGTGTCCTACTGAGAGGACATGTACCTTTAACCCGGAGAAAAGATTTAGGGTTATATCTATTTATCCCGTCAACACAGTGCGTATGTGCCGTGAAACACGGTGCCGTGAAACATATTTCATACCCTGTTAATACGATCTAATCACTGCGTATGAATATGTGCGGTTGTCATAGTCGATTCTCCGATTTTGAGGGTGCGGCTGGGTTTTTTTTTTTTGCATTTTAAAGCTATTTGTAGGTGTTGACGGGATAAATATAATAGTAGGTTAGTGTCGTGAATGGGAAAAATATCTGGCACTGCACGGAAACGGGATGTGCTCGGCATAGCATCGCCCATCCAGTTTCCTAAGCCTTGCCAGATATTTCTCCAATTCACGGCACTAACCTATTATTCTCTATATATGTCTCTGCCCGGAGCAATGAACCTTACCCACTACCGTCGTTGTTGCAGTGTTTGTTGCAAACGTCCTGCCCGTGGCACCGCGTGACTGGCGACAACAACAGAAGATGACCACGAGCACAGTGACAAGGCCGAGAAATCCACCGATGCATCCCAGCACAATGCCCACGACAATAGCGTCATCGCTGCAACACAGGAGACAGACATGCAAATGTCCATACCACAGGAGGCATGCATACAATACACATACCACAGGAGACAGGCATACACATATACATATCACAGGAGGCAGACATGCACGTATACATACCACAGGAGACAGGCATACACATATACATACTACAGGAGACAGACATACAAATATACATACCTCATGAGACAGACATACAAATATACATACCACAGGAGACAGGCATACAAATATAATTACCACAGGAGACAGACATACACATATACATACTACAGGAGACAGGCATACACATACAAATACAGGAGGCAGACATACACATATACATACTACATGAGACAGACATACACATATACATACCACAGGAGACAGACATACAAATATACATACCACAGGAGGCAGACATACACATATACATACCACAGGAGGCAAACATACAACTATACATACCACAGAAGACAGACATACACATATACATACCACAGGAGACAGGCATACAAATAAACATACCACAGGAGACAGGCATACACATATACATACCACAGGAGACAGGCATACAAATATACATACCACAGGAGGCAGACATACAAAATATACATACACAGAACAGGCATACACATATACATACCACAGGAGCAGACATACAAATATACATACCACAGGAGACAGGCATACACATATACATACCACAGCAGGCAGACATACAAATATACATAACACCGGAGACAGACATACAAATATACATACCACAGTAGACAGGCATAAAAATATACATATCACAGGAGACAGACATACAAATGTACATACCATGGGAGACAGGCATACACATATACATACCACAGGCGGCAGACATACACATATACATACTACAGGAGACAGACATACACATATACATACCACAGCAGGCAGACATACAAATATACATAACACCGGAGACAGACATACAAATATACATACCACAGTAGACAGGCATAAAAATATACATATCACAGGAGACAGACATACAAATGTACATACCATGGGAGACAGGCATACACATATACATACCACAGGCGGCAGACATACACATATACATACTACAGGAGACAGACATACACATATACATACCACATGAGGCAGACATACACATATACATACCACAGGAGACAGACATACAAATATACATATCACAGGAGGTAGGCATACAAATAGACGAAACACATATATACAATATACATACCACAGGAGGCAGATATACAAATATACATACCACAGGAGGCTGACATGCAAATAATAATTTTGTAAGTAAAATGTATTTCTACGAATGAAATTCCATATTACATTATGCCATATAGATCTACTGGTCTTAAAACCGAATACAAAGAGATATAACTAGTGCCTGAGAACCTACTCCCGGGAGTTACTTCCCTTAAGCCACCGCCAGGTGGCACCCCTAGCTACCTAGTCAGACATGCGCAGACCATACGATAGCCATCTTGAACAAGCTGTGTGTCAAAGCCCATTCAAGCTGGGTGGGAGGTGGGCCTCCTTAATGTAATATGGAATTTCATTCGTAGAAATATATTTGACTTAAAAAATTAGTTTATACTTCATTCATTCTATATTACATTATGCCATCAGAATTGTTCAGACTGGTGGGAGGTTAAAATAAATATCTTCAGAACTTGTTGGGTGTCAAACTCACCAGTACTGTAGTTCCGAGATGCTTCCGATTCTCACCAACAGTACATCTCAGCATTCCGAGGCACGGACTAAGCGTCTTATACAAACTAGTCAGGGGGACAGTTTAGAATGCAGCCTGCTAGACGCTTGGTAGATGGTGTACAAAAATGGTAAGATATTACCTAAATGAGTGTATTACAATAAGAATACCGCGACCATATGATACTTTCCGTAGTCACGAGTAAGACTGCCGAAAACCGTCGAACAGATGACAGAAAACAGAACAAGTAATACTGTACAACATCCAAGCTCTGTGTTCCTACTGAGCGAAAACCTTCTACCTGACCACATTATGTGCTGATACCAGTGGTCCCAGAGCTAATACCTCGTCCATCTGTCTAGACAGTGGTCGAAGGTAAAAGTTAGAAAAGGTTGTGTAAGAATGCCAATAGGCACCTCTCATGATATCCGGTAGAGGAACATTATTCCGAGAGAATGCGAGAGAAGACGAGATCGCTCTAACCTCATGAGCTCTAATCTTCATGAATGATAGATCTCTATTGGTTAGCTCCTTATACTATCTAGCAATACCTAGCTTGATCCATCTCGAAACCGAGTCCTTTGAAACATCCTGATTGCCCACGGATGGAATAAACAGTCGTTTCCGACCCCTACCCTCATATAGAACCGCAATTATCTAACTGGGCACAGTAACCTATCCTTATCATGTGGACCAACTATTGAAGTGAGGCAAGGAATATGGATAGATGATGGGGTCATAGACGGAAACTGGTTCTTAGCCAGAAAGCCAGTATGAGGAATGAGGGTAACTGAACCATAAAACGAACATGGCCCTCTTCCACCGATAATGCATGAATCTCACTGACTCTTCTGGCCGAGGCCATTGGTAGTAGGAAGGCCGTTTTGATAGACACATTTAACAAAGTAGCTCCTGACAATGGTTTATATGGATACTTTGTTAAGGCCAGAAGGACAAATGATAAGTTCCATCTTGGTGTGAGTGAGTTCGTTATCTGTATAAATCGTAAGGTATTAGACAACATTGACCTGTAACCTTTAATGGTCATTGGACAAAGATCGCGTGATTCATACAGAAAGGTGAAAAATTCCGCTATGAGTGGAATAGAGGGATTGAATGAATCGCACGATCGCGCACCATACCAATCCGTGAATATTTTCCATCTTGCCTGATACACATTGTTGGTGGAATTACGTCTAGCTGTGGAGACGTACTGGGCAACTTTCGAAGAAACTTTTCCCTTTCTAATGGATTCTTTGACAACATCCAACCGTGAAGGAGGAATATGTCTGGATTGCTGTGCGATAAGTTAGCAACCTTGGTATTGACGGAATGGATCTGAGATAGTCTACCAGCAGATCGAGAAGGTCGTTGAACCACGACATATGTGGCCATTTGGGGGCTATCAGAATGACCCGAGCATTCGATGCCCTGACCTTCCAGAGAACCTGTTGTGGGAAGGCGTACATGAACAGGTTCTCCCGTTTCATCGAGAACGCGTCCACTGCTAGTGCTCTGTGATCCGGCACATGAGACACGAAGCGTGGGAGTTTGTTTTGTTGTTGTACCTTGTGGAAAACCGATCCATATATGGAGTGCCCCACAGGTTGAACTAGCTCTGCGTTATCAGCGGATTGATTTCCCACTCTGTGGGAATTGGTGTCCCTCGGGATAGCCTGTCCGCTATGGCGTTCTATTTGCCAGGAATGTGGCGAACTCTGAGAGAGATGCCTTTTTCCTGGCAAAATGTCAGCAGATCCCATGTCTCTCTGAGCATGGACAGAGAGTGGGTACCCCCTGCTTGCGTATGTATGAGACGACGGTCGATTTGTCCGTCGCCACCAATAAACATTTTCCCTTTAGCAGGGGAAGCAGGTTTGCCAGAGCCAACGAAACTGCCTTCATCTCCAACAGATTGATATGAGATTGAGACTGGTTGTGAGACCAAGTTCCCTGATAGGTCTTTCCAAGTGGTTCCAGATGCGATCTACACTGGGAGAGCAGAATTAACTGCAATGGGCGAAGGTGTAACCTGCCCATTTCGACAAAATCCGTTGACGCGTTGAGGGAACACAAGAGTGAAAGAAAATTTCTAGCGGTGATGCCAGTTTTTCTTGTAAACTCTGACAGGAGTGCAAAAAGGTTGCATGTTCTGTCTGTTTGTACCCTCACGAAGCCAAGATCTGACAGGAAGTACATCCCTATCAAATATAACCTCTGCCTCGGTACCTGTTCTGATTTCTCCAGGATGGTCAGTAAACCCAGACGGGTTACTATAGTCTAAACCTGTGACAGGTGATGTATGAGAACTTACCGTGAGGGGTGATGTACCAGCCAGTCGTCTAGATACTGGGCTAGACTAGGCCACTGCCGCCTGATAAAAGCAGCTACGACTTTCATCAGCCGCGTGAACACCATTGGCGCTGTTGACATGCCAAATCCAAATGAAAGGGTACGGAACTGAAACACTCTGCCAGCTATGGCGAATCTCAGGTATTTCCTGCACGACGGGCGTACCGGAACATACCGATATGCGTCATTGAGATCGATGGAAACTGTCCATGTTCCGTTCACAATGATATTGCGAACTGACCTTTGAGTTTCCATTTTGGAGTGTTCCAGCTGAATCCCTTTGTTCGGCGGAGACAGGTCTATCACCGGCCTGTACTTGCAATTATTTTTCTGAACAAGAAAAAGACAGCTGTAAAATCCTGTGAAGAGTGGTCTCTCACCTCCTCCACTGCCCTTTTTTTCAATAATTATTCTACTATCAGAAGTAGAATATGAACGTGGGTTTTGTCCTTTATTGGAAAATGGACTGGCCTTGGAGTTAAGCAGGGAGGCGTAATGTACGGTATAGTATATCCGTTTTTTATTATTGACAACCCGTACGCGTCGTCTGTAATGCCTTCCCATTCCTCCACAAAGTAGGCCAGTCTTCCCACCACCGGCACGCGAGGTGCATGTGGAGGAGGTAGTGTGGGAAGTGGCACAACGCTATCGGGTAGCACCACAGCCCCGAGACTGCGAAGAGCCTCGAGAGTGAGCTTACCCACGATCAAACGAGCCGCGACCGCAAGCTGCGTTTGTAGAAGCGTTGGGAGGAAAGAAGTATTCTGCCTTGCGAACCTTCTGCTTCCTCCTCCTGCTACCAGAAGGCTTCTTCTGGGATGCAGGGACCGCCACTTCATTCTGCATTTTGAACTTTGGCGCCGCGTGAGCCAAGTTCCTAATCAGTGCTAGCCGCTCATGTTCGTGACGATCCTGTTTAAGGATGTCAGGAACTCGGCCACCAATGAGGGACTCTGCGTTAAGCGGGGCAGCCCGAAGGGTCTCACTGCTTGACGGCAGAAGATCTTTGGAACTAGCCTAAGCAAGAGGTCTGACACTAGTGACACACTCCCTGCCACAGCGTGGCGGGTGGCTCTAGCATGTGCCTTGGCCACGGAGAGACGAGGAAAATCGTCCTCTTGTCGCACAGACGTCGCCAGCTTATACTGGACTGCGGCGAAAAGCTCCATGTGCGAACACACATTGACCAAGGCCCTAATCCTCGATTCCCACCTCCTCCTGAGTTGCTCCACATTGATATTAACAGTGGAGCCCTCAGAAATACCACACCGAACTGCATCGTGGTCCAACTGAGGAGCCTCGGAGGGGAAATAAGATGAGTGCACCTTATAAGACTGACTCTGGGTCAATCTACGTACGTCAAGTGCTGGGGATTGGTACCCTGGCTGTGCCTGACTACCCTCAGTCGACGACTGTAGGTAGTCAAACACGCTCTTAACGCACACGGAGTGTGGGAGCACCCGGAATTTTTTCCGGAACTCTACAGGTTTTTCCTTACACTGCAAGGTGCTCCATGGAAAACAGAAGGGCCCTGAGGGTCTTCACATGCCCTCTTGGGATCTGAGGGACCCGGGCCAGGAGCAGACGAAGCTGCGTGGCTGAAGGAGACCTGATGTTTCCTTTTACGGGAAGTGTGATCTCCCCGTAGGGGAGCATCAAGCTGATCCCTAGAGGGTCTACTAGGTTGTGAAAGCAAATCATACTGGTCATGGTCAACCAAATCGGTTCCTGTCTCACTCTATGAGTCTGAGCTGGGCGCCCGTGGTAAAGGCCAGCACCAACCGAATGTTCGGTATATGGTGGCCTGACCCCAGCAGCATCACGTAACGGAACGTGGTACCGGCTGTCCCTGACATGTCCGGTGACTGGCGACCAGTGACTAACAGCGTCACGTGGAGGCACGTGGTACCTGAAATCAGTCACCTATCGGTTAACCGGTGCCTGGGTGACGGTATCCGGTGTACAGCAGCGTCACGCGGTAGTACGTGGTACATGTACCTGCCGTCACCTGACGTATGTCCGGTGTACGTCGTTGGGTAGTCTGTAGTGTCACGTGCAAGCCCGTGACAGGAGCTACCGCTCCCAACTACATCAGTGACGTGTGCACGGCGAACAGTGTCCGGTGGCAGAGAATCGGCATTGTCACGTAACTGTACGTGGTACCTGCCGACTCGATCTACCAACTGTCCAATATATCGTCTGGATTGTAACACAGCGTCTGCAGAGGTGGTACCTGTGATACCTAGATACACCGGTGCCCGGTGCATACCTCAAGCAGTGCCACGCGATGAGGCGTGGTACCTGCCGTTTTCGTGGGCGGAATTTGGCCGTAAAACGTCCGCACCCACTAAAAGATTGGGCGTGGGTGGTCCAGTAGTAGTGGCCATCTTGGCCGGCTCTGTGTGTATACCAACAAGTTGGGATACCTCCCACCGATTCGAGGGACACAACACGTCGGACGCTAGTGGTCCGATGAGCATAGCTCCCGAATCGTGTGCACTAGGTGCAGCTACCGACCCTTCTGCCCCCTCGGCTCGGGAGGGCGCCCCGACCACGTCTTCGGGTGGAGGGTCCCTACCATAAGTGTTCTCAACTGGCAGCGCCGAGTCATCCTTGCGGGATGAAAGGTTAGGGGCAGGGTAAGGCCCAGCCGGGTCTCGAGTGATGTAACTAATTCCTGAATCAGAACATACCACAGGCGGCAGACATACAAATATAAATACCACAGGAGGCAGACATACAAATATACATACCACGGGCGGCAGAATTGCAAATATACACACAATAGGAACCAGACATACAAATATAAATGCCACAGGAGACAGACATCATACAATATACATACCACAGCAGGCAGACATACCAATATACATACCACAACAGGCAGACATACAAATATACATACCACAACAGGCAGATATACAAATGTGCATACCACGGGAGGCAGACATACACATATACATACCACAGGAGGCAGTCATACAATGTACATACCACATGAGGCTATCATACAATATACCTACCACAGGAGGCAGACATACAAACATACATACCACAGGAGTCAGACAAACAAATATACATACCACAACAGGCAGATATACATACCACAACAGGCAGATATACAAATCTACATACCACGGGAGGCAGACATACACATGCATACCACACGAGACAGTTATACAATGTACATACCACAGGAGACAGGCATACATATAATGCATACCACAGGAGGCAGACATACACACATGCATACCACAGGAGTCAGATATACAAATAAACATACCACAGGAGGCAGACATACAAATACATACCACAGGAGTCAGACATTCAAATATACATACAACAGGAGGGTGATATACAAATATTCATACAACAGGAGCCAGACATATAAATATACATACCACAGGAGGCAGGTATACAAATATGCATACCACTTGAGACAGACATACAAATATACATATCATAGGAGGCAGACATATAAGTATACATACCTCACATATATACATACCTCAGGAGGCAGGCATACACATATATACCAAAACAGGCAGACATATACAAACCACAGGAGATGGGCATACAAATATACAAATCACAGGAGGCAGACATACAGTCATACCAAGCACAGGAGGCAGATATACAAATATGCATACCACAAGAGGCATACATACATATAGTCATACGCTATAGATGTGAACTTACTGGCAACATAAGCTATTATAGCTAAGCCGACCGTGGCCAATTGTTAACTTACTCACAACAGTATATATTATAGTTAAATAGACCGTGGCCAATTGTGACCTTGCTCGCAACACTAGCTGTTATAGTTAAACCGACTGTGGCCAATATATGTGAAATTACTCGGAACATCAGCTGTTATAGTTAAACAGTGGCCCAATAGATGTGAAACACTCGCCACAGTAGCTGTTCTAGCTGTTATAGCTGTTACAGCTAACCCGTGGTCCAATAGATGTGAACTTACTCGCCACAGTAGCTGTTATAGCTGTTATAGTTAAACCTTGGCCAAATAGATGTGAACTTAAACGCAACAGTAGCTGTTATAGCTGTTATAGTTACACCAGTGATCAATAGATGTTAACTTACTCACAGCAGTAGCTGTTATAGATGTTATAGTTAAACAGTGGCCCACTATATGTGAACTTACAGGCCACAGTAGCTCTTATAGCTGTTAAACCGTGGCGCAATAGATGTAAACTTACTCGCCACAGTAGCTGTTAAGGCTGTTATAGTTAAACAGTGGCCCAATAGATGTGAACTTACTCGCAACAGTAGCTGTTATAGTTAAACAGTGACCCAATATATGTGAACTTACTCGCCACAGTAGCTGTTATAGCTGTTGTAGTTAAACAGTGGCCCAAGAGATGTGAACTTACTCGCCACAGTAGCTGTTAAAGCTGTTATAGTTAAACAGAGGCCCAATAGATGTGAATTACTCGCAACAGCAGCTACTACAGTAGTCAATAGATGTGAACTTGCTCACAACAGTAGCTGGTATAGCTGTTATAGTTAAACCGTGGCCCAATATATGTGAACGTACTCGCAACAGTAGCTGTTATAGCTGTTATAGTTAAACCGTAGCCTAATATATATGAACATACTCGCAGCAGTAGCTGTTATAGCTGTTATAGTTAAACCATGACCTAATATATGTGAATTTACTCGCAACAGTAGCTGTTATAGCTGTTATAGTCAAACCGTGGCCAAATATATGTGAACATACTCACAACAGTAGCTGTCATAGCTGTTATAGTTACACAGTGGCGCAATAGATGTGAACTTACTCGCCAACGTAGCTGTTATAGCTGTTATAGTCAAACCTTGGCCCAATAGATGTGAACTTACTCGCAAAAGTAGCTGTTGTATCTGTTATAATTAAACCATGCCCAATAGATGTGAACGTACTCGCAACTGTAGCTGTTATAGCTGTTATAGTTAAACCGAGGCCCAATAGATGTGCACGTACTCGCAACAGTAGCTTCTATATATGTTATGCTTAAACCATGGCCTAAAAGATGTGAACTTACTCGTAACAGTAGCTGCTATAGCTGTTATAGTTAAACAGTGGTCCAATAGATGTGAACTTACTCGCCGCAGTAGCTGTTATAGCTGTTATAGTTAAACCATGTCCCAACAGATGTGAACTTAATCGCCACCGTAGCTGCTATAGCTGTTATAGTTAAACAGTGTCCCAATAGATGTGACCTTACTCGCAACAGTAGCTGTTATAGCTGTTCTAGTTAAACAGTGGTCAATATATGTGAACTTACTCGCAACAGTAGCTGCTATAGCTGCTATAGCTGTTATAGTTAAACAGTGTTAAACAGTGTCCCAATAGATGTGAACTTACTCGCAACAGTAGCTGTTATAGCTGTTCTAGTTAAACAGTGGTCAATAGATGTGAACTTACTCGCAACAGTAGCGGCTATATCTGTTATTGTTAAACCGTGGCCCAATAGATGTGCACGTACTCGCAACAGTAGCTGCTATATCTGTTGTACTTAAACAGTGGCCCAATATATGTGAACTTACTCGCAACAGTAGCTGTTATAGTGAAACAGTGGCCCAATATATGTGAACTCACTTGCAACAGTAGCTGTTGTAGACTCCTCCGCAGCAGCCGTAACTACATTAGTATCTGCCGCTTGTCTCCCCGTACGCAACTGTCGTATAATAAATATATGGCTGTGACAGGGGAAATGTAACCACTGATCAAATATCACACATGAGTGTTTCATTGATGGAGTTGCGAACAGTGCAGATCCTGATCTGAACTTGTCACAAGACCCATAAGCGTGATTTCTCCAGTGACAGCGACACATCATAGGCACATTGTGTTATGAACGTCAAAGGGCTCTTTAAAGCGTACCCGATTTTACTCATATATTAAATATCTACAAAGTTGGACACTTGCCATCTTTACAACGGACGGACGGACGGACGACGGACGGACGGACGACGGTTCCTAACCCTAAATCAAACCCCATAAAGATCAATCAAACAGAAAAAAACAACCCCATAAGACAAAATAAACCCCACAAGAGCCATTCATAACGGGGTTAAAACGGAATAAGCATGTCTTAACATGTCTATCACTGTGTGGTTAACCTCACAATGTAGCTCTCGTTTGTACGGACGGACGGAGTGTTCACACGAATGGATACTCGTTGGGTTTTTACTGTATAACAAATACCCAATACTAACCCTAACACTACCCAATAAGATCCCTAAAAAGCTTGCCCAGCACACGAGAGAGCATTTGTTGGGTGCTTTTGTACCCAACAAGTGACCTCTCGTGTGCCCGGACGGACGGACGGACGGACGGAAATGCAGTAACTTCGTAAGCTATATTCAGTATACTTTCCGATTTGATATACATTTTGTTTCAGAAGCATTTGGCCCTTCGAGCCAAATTATTCGTCGCCCGTATTAGTAAAATACCAACTGCTGTAAAACCTCCCGGTTGGTTTACGGTACTTGATACAAATTTTACACTTTCAAACATATACTATGTTCAACCTAGTTTCACTGAATGGTAAGTTTTCATATACGTGTAGCATAAAGCGGGCTACTTCGTCGCCTGTATTAATGTTATACGATGATGTAGACACTTGTACAAACTTTTTACAGCAAAATAAATGGCTGAGCGTTTCCGCAAACACGTGAAGATAAAAAATTCAAGGTCATGTTAATGGCGGCATGAGGGTGTTCCGAATGATCACATGTATTGACGCTAAAATGTGAAGGTAAAAAAGGTCAAGGTCATGTTAATGATGAAGAAGCTTGTACAAACGTTTTGACGCACAATCATGGCGAAGTGTTTCCACAAAAATGTGAAGGTATAGAGGCCGGTCATGTTAATTGTGGCATGAGTGTACCATGATGACGAATCTTGTACACACGTGGCACGAGTGTCTTCCCCGCACGGCCCAACCCAAATACACTATCCCATTTGTTTCCGCGTACAGACGTACGAACAATTTAGTTCATGTAGCTAACGATCGGCCATACACTGTAGCAGGGACCACACATACTTCGTCCCAGACTGTAGATAGATAGGTTGGTCTTACCAGATAAAAACGTCGCCAACACAAATCCTGTATACACGGAAGTCGCCATGTTGTTGTATAGTCACGCCTGTGTTTTTTCGGCTGTATTATGTCGCTGCTCACGGCTGTGTAATTCACAAAGGTAGAAGATTCACATGATGCCGTAGTTTACGTCAAGTGTCACCCCCTCACGACAAAATGTAGACCATAGGCAGTGGCCTATCCAGGGTCTTATGGAGTGGGCTACGAAGTGTGAAATGAGTTAGGAAATGGCCGCGAAATATCATTCCCTGGAAAAAATACTGGGGTCCGTTTCACTAAACATTGTACTACTAAAATGTTCGTAAGTGCAATATTATGATAGTCTGTAAATTGCACATAAACATTGTTTTCGCATAAACAATTATTGGATTTACATTTATTGAGCATAGGCTGCATATGCATCCTATGCTCAATACATGTAAATCCATCAATTGAAATTTCCAGACGATCCTAAATGTGCACTTACGAACATTTTAGTCGTACCAAGTTTAGTGAAAAGGGTCTCTGATGTCCACTATAGACAATTTCGCCACAAAACCCATAAACCCCATGTCTCCACAGCTTCGGCAGTTTCATTGGTATAACACGGCTAATAACTTTGTTCGGGCACAACATCGTATCATAACAAAATAACATGTTTAAAATTGTAATTTTCTATGCATTATATGTATTTCTGCAGGATATCGATAATTCTCAAATGATCATATGAACTTGTCACTAAAATATTGAATTTAGGGCCTTAAACACATTATTTAATTTGTTATGATACGAGGTTGTGTCCGACCTAGGACAAAGAGCTTTACTTCGAAATTATTTGCATAAATATGTTCTAACTATGCTATTTTAACAATGTAACAATAATTCTCAAATGAATATGTGCACTTTCTGTCAAAATATTCACATTAGCGTTAATAAAATCCCGGAATGTGTTATGATACGAGGTCGTATCCGACCAAAGTTAGAAGCCTTGTTCATACATATAGAATTATATCGATGAAAGCCGCAACATGCCGAATGCCTGTAATACTGTACAGTCACTGGTGCTGTGCTCCGCGCAAGCGTAAAGTGTTTCACATCGAAATAGGCGCAGGATTCCAGACCAATTCCCATTCATCTACATGCAAAAGATACAACAAAAACACATTTTCCCATAGTAACCGGCGCAATAAATTTGCATTTATGCGATAGCTCAACGTAGAACTGAGTGGCATCTCGTCAGGAAACCGGTGCCTTTTTCGACGTGAACTAGTTTACGCAGACAGTGAATTCAGGAGAAACAAATCACACGATGGTGATTAGATGGGTCAGATCAAGCAGGATTCTTGAATGTCTTGTCATGTAGATCGCACAGACAGTCGCATAATCGCTCCAGTAGCTGATTCCTCCAGCATTGCAAAGTACACTTTGATGGATAAATTTTCAATTTAAGGATAAATTATTAAGTTTTATCATACTGAATGTATTACATTATCACAGCCATTTTGCCTGTGATAATGTAATAACTTCAGTATAATAATTCTGCATACTTTTAATCATCAAATATATGCAGTCGTTAGTTCTATATGAAATAATGCATTACGGGGAAAATAAATGATTGCTCCCTCAAAGTATACTTAGCTAAATAAGTATGCTTAGCGATTTTGATGAAATAGGCTCCAGAATGACAGTTAAAGCTGGGCTCCCACATCCTGGGTTGTAACATAGCGAGACATATTTGTTTCGTTCATTCTTTAGATGAAGTTGTTATGGCAAAATAAACATTGATCTGCCACTGCGATACTAAGGAGTCTCGCAGGGGATTTATAATTCTTTTTCACAGTTATTAATTCGTTCCCACGATATAACAATTCGTTCCCACGAAATAACAATTCGTTCCCACGAAATAAAAATTAACAATTCGTTCCCTCAATTTAACAATTCGTTCCTACGAAATAACAATTCGTTCGCACGGGAAAAATTGTTAATTCGTGGGAACTAATTGTTAATTCGAGGGAACGAATTGTTAAATTGAGGGAGCGAATTGTCATTTCGTGGCAACGAATGGGTAATTCGAGGGAACGAATTGTTATATCGTTGGAACGAATTGTTAATTCGAGGAAGCGAATTGTTATATCGTGGGAACGAATTGTTAGTTCGAGGGAACGAATTGTTAAATTGAGGGAACGAATTTTTATTTCGTGGAAACGAATTAATAAAAAAATCCATGTCCGTACGATACACTACCACCGGACATATTAATTTGTAAATATAAATGCTATGATTAAACGACGGCACTGGTTCGATGACCTTACATGTCGGGACCGACTATTTAAAGGTACATGCCCACTCAATAGGCACACACTGTTCTTTATAGGAATTAATTAAGTGTATAATTGTGTCACTATTCCACCAGTTCTAAAAATTACGAGTGGCCGCTATACAGGTATAATCATTCAGTAATATTTATTTTACTGATAGTGACGCGCGTTGGTATCAGGCTATTTTCATATGAAAATGAGGCATGGTATTTTTTTAACTATTTATACTGATTAAATGCGTCACCTGAAAACATAATATTTTCGACAGATTATAAAGTATGATCATTGCACATCAAAAATATTTTCGGAGCATTTTAAGGAAACACGGTTATCGCCCCTGATATCAGTGTGGACATTTACGCCTGATATAAAATGTATAATAATGCCACATCAATACGTGGGGTAATGGTGAATGAATGTTAAAGTATTATCGTTTAGTAATAATTCAAATCGGAAAGTCAGTTAGAAAGATAGAATCGATCTGATGTGTAATTTTTGATATGTCACGTGTTCATCCATAAAATGTCTCAGATGATGTCTCTGATACAAAGAACATGTTGTGCCTACTGAGTGGGCATGTACCTTTAAGTCCCCATGAGCAGCAGGGAGGGCGAGTAACAAAACCGGTGGAAACAGCGCCAGCCTACATCGAGCCTCCCATCCCTATTTCAGCCGCTCTATTTGGTTATTCTTACCCTTTTCTGCGTCCATCTAGCCTCCCAGACCCATTTCAGTCCCTATTTTGTTATCCTTTTCCTTTTCGTTGTTCATCGAGCCTCCCATCCCTATTTCATGAACAATGTTGTCATAATTTGTCATAATTTGTCATAATATGAGAAAATTAATTTTCTTAAAATTAATTAAAAGCCCGTCTTGTTGGACGAGCTAAATAATTAATTAATTTTATAATTTTTACAAAATTAATTAATCAGAATAAAACCACAATTTACACCCTATTAGAGATAAGAAATCCATTGGTTATACACAGTATATACAGCAATCTGTTATACATAACACAATGATTCGAGTGAAGAATAATTGTGCGTGGTTGAAAACAGGTAGTCAAGAGAGGTGTCATCGCACCGGTATTTACGAATAGTGCAAACATCACCGTGCATGGATGCGAAGAGGTTCCGTTTCGCCTCGCCCATGTCGGCATTGTGGGGTAGGGACCAAAGCCGAGTCACTGCTATGTCCACCATGCGGTGGCACTCTGGCTACTCATCGAATGGTTAACAAGGGATTATGTGCTCGCAAGTATTATCGTTTAGTAATAATTCAAATCGGAAAGTCAGTTAGAAAGATAGAATCGATCTGATGTGTAATTTTTGATATGTCACGGGTACAAGGATCAAACTAATTTTATTAAATATTGAACAAGCATAGCAAATAAAATAGCAAAAGCCTCCACTCGTGCACACACCCCCAGCGACTGGGCAGATTTCTTAGCCGGCACCCAGCCACTTGGGTATTGGGACCTTTCTTAAGCCCACACATCTGTTGGCTCACAGTCTCGTTTTACGGGTCGCCTTTAACCCCATTGCCAACATTACGCAAACATTGTATTAGCGAGCATACCTCACTATACACCCAGTTACCTATGTAAACAGGGGTTTGATGAGGTACCCGCGCAATAGGTAATGCGGTCAAATAGGTCACGATGCAGTGACTATTTTCGATCAATAACTTATGTTGTAAGCGATTGTAATGTGTATTTTCAATATTTATATTATTAAAATGTATCATATCGATACCCCTTTAAGCAATATTTGTATATTTTAAATGTATTGATGTTCTCATGAAGCGCATGAATATAAGTATTAATTAATCCAGCTTATATTGAGGCAAATCACACAGCCTTAAAACATAGTGCTGGAGTATAAACCATAGTATCGTATATTATTCATAAGTATATCACTATTAAACATTAATTACAATATGTATGCATATTATTAAAACAGTAGATGCTACCGTTGTTTCGCTATATGTGATATTTATAACAATTTTTTTTTTATTCGTCCGGGTACGGATTTCTGTCACACAAAGCGCCATTTTCAGTTCATATTTTGACCTGTGCATATGAACAGGACTAAGTTTAAACAAAGGTCGATTCCGTCCTATTCAAATTTCTCTGCAGAATGTTCAGACTAACTACATAAATAATGCTGCTGAATAAGTGTTAACGGCTGGAACATGGTCATCACTAAAAGGAAGAAACCACAGTCGTAGTATTTAAAAATAAGATTTACCCGAGACCTCATGGGGGCCGCCATTAATCCAGTGTAAACAATAGACCATGTGATCCCATTCCCTGAGTAGCCACTGCTTATTGAAACGGTGTGCTAATCATGATATTATTTTCCCCAATAATTGGAAACGGTTTGAATTTCTCGGTAAAAACTACGAAAGTCATACAAAATAACGATGTATATTTAACATTGGATACGCGTAAACTGTATTACTCTCTCATCGGATCGTCAGTTGTCGTCGATAGCGATTTAACGTACTGATCTGGTCTAAATTTATTGTCAACTTTCAACGCCATTTACAGAATATATGGCTAATTTTGGAAATAAATAACGGCAAATTACGATGACGTCTGCTCTGAAATATCTGTCAACTTGCGGACGTAATTTAAGGAAATCGATTATATTTTAAGGCTACATCTGTGACTAATTACGAATTTATGTATGGTCTTTGGCTACACCCGACACATTAGACAGATCTAGTTGTAAATACACGTCGCTTTGTGTGGGGAAAAAATCGACAATGCGTAGTCATGTGTGACGAGGTGTTGATCTGATGACACCACACAGCTGTGACCCTTAGGCAATGTTTTGAAATTGACGTGTCGTTTTGATGTGTGCCGCAACACCTCACTGTCGGAGACAACATGACAATTAACGATATACTCTCGATTATACACAGATCTATTAGACGGCTGGTTATTTAAAATAAAGAGTAGTTCAGTACACCTTCGCCGATATTGTTTTTAGAAAATCAGTAATATTTTCCGTAAATGGTATTGAAAAGTTGACAAAAATTCTATCACCGTATTTAGTTGTGCCGATATTGTTTTAAAAAATCAGTAATTTTCTTCCGTAAATGGTGTTGAAAATTGACAAAATAGAAAGCGGCATTTCTCCGATATTCGTTTAGAAAATCACCAATATTTTCTGTAAATGGTGTTGACACAAAATGCAGCGTTCACGCGGAATTCAAATAAAATAAAAAAAATAATTTAATAAATAGACGCCGATGGCTACTGTGTTTGCGGCCAGTGAATTCTGGTCGTGGTAGCCACAGGCGCAGTTCAAACAGTGTTGTGAGCAGATGGAGGACAATCATTATTTCAAATTCATAAAAAAATGTTTGCTGTCCGAAAATTAATTCATAAATAGATTTTGGGACAGTAAAACATTATATGGTATAGACAGTACCTCAAACTTAAAAAAACAGTAACAAACTGTCTGTGTATATATTACTTAAACTTAAAAAAACAGTAACAAACTGTCTGTGTATATATTACTTAAACTTAAAAAAACTGTAACAAAACGTCTGTATATTACTTAAACCTTTACTAAGACAGACACTTTCATTGTTGGTAAGTTTCTATCAATTTATAGGTATTTTTATTAAAATCATAAAATTGTGAAAATATTAAAATCACAAAAATATTATATAAGGAGAAAAAAAAATATACCACGTCGAGGTTTAAACCCCCGACCCTTTCGGGAATCGGTAATTAAATCATTGAAGTCGGCGACCTTAACCTCACGACTATTGCGCCATTTACGACAATCACAGTTATACAGAGTGCTATCAGTATTACGCAACCATTTGAACGTAATAATTATTAAATTATTTGCAACTCCATCTACAACGATACCGTTACAGAGATACGCTATTGAAACAACATGTATTAGTACCCATAACATAGCAAAATAATGTATCATTATATATCACAGGAGATAGCTTAAAACTATATATACTAATCATAAACAGAACAATCCGCTTGGCTCGTATGAAAATAGTTCGCGTGATATTGATTATCTCCCTTGCCGAAAGTAGTTTAGTGATTTATTAATTCCAAATAAGACGTGTTTGCGTACGTGTTTGCGTAATGAATTCCTCAATTCAGAGAAACCGACGAAGTAACGCGAGCCTATTTTGTGAATTTGGTTTCCGAAATTGCAAGCTCTTAGGCAGAAATATTTTATGCCGGCACCTTTGAGCTATGCAATTTCGGAAACCAAATTCACACATATTTAGAGACTGCTACCATTAAACAGACGAGACGGACGTCATACCGGATCAACAACATGGCACACACGAGATGAGACCAATTGTTGAAAGGTTAACAAACGTATATATAGTTATCAGTTTCCTATACAACATACAAATGGTGTGCAAATTATAATTATTTATAAACACTTAGAGAGGTTCACGAATTTCCGGGATGGTTCGTCATTTTATCAATTTTGTAAAAATTAATAATAATTTAAAGCTAAACAATTAATAGTAATTAATTATATTGGTGCAGTAAACAAATTTACATAACTATACAACATGTGTATATTTATAGCCGAGGTAAACAGACGGCTATTTATAGCCGAGTGTATTTCTCCTTATCGGTGGTATGTAAACGGCTATTAATTTATAGCCGAGGTAAACAGACGGCTATTTATAGCCGAGTGTATTTCTCCTTATCGGTGGTATGTAAACGGCTATTGATTTACACAGACGGTGTGTATACAGGCGGTGTGTACACAGGTTATTTACAAACACTTAGAGAGTTTCACGAATTTCGGGATGGTGGTGCTGTAACATTTCCTCCGACTTTATTTCAAAGCTTTACCCTAACTTTATCCCAATCAGTACACTCAATTTTGGGCATGGTGGCGCGCGCTTTGATTCTAATATCATTTATTAATTCTTCATATCTCCCCATTTCTTCCAACACGGATTCAAACTCTAAATTTGATATTTTCTTATCGGCCAACGCTTTGGACACTATAACGTCGATGCTATTTTTCTTAGACCTAGCGAGAACGGATATTCTATCATGTTTTCTACTTTTTTTCTCGAGTTTTCCACCCGCCGCCCTAATTACCATACAAAGTATTCCAGATAAAACGGTAATTCCACTCAAAACCCCTGCAAGTGGAACCGTTACAATTGTAGATAGCGTTGCAGCAGTCCCCGCACCACTCATTACAGATAAACTTGCCAGAACCGTACTAGATGCTTCAGCTATGTTCGCCGCGCTCTTATATGTTTTAGCGTGTCTTTTTCTATTTGCACATTCTCTAACTAAAATATCCTGCATAGCGACGATATTATCCAACCTAAAATCTGAACTTCTTTCGTTAACTGGATACAGTGTTGATGGATTGGTATTGAGAATTTGATACAGTGTTGATTCGTTCATGATTTTCAATATATTAGTATTTTACAAATTAAGTTCAATTAACAATGTAACAATAGTGGAAAAACTCGCGGGGTCATCGATTTTCGTAAAAAAGTTAATAACAATACCTTCGGAAAGTATAATTGAATCGTTACCGGCGAACAAAATAACCGATGAAATATCTCCAGCGAGTTTATTGACTCCAATTGCCCGTTCTTCACCATCCACTACAAGATTTACGATGACCGCGCCCACAGGTTTACCATTAGCATTAACCGAGCACACAGCCATTCGGAGAAGTGTACCTGGAGATGTCATGGCGTATCCCCCATATTTATTACTCGCTTTGGCACCGAACGAATATTCATAGAGCCCCTCATTCAGGGGGCCCCGCTTCTCGGCCCAAAATGTGATGACACGTTTTTGCGCTTTCATTGTTTTCAACAATCCGGCAAGCGCCCCGATAGAGGTATGGGCCTCAGCACGAATCATTTCAGAGGTATCCTCAAGCGCTTTGTTCGTGGCTCTACGAACACGTTTCAGTTTATCGGAAACTTCGGTTATTTTTCCATCTAGTTCAGTAAGTGCTGCTTCTCTGTTGAGATAGTCTTCTGAGCGCAACACCCTATACGCCTCCGTAAGGGCCGCCTGGTGGTCTTCTCGGGCTTTCTCAACCCCCAACCGGGCCTCTTCCCGAAATTCTGTTATTTTTCCATCTAGTTTAGTAAGTTCTGCTTCTCTGTTGAGAGAGTCTCCTGAGCGAAACACCCTATAAGCCTCCATAAGGGCCGCCTGGTGGTCTTCTTGGAGTCCCTCACCCCCCAACCGGGTCTCTTTTTGAAATTCTGTTATTTTTTCACCTAGTTCAGTAAGTGCTGCTTCTCTGTTGAGAGAGTCCTCTGAGCGCAACACCCTATACGCCTCTGTAAGGGCCGCCTGGTGGTCTTCTCGGAATTTCTCAATACCCTTTCGGGCCTCTTTTTGACATTTGGTTATTTTTCCTCCTAGTTTAGTAAGTGCTGCTTCTCTGATGAGATAGTCCTCTGAGCGCAACACCTTACAAGCCTCCGTAAGGGTCGCCTGATCTTTCTCAATATCCGTTCGGACTCCCTCAATTTTCACCCGGGCCTCTTTCCCAACTTGTGCAGTCGCCGTTAGCACTTCTACTCTAACATCTGCTATACTACTGTGAATCCCGTTTGTGGCCTTCGATATACTTTTATTGATCAGGGCCTTGGTTTTTCCGGTAGTTAAAAAGTCGCTCTCTGTCGGGACGAATCCCCCTTCTGCCGGTTCCAAATTCTTTGAATCTGTCACCCAATCCCGATTGGAATTGGAAGAACTACCTGGTCAGTATATACTCATAATAACTAATTTTATTTAAATTAAATTATAATATTGGGGCACCTATACTCAATTGAAATTTCGAGAACTACCGAAATCGGGTAATAGTTATTCAACTTTATCGCTTGATCATCGAGAATAGAGACCGTACATTCGTGGATGTGTCCAGTTTCCAAAACTTTCATCTCGTGGTGTGGGAAGTCTAAGGTCACCGTCTCCCCAAAGAAACAGTCGCTGGCTTGCACGGTTTTCAGTAATGTGCTGGGGGATCCGTCTACCATGTTGTACGATGTGTTCACCCGATTCAAGTCCACCCTGAGAGTTTTCGTGAAGGTGAAGTCCACCGGGTTATCACCGACGTACTCACCCGAGACGAACACTCCTTTATTTGCGGAGTATGTCTCTCTAAAACCGAGTTGAATACCCAACCCCGGGGAGACCACTACCTTATTATCAGGGCTGATGGTCATTGTTACGAGCCCGGTAGCCTTCGATACTGTGAGGTTGACTATACCGTCAAGCTCTGATTTGACAAAATCTTTGAGCTGTCTTATTCCCCACAGTCCGTGAGGCAGCTTTACACCTAATTGTTGTTCATCCTTCACATAGTAAAACCCTTCACTCTTTCCCACATTCTGCCATCCAACCGTGAAGGTGATTGATCTGAGGCCCACCCGGCGTTTTCCGCAGCAGTTGTCGATTGATTGTTGAAGTTCACAACTCTCTTTTTGAACATTAGTGATAGTAGCAAACATAATAATATCTTTCAATGGATACCAACGCATTTAGCTTTAAGTTTAATGCAAAGTACGCGGTCGGTGGTAAATACACACAAAAAGACGTTGTTAACCCCCTTGTACAACCAACTGTAACGGTTAGACCGGGCAGTGGCTTTACCACCAATTTCCCTAACATGTTTGAGAAATATGTAGTTCCAAAGACTACTAGTCAAGATGTAATACTAAGATGGGATTTTTCCCATATCAACTTCTGGCAGAACCAGCTAAATTTCGCTGTATGGAGTGCAACGGCCGGATGTGGAGTTTCACATCAAGACCATCTGACATCCAAGAATGTCATGCTCCGAAGTGTCTACAACTTTCATGTGTATTACACCATTAGGAGGATTCTCAAAGAATTAGGTATTCCACTACCTCAAGACGACGGCTGGGATCCTATTTCCAGCACATATGACCGTAAGGCGTTCGAAAGATTGTGTAACGAATTTGGGGTACAAAAAGACGCGGACTGGAGACAGAAAGTATACACCCCAACCAACAGTTTAGGGTTAGTTCACCTTAAATGCTTAGTTAGTGGTGGGCATCTTGATAAAGTCCCTGTATATTTCTCAGGGTTGTGGAGTGCTCGCGGAGCTACCCCACCACCAGTTGGAAAAATGGCAACATGGACTAAATATAATTATAAGTTGAATAAGATGACGTTCGGTGATGAAGTGCTTGATGGGCTTGCGTGTAAAGACGGTTATTGTCATTGGCTACCTACTAAAGTAGCCCACGTGGAATACCTAGACCTGGGTGATACTCCACAGATGCGAAATGCGTGGACCACATTTATGTTAGATAAAAGCACTGGATTTACGCAGGGTGGGGTTATTCGCCTCAACGACTCCATTCGCATATACGTATGGGCCATCCTCGCCTCACAGAAGCAAACTCGCAGTGCTATACTGGGCATGGGAACGGCGTTTGACGCGCAAAAACAGTTTTTGGTACTTGTCGAGGACGTCATCTCAGCTAAGGTGGACCTCCAGAAGGCGATCCAGAATCATCAAGACGTTTTGCAGACGGCCCGCACCCCGGTAGACTACGCATTTGGAACAGGTCTTTATATGGCGCCGAGCAATATGATACTACGAGATGACCCGGTTGACGGTTACAATAATGATATCGTAGTCGCTACCGCCAATCAAAACATCGGCCGCAACGGGAACGTGAACACAGGTATCATGAAGCTCCCACCCAAGATGCCCGGGCGCGGATTTGAGGTTGTAAGTGGAACCTTTTACGTAAAACCCCCAAAACACAAAATGGATACACCTCCCTCAACACAATCGGGATTGAAGTTGAACCCAGCACCCCCAATTCACGAATTGAGTCCCCCCAAGTCAATCGTCAACAGTGTTGAGGGAACAGAAGCGGAAACACCAATCGAGATTGGAAGCACAACACACGAGGAGGAGAAATTAGGGCTCGTCGTCGCCCTCGTGGCGATAGGACTACTAGCGCTTTGGTTTTAGAAACTCTCTGGCGGAGAAAAGTAGGAGACCGGCGATCGCCACGATTAAAGCCCAAGTATTTTTGGTGAGCCATCCGACCGTTTTTGATAATATAGATAACAAGTAGGAAACGATACTTCCGATCAGTCCGGGTAGTGTGGCAGCCGCCTTTTCGGCTAATTTAGCCAGGAGACTGGCGAGGGCTTTTAGTTGTTTTTTACCCACTCCTTAGCTCCACCGGATGATGGCGCGGGTGGTGGCGTGAGTCGATATAGTCATGCCGATAACAACGAGGATGCTTGCTATCGTGACGCCCTGCTCTCTGAACAGAGTGCGAAGACGCTCACCGAGTGTCGTGTCCTCTCGCAGAACCCTCGAGATTGTTTCGCGGATCCGACTTATTTGTGTGCGGAGAGCCTCACGGCAAGCCGATGCAGCCTGCAAGCGGGCTTCTCTTTCGTCCCGCAAAGACCACAGTCGTTCGGTGATCCGCTCGGTAGATTCTCTATCGCCACCGGCTTCCTCCAGTTTTCTTTCTTCTAGCGCGATATGTTCATCCAGCGACGACAGTTTGGAGATATTAAGGACCAGTTCGCACAGGACCATTTGTAGAGCCTTATCGAGTCCACGGAGTTCGCGAAGAGGTATCGGTGGGTTTTCGTTTTCGCTGAACGTGGTCTCCATCGTGTTAATAGCGTCGGTGGCTACTTGAGGGACCTCGCTGAGCTCGACAGTTTCTATTGAGGCAGCCGTCTTCGCCATCGTTTCGTCGGTAGACTGTAGGGCCTCTACAGCGCGGGTTGGCATAATTGTCTTACCACGCTTCCAATCTGGAAATCCGAGTTCGTTCCTTACGATTCGGCCACCGCCCGGGTTTCCGGCAATGGTGCTCAGCGCTAGGGGTTTACCGGTCCTCGTGTTGACTATTGGTAGATTTGATGCTGCTTTTAGTCGCAATCTGCCGTTCATATCAAATTTGAACTTGGAGTAGTCGCGACCGACAGAGGGGACCAGACCTTTTTCTGCCAAATTGTTGTAGTAGTCGTTTACAGCTCCCTTGAGTAATTTCCGACTTTGACTAGTGGTAGCGCCACCTATTTCCCCCAATTGTGATTGGATTGGAACTGGAGTCTCTATGGTGGATGTCGCGAGGGAATCCTCGAAGTTATCATCATCATCACCATCGAGGTAATCGTCTCTGCCGATTTCATCCATGTCAACATCGTAACCAGCCATATTTATAAAATTAATTATGTATTAAAGACAAAACCATACGAGTTTAATAGATTCACTAAATTATGTCTTCGAGTCAATACGGTCGCAAACTCAATCCATACCGCAGACTGCGTGAGCCCCTCGGGGCAAAAGGCGTGAGACAGAGCGTCGTTATTACGAACAACCCATCGACAATCGACCAGAACCAGCAGCTCTTGGTCCGCTTCCCCAACCTCGGAGCTAGCGACGTCATTGTGCCGGGTACTGTTCGCCTCGCTTTCACTATTTCGCTTACATCGACGGACGTGGACCGAACCGTCGTTCAGAATCTGGGTCGCGCCATCGTCAAGAAGACCATGATAAAGATTTCTGGTAATGAGGTGATGTCGATCGATGACAGCGACGTCTACCATTGCTATCAGGACCTGTGGAAGACGGCGCAAGAGCGCGAAAATGCGGTTTATCAGGGTATTGACACCAGCCGAAATAAGAACGTAACCAGACTTAGAATCGGGGCTGGTAACAAGGCAGATAACGTCGCGAGTGATAACGCGATCGCGGCCGCTTACGGCAACCGCTTCTACATCCCGCTTGACTTTGAGTTGCTGGAGAGTCACATGCCCTATTATTAGAGCGCTTTGCCTGACCGCCTCGAATACGAACTAACGTTCAACGACTACGGCCGAGTTCCCATAGCCACTGACATAGCATCGACGTATACGATCGACAATGTTTCGCTGGAGTACGACATGGTCACGATGCCCGAACTCGCGCGATTAATCAGATCCCAGTACGCTGATCGCGTTGCTATACTTTACGACCGAGTTCTTCGTCACCGCAAGATGACGAAAGACAAAAGCGACACATTGTGGAATATTAATGTCAACGTACCCGCCCGCTCGACGAAAGGTATACTGATGTTGTTCGATGATGCTCGGTTCGCGTTCGGTGCTAGAAAAACCGACAAATTCTATAACCCCAAAATCACAAAGGTCGAGGTGACGATCGAGGGAGTCCCCAATCAACTCTACAGTGCGGGTCTTCGCGCACACCAGCAGTGGGACGAAGTCAGAAAGCAGTTTGCTTCCGGATCTAAGCGCTCCCCTTAGGTTGCCGCGGTTGCCAAAGACCTGCAGCTCTCGGACGTCTCCCTCGCGGAGTTCCTGACTACCAAATACGCGTTATTGCTAGACATGCGAGCCAGCGACGACGACCAAATGCACGGTAGCGGACGCCAAGTTGAGAACGCTAGCGAGGGTGTGACGATCCAGATAACCAAAGAGGCGGATGGAAATGGTCCATTGAACGTGTACTTATATATAATCACAGACGCACAACTTAACATCGAAGATGGCCGATACGTCTCAGCTTTATACTCAATCTAAAGATTTGAATCTACCTTCAAACAAATCCAATTTACCAATTGGAGATGCCCACTCTGCCATAATATGTGGGCGGACAGGATGTGGAAAAACGGTTTTCATCCTCGACTTGCTCGAGGGGTCCTACCGCGATGCCTTTCGACACATTGTGATCCTGTGTCCCACTGTGCGGCACAACGAGACTTATCAGCGGCGCCAGTGGATATGGACCGACCCTGAGGTATACGTCGTTCACCCCGGCGACAGGCTTCACGATTGGCTGCGTGGTTTATACCAAAGATTCCAGTGTGAGACCACCCTATACGTGATTGACGACTGCTCAGCCAAGGCGGCGATGACTAAAAAGAAGGACATGCTCTCCGAGCTCGCATTTTCTGGCCGCCATGCGAGGCAAAGCGTATGGATCTCCACTCAAAAGTACAACGCCGTCCACAAGGATCTGTGTGAGCAAACAAAATGGGTCGCCCTCTTTCACTGCAAGGACCGAGACTCATTCGATGACTGTCTTCGAGAGAACGACGTTATCCCAACGCGCGAGGAGCGCCTGGAGTTTCGACAGATACTTTCGGAAACTAAGCACGCCAAGCTTCTGCTAAAGACCGATCAACCAACTGCTTATAAAGTTATTAAATAACTAATTTTATAATTTTCTTAAAATTAATTGCAAAGTAATAAGCAATTGCTAAACAATGCTGAACAATTAATTTTAAGATAATTAGCAAATGCTGAACAATTAATTTTAAGAAAATTAGCAAATGCTGAATAAATGCTGAGCAATTGCTGAACAATGTTGAACAATGTTTAACAAATACTTAACAATGCTGAGAAGATGCTTAACAATGCTGAGCAATTGATAAGAATGTGTTGCTCCGCTGCGAGCTTTGTTGCGAGCATAACGGTGATCATAAGTATCGGGTGGTGTGCTTGGCAATATGTTAAAGTTATGAGACTTGTAAGAATAGTTAAATTAATTTTAAGAAAATTAGCAATAATGAACTGCGACGAACTTCTCGATCAGCTAATGGAAGAAACCTCAACGCCGACTATCCCCAACTCCAATCGCGAATTGGGAGGAACTGAAACCTCAACTCCGTTGATCCCGACAGATGGAACACCTGTAGGCACGAATGAAAATGAAAACGCGAGCGGCTACCTGCGCTGGTTGCTGGGGGACAATCGGAGCATTATCTCGGTAGGCGTCTCTCAGTTTGTCAGGTGGATAAGATGTCAGATGTCGAGATTAATAAAATGTATGTGCGATACGAATCTAGGTTAGGTGCGGAGATGACAAAACCTCTTGGATCGGCGGCTATTCATTTGTACGCTACCGCCGTTGGTATACTTCTCCCTATACCAGACACCGCGGGGTTTATTCGCGATCTAGAGACTGATCCTTTTATAGGACACACTCTTGGAACAGCCTGCTGCTCAATTTATCACAAGTTTGGAATGTACTTAGCTCCGCTGACAACCGCGTTGACCACCGGTAAACACTGTCAATTTGGACATATATGCCCACTAACTATAAGCCCTAATATTAATATTATAAATGATGACACAAGACACACCTGCGAGAATGACGGAACAGCCCTCAACACTGTTGAACCAGATTGCACCAACTCCAACAGGGTTTGGGTTGAACCCGATTGATCCTCCAACGGAACCACAATCCCCGATTGTTCCAACCCAATACCAACCGCCGTTGGAGATGGAGTTGAACCCGATTGCACGACATAAAAATCCAAAAAGACAGGCAGCTGGGCGAGCAGCGGCTGCCACACGGAAAGTTAAACAAGATAAAATACTCGCCGATCTTCGAGAGGCCAAACGGTCGTTGCAATCGGAGACAGAGACAGCAAAACACCCGGTGGCAGCTGTTTCTCCCCCAATTCACCAATTGGAACCGATTGCTCCAACTCCCAATCATGATTGGAAAATCGTCCAGTGGGTTTTTGGTGGTGGTCTGTCGGTTGTGGGCACCCTGTATGTGCTTTATCGTTTCAACAACAGGTACCCCCTATTACACCAATCATCAACAATGTTGAAATTGGAAAAACAACTAGCCGCGGTTCCGAAGAAAGTTACGAAACACCAATCGCAACTGGATGCGCCCCATTTAAACATTAAGCGCGATCCCTTTTATATGCAATAATTATAATGGCTTAACACGATGGTAAAATGATAGTGAATGCGCTTTATCACGCCGTGGTGATATCGGGTCTCAGTATCGGATATGCTCGACTATCAAAGATGGCCTTCTGAGGGCCAGCTCCCAAATTGGATATGACCGTGAGAGACGTAGGTCTCGTGACCTTAGATGCAGCGGCCGCAGTTTGGACCCGAGATTATCTAATTAAAGCTGGAATTCTACCCGCTAATATATGGAAATAATGGCTTCGATCGCAGTAATAGTAGGTGGTGCAGTCGTGAGCGCATTGGCGTTCAGCGGTAGCAACTTTATATTCTCTAAACTACAAAGCTCGGACGCGGACGTGGAGCGCAAGGGTCACGATTTAGCTGAAGAACAACTCAAGAGCGCAGACGCAGCATGGTCTAAAAAACGAACCGCCCATCTTGACTGGGTCAACGAAGAGCTTTGCCGTGAGAATCACGCCGCGCAAACTTTCCAGAACGTTGAAGAAGCCAACCGCGAGTATGCGCTGAGTAGTAGTAAGGGAGTCAAAATGATACCACCTACCGTGATATCATTTATAACCCTCTATAATACCCCCAGCACTTTACACGTAAACGTCTTACGACAAGTCTCACACTCCATTATATATGTATATAACCTATGAAATTTATCTGTTCAATTGGACGTGAAAAAAACATTATGTAAATTTTTGACGTCCAATTGAACAGATAAATTTTATAGGTTATACAAAAGTATATATACAAAAGTATAATACAGAAAATATGATAACGCCAGAAACTAGAGCAGAAATAGAAAGTTTGAGAAGAGAAGCCGAATCTCTAGGGAATTACTTATAGTACACGGTTTGAGAGTTAGGGGGTTGACAAAGCTGATAAATGCCACAAAGAATGAGGCGTTTATGAAGCGGTTTACCCGCGCCTATAAAAGAGGGGCATTTACAAACCTCTCACTAGTGGATGAAGTTGGTAACAGAATTCAAAAAGAAAGTATTGCGGAGTTAAGGGCTAGTGTAATAAAACCTTCAAGCACCAATAATTTGTCCCAAATTAGACACACAGGTGGCCCAATACAAAATAAATGATCTCTCGTTCGCGCGATAGTGGAAAAAGGTGAAGAAATATTGGGGGCTCACGATGAAACATTGGAAAAGGTAGAAAATGGAAGACGGGTAGTTACATTATCCTTTCGTAAAAACATTAACATTAACGAGTCTGAACGCATGTCCGAGAAACTCGCTCCGTATCTAACAACCAATTTTTATTTGAGATATTCATATTCTTACAAGTAGAACATATGGAGGAAATTAAAAATGGAAAACCTGTAACTATAATAATGCACAAAAATCTCGGTGGTAGCGAACCACTATCATCAATGAAAACCGTTAAAAAATGGCTGTCAGATAAGGAGCAAACACGAATAATGTCCGATAAAATAGACAGACCGAATACAAAGTGGAAGTTTGTAAGATGGGTAGAGGTTTTCGTAAAGCTAATACAGGGTAGTAGGGGAAAAGATTTGGGACTACAATCCAAAGAAGCAGCAGGAGGAGAACTTCCAGAATGGCTGAAGAATAAAAAAAGGTATGTATTCTTTAGATAAGTATAATGACGACCTTTGTCTGTTCAGGTGTCTAGCTATGCATATGACAGATAAAAGACCCGACAGATGTACAGAAAAGGCGAAAGAACTTAGTAAGCAATATTTTGGTAGTAATGTGGTTTCACCAATTCCTTTTTCAGATCTGAAAAAGGTTGAAGAGTTTTTTAAAATCGGTATAGAAGTATATCAACCCACCCAATGTAACGTATGGTGGTTGAAAAAGGTACCAGCGCACTATAAGGCAATAGGTAATAAACAATGACAATAGGACTGTTTAATAATCACGCATTTCTAATAAAAAACCTTAAAAACCTATCTAAAATTTACGCCTGCGATAATTGCAAGCAGAAATTCACGAAAGCGAGTAATATGAAGAGACATGGACTAAAATGTATGAAAGGTGAGACAAAAGTAGTATGTGATGGTAATTATTTAGAGCGCCCGCGTTCGTCGTTCGAGAAAGCGTTCTACCCAAAAAGTTCTAACAGTTATGGGGCGATCGATTGGATGTACTCTGTGGGAAAGCGCGAGGGAATTCACATTCACCACGAACAGTGTGGACACGGGGGTGAAAGATGGATTTTAGGAGCTCCAGTAGATGGATACTGTCCAGAAACCAATACCGTATATCAATATCACGGCTGTTACTGGCACGGGTGTGAGATTCATGCAAAACATAGAAAAAAAGAACGCGCATCCACTATGAGAAGAGATACACTTATTAGAAGAAACAAAGAATTCAACCTAGTAGTTATGTGGGAATGCGAATTTCAAAGAACTGGTAAAGACATAAAGATCGGTTGCGACACTACTCTTTATCCATATCAGATAGTATACGATTTTGAGGCATATCTCAACCCAGAATTTGAAACTCTCGGTAATAATCTAGAGTACGAAGCCGAGCACGTTCCGGTAAGCGTTAGTATAGGAGATAATTTCTCAGGAACAGTAACTCATATTTGTGATAAAGATCCCGCAAACTTATAGAAAAATTCGTAGAAGATTTGAAAGTCAGGGGAAAAGCTATAGAAGAAGTGTGGTCAAGATATGGGTTTAATACAGAACATTTACGTAAAAACCAAATCGCCAAGATCGAACAGTGGATAGAGCAAGTACCGGTTATATGTTTTAACAGCAGTAAGTACGATATAAACTTAATAAAGAAATACCTAGTAGGCGAACTGGCATCAACAACAAAGAAAGTAATGGTCGGAAAACGTGCAAACGCAACAATATTTCTATTTACTCCAGAGTTTAGATTTCTTGATGTAATACTTTATCTAGGACCCGTGTAAGTTACGATAGTTGGATAAAAGCCTACGAATGCAAAGGACAGAAATCTTTCTTTCCTTATGAGTGGTTCGATTCTCCAGACAAACTGGATTACCCAGGACTACCGGATATAGAGAATTGGTATTCCAAAACTATCTGGGAAAATGTTAATAGATGAAACAGAATTAAGTAAATGTCGTAGAATTTTCGAAGAAAATAATATGAAAACTTTCAGAGATTGGTTGAAATATATAACGATTTAGATGTAGCACCGTTCCTAGAAGCGGTGGAAAAAATGTGTGAATTTATAAACACAGAGGTGTGGATATTTTCAAAGATGCGGTAACACTACCTGGAGTAGCTATACAATATTTATTGAGAGGAACCATTAAAGAACAAAAATCTTCAAAGACGATTATACCGGAGGATGCTCTATATGCACCAAAAGAAGAAACATACGAAATGATGAAGGACGCTCTAGTTGGCGGTCCATCAATAGTATTTACACGATATGCAGAAGCCGGTGTTTCAAATATTAGAGTGGGTTCCAAACCGTGCAAGGCTGTTTTGGGGTACGACGCAAACGCGTTATATTTATCTACGTTAAATAAAGAGATGCCGTGTGGGAGAGAAACTATACACCATATAGATATCCCACATAACCCTAAATTTATTAAAAAGTTTTGTAAAAGAGTTTTATCTGGAGACTGGTTTGGGTTTGCGGAGGTGGATATAGAAGTTCCACACAACTTAAAAGATAAGTTTTCTGAAATGTCCCCAATATTTATAAACAGAGAAGTAGAGGTTGATGAAGTTCCCACACACATGTTAAAATATTTAAAAGATACTGGCCGAACAAGAGGAGATGGAAAAAAATTGGTGGGATCTATGACAGCCACTAAAGTATTGCTGTACGCGCCACTGTTGAAATGGTATTTGAAACACGGCCTAGAAATAACTGGATTTCATCGTGTTATAGATTATATTATCGGAAAACCATTCGAATGGTTCGCAAAAGAAGTTACAGCCGCAAGACGAACGGGTGATGTAGAACCAAATAAGAAACCAGTAGCCGACATAATGAAATTATTAGGAAACTCGTGTTGTGGAAAAATGATAGAGGCAACGGAGAGACATTTAAATACGACATATACACAAAACGAAACCTGTGTTGACAAAGCATTAAGATCTGCATTCTTTGACGATTTGGAAGAGATAGGAGATGCGTACGAAATATCTTCAAGAAAACCCAGGTGTGCGGTAAAGAGACCATTCCATTGTGGAATAGCGGTTTATCAACTAGCTAAATTGAGAATGTTGGAATTTTACTACGAATTTCTTGACAAATACGTAAAAAGAGAAGATTTTGAATTAATACAGATGGATACGGATAGTATGTATATAGGAGTTAGTGGAAAAACGATAGAGGAATTAATTGATTAGACCTAACTTACTAGACGGGTTTGAAAAAGAAAAAAGAAATGGTTGGCTTGGGATAAATGGAGCGAAAGAGAGCCAGGACTTTTCAAAATGGAATTTAGCGGAGATAGGGCGATAGCGTTATCTAGTAAATGTTATTTTGTAGAAAAATTTAATTCTATTAATAAAAACTCTGCGAAAGGAATGTCCAAGAGAACTAACAATTTAAATTGGGATAGATATAAACGAGTACTAACCGAAACTACAGAAGATGGAAAACACATTATAGATGTAGCACAAAATAGGGGATTTAAAATGAAAGACGGTGTTATGAAAACGTACTGTCAACAAAAATTAGGACTCTCGGCATACTACGATAAAAGACGTGTGTTACCAGACGGAATACATACAGAACCTCTCTAATGATTTATTTAATAATTTTGAAAAAAATATTATGAAAATTAGCAATCTAAAGACTCTGACGATCCGGGGGTAGCTGGGTGTCAGAAGGCACCGCAAGAAGTTCTTCGCGAACAAACCCTCGAGATGGCCCATCATCCAAATAGTAGAGCACGGGCTCATCGGGCTTGGTAATAGATCGATCTAGATGATATACATTGAGAGACCACACGGGATCAGTCGCGCGGCGGCTGCCACCTTCGAGCTCTCCCGGTTGATAGAGGTACCGGACGTCAATATCTGATGGAAGCCGTTGCTCCTCTAAACCAACGGGTCGCCCGCGCGAGACGGCAGAGGGCTCGCTCGTCACCCTTTTAAACTTGATAGCATCTACGGGCTTCTTACCTATCAATCTGGTCACCTCTCCGTTCAGTGCGGAGACCACGGCGGGCAGTCTGGCCACCCACTCGGTCGATCGCGAATGAGGGTCTACAAGTTCTTTAGCGTATTGGTGTCCGAACAGTCTCTCAGCTAGGGTTCGATTGAAGCGCTCCACGTTCCCCTGGTCCCGGTGGATGTTGACGCGGCCGCGTCTGACAGAAACTTCGTGCTTAGACAATAGATGAGAGACCGCGCCCATGAACTCGCGGCCGGGATCGACCTGGAGAAGATTCGGCCATTTGAGAGGACTCCTCTTATATTCGGGAGAGAGCCTCGGCCACCTCCTTAGACTCTTTAGTGGCCAACGACTCAGCTCCCTTATAACGACTCGCTACGTCAACGACTGTCAGCGCGTACTTGTACGTCTTACGACCGACGCGATCGTGAGGGAGAAACAGGAGATCCGGTGAACTTGGTGAACTTGGTTCGGCACCGGCACGTCGAATTTCGGGCGCGGAATATTGTGAGGCGCGGGTAAATAGATCTGCCAGATGGCCTGCTTCTTGAGCCATTCCTTGACAGCGTTTTCTGAAACCTTGGTCGCCGCTGCGAGGTTCTTGATGGCAGCGAGTCCCTTCCAGTAGCCGCGGGGGCTATAGTACGTGTTCGCTAGCTTGCGCGTTAGGCGAACCGATAGTTTGGTATTAAGTTTGCGCGTGTTCATCGTATGCGATGTATTCTAATATATCTGACAATCTCCAACATGCCCTCGCCAGATCGTCCGGTAACTGCGTCGATAATAATAAACCTTTGTTGGAAGTACAATCGCGATTGGGGGTTAAGTTCTGAAGGAAATTGGGAAAATTTAATCCCCCAGGATTGGTGGAGGAATCTAACATCCGCTTTGCGAAAAGGGTGGCCGCTTTTTCGTCCTCCCGGCACGTCTCGAGAGAATCTCGGGCCAGACGAATCATACCCTTTGCACCAGCTATGCGGTGTTTAAGGGCAGTGTAGCCTACATCAATCATAGCAAAATAAAGTTCGTCAACTGACATCGTTCTATATATATATATATATTTATAAAAAAAGTTATTTAAAATAATTAATTTAAAATATCGATTGAATATAGTAGCCGACGAGACCCACCACACCCATTCCCACGACGATGAACGCGATCTCGCGGTCTTTTTGGGGCTCTGACGGTACATAGAAATCTGAAAGTTGGGGCTCGCGATCCAGCGGCGCAGAGGATTTTCTGCGGATATGCCAGCGCGTACTCGCGGTTGGCTTCTTCAACGTTCTGAAAAGTTTGTGCGGCGTGATTTTCGCGGCGAAGCTCTTCATTGACCCAGTCAAAATGGGCGGTTCGTTTTCTCGACCACGCTTCCTTTGCGCTATTGAGTTGTTCTACAGCTAAATCGTGACGCTCTCGCTCCTCATCCGCGTTCGAGTTCGAGTTTTGTAGTTTAGATAATATAAAGTTGCTACCGCTGAACGCCAATGCGTTTACGAGCGCACCACCTAATATTACTGCGATTGAAGCCATTTATTTCCATATATTAACTGGTAGAATTCCAGCTTTAACTAGATAATCTCGGGTCCAAACTGCGGCCGCTACATCTAAGGTCGCGAGCCCTACGTCTCTCGCAGTAAAGTCTAATTTGGGAGCGGATCCTCCTAGGGCCATCTTTGATAGTCGAGCATACCCGATGCTGAAACCCGATATCACCACGGCGTGATAAAGCGCATTCACTAACATTTTACCATCTTGTTCAGCCATTATAATTATTGCATATAAAAGGGGTCGCGATCAATGTTTAAATGGGGCGCGTCCAATCGCGATTGGTGTTTCGTAACTTTCTTCTGAACACTGGCTGGTTGTTTTTTCGATAATAAGGGGTATTTCCACACGCACATGGCACCAACAACTGCCAGACCACCACCAACAACCCAACTCCAATTCACGAATTTGGGTTCAATCGGATTCGCCCAACTCCAACGGCAGTTGGTATTGGGTGTTGAGTGTGCTTCCAATTCGTGAATTGGGGGTGTTGTTGTACTCAACTCTGTCTTCAGATGTTTTGCTGTCTCCGTCCCCGATTGCAACGACTGTTTAGCCTCTCGAAGCTCGGCGAGTTATATCGTGTTTAACTTTTTCGGGTGGCAGCTGCCACCCGCCCAGCTGCCTGTCTTTTGGGATTTTTTATATGCGGTATGTCATCCAGTGGCGAGTAACACTCGGGTTCGATTGGGTTGGAGCAATCGGGTTCAACTCCGTCACTCTCGCGGGTGTGTCTTGTGTCATCATTTTCAGGGCTTATAGTTCGTGGGATATATGTCCAAATTGACAGTGTTTACCCGTGGTCAACGCGGTTGTCAGCGGAGCTAAGTACATTCCAAACTTGTGATAAATTGAGCAGCAGGCTGTTCTAGAGAGTGTGACCTATAAAAGAGTCAGTCTCTAGATCGTCAATCAATCCCGCGGTGTTTGGTATAGGGAGAAGTATACTAACGGCGGTTGCGTACAAATGAATAACCGCCGATCCAAGAGTTTTTTGTCATCTCCGCACCTAACCTAGATTCGTATCGCGCATACATGTTATCGATCTCCGCATCTGACATCTTATCCACCTGAAAAACTGAGAGACGCCTACCGAGATAATGCTCCGATTGTCCCCCAGCAACCAGCGCAGCTAGCCGCTCTCGTCGCGCCGCATTTTCATTTTCATTCGGAGTCGTTGCACTCAACCCAATACCAACCGCCGTTGGAGTTGATTCCGATTGCTCTGTCGGATCATTATCTATGTTGGCAGTCGGAGTTGTGGTTTCTTCTATTAGCTGATCGAGAAGTTCGTCGCAGTTAATTTTTCTTAAAATTAATTTAACTATTCTAACAAGTCTCATCACTTTAACATATTGCCAAGCGCACCACCCGATACTTATGATCACCATTATGCTCGCAACAAAGCTCGCAGCGGAGCACCAAATTGTTAACATTGTTAACCATTGTTCAGCATTTGTTCAACATTTGTTAAGCATTGTTCAGCATTGTTCAGCAATTGCTAAGCATTGTTCAGCATTGTTCAGCATTTGTTCAGTAATTGCTAATTAATTATAAATTAATTGATAACTTCGTAAGTAGTTGGTTGATCAGTCTTTAGCAAAAGCTTGGCGTGCTTAGTTTCCGAAAGCATCCGTCGAACCTCCAGGCGCTCCTCGCGCGTTGGGATAACGTCATTCTCTCGAAGACAGTCATCGAACGAGTCTCGGTCCTTGCAGTGAAAGAGGGCGACCCATTTCGTTTGCTCGCGCAGATCCTTGAGGACGGCGTTGTACTTTTGAGTGGATATCCATACGCTTTGCCTAGCATGGCGGCCAGAAAATGCGAGCTCGGAGAGCATGTCCTTCTTTTTGGTCATCGCCGCCTTGGCCGAGCAATCGTCAATCACGTATAGGGTGGGCTCACACTGGAATTTTTGGTATAAACCACGCAACCAATCGTGAAGCCTATCACCGGGGTCAATAACGTATACCTCAGGGTCGGTCCATATCCACGTTCGCCGCTGATAAGTATCGTTGTGCCGCACAGTGGGACACAAGATCACAATATGACGAAAGGCATCGCGGTAGGAGCCCTCGAGCAAGTCTAGGATGAAAACCGTTTTTCCACATCCTGTCTGCCCACATATTATGGCAGAGTGGGCATCTCCAATCGTGAATTGGTATTGATTGCTAATTTTCTTAATTAATTCTTTAGAATTATCAAATTTATTAATTAATAAATCGTTAGAATGATTGCTAATTTTCTTAAAATTAATTAATAAATCGTTAGATTTAGTAGAGTGCTGAGACGTATCGGCCATCTTCGATGTTGAGTTGTGCGTCTGTAATTATATATAAGTACACGTTCAATGGCCCGGCTCCGTCCGCCTCTTTGGTTATCTGGATCGTCACACCCTCGCTAGCGTTCTCAACTTGGCGTCCGCTGCCGTGTATTTGGTCGTCGTCGCTGGCTCGCATGTCTAGCCATAACGCGTATTTGGTATTCAGGAACTCCGCGAGGGAGACGGCCGAGAGATGCAGGTCTTTGGCAACCGCTGCAACCTCCGAAGAGCGCTTAGAGCCGGCAGCAAACTGCTTTCTTACTTCGTCCCACTGCTGGTGCGCGCGAAGACCCGCGCTGTAGAGTTGATTGGGAACTCCCTCGATCGTCACCTCTACCTTCGTGATTTTATGGGGTTATAGAATTTGTCGGTTTTTTCTAGCACCGAACCCGAACCGAGCATCCTCGAACAGCATCAGTATACCTTTCATAGAGCGGGCGGGTACGTTGACGTTAATATTCCACAATGTGTCGCCTTTGGTCTTTCGTCATCTTGCGATGGCGAAGAACTCGGTCGTAAAGTATGGCAACGCGCCCGGCGTACTGGGTTCTGATCAATCGCGCGAGTTCGGGCATCGTGACCATGTCGTACTCCAGCGAAACATTATCGATCGTATACGTCGATAACATGTCGTTGGTTATGAGAACTCGGCCGTAGTCGTTGAACGTTAGTTCGTATTCGAGGCGGTCAGCCAAAGCGCTCTGATAGTAGGGCATGTGACCTCTCAGCAACTCAAAGTCGAGCGGGATGTAGAAGCGGTTGCCGTAAGCGCCCGCGACCGCATTGTCACTCGCGTTGTTATCTACCTTGTTACCAGCCCCGATTCTAAGTTTGGTTACGTTCTTATTTTTGCTGGTGTCAATACCATGATAGACAGCATTTTCGCGCTCTTGTGCCGTCTTCCATAGGTCCTGATAACAATGGTAGACGTCGCTGTCGTCGATCGACATCACCTCATTACCAGAAATCTTTATCATGGTCTTCTTGACGATGGCGCGACCAAGGTTCTGAACGACGGTTCGGTCCTCGTCAGTCGACGTCAGCGAAATAGTGAAAGCGAGGCGAACAGTACCCGGCACAATGACGTCGTTAGCTCCGAGGTTGGGGAAGCGGACCAAGAGCTGCTGGTTCTGTTCGATCGTCGATGGGTTGTTCGTAATAACGACACTCTGTCTCACGCCTTTTGCCCCGAGGGGCTCACGCAGTCTGCGGTATGGATTGAGTTTGCGACCGTATTGACTCGAAGACATAATTTAGTGAAACTATATTAAACCCTTATGGTTTTGTCTTTAATACATAATTAATTTTAAGAAATTAATATGGCTGATTACGATATTGACATGGATGAAATCGGCAGAGACGATTACGTCGATGCGGATAATGATGATATAGATGATTATAATGACGAAACGCCCTTGATACAGCCTCCAGTTCCAATCCAATCGGGGGAATTAGGTGGCGCTACCAGCAGCGTTGGTCAAAGTCGGGAATTACTCGAGGGAGCTGTAAACGACTACTACAACAGTTTGGCAGAAAAAGGTCTGGTCCCGTCTGTCGGTCGCGACTACTCCAAGTTCGAATTTGATCTGAACGGTAGATTGCGACTAAAAGCATCAAATGTCCCGATCGTCAACACGATGACCGGTAAACCCCTATCGCTAAACACCATTGCCGGAAACCGGGGCGGTGGCCAACTCATAAGGAGCGAACAAGGATTTCCAGATTGGACGCGTGGTAAAACAATTATGCCGACCCGCGCTGTAGAGGCCCTACAGTCTACCGACGAAACGATGACGAAAACGGCCGCCGATATAGAAACTGTTGAGCTCAGCGAACTCCCTCGAGTAGCCACCGACGCTATTAACACGATGGAGACCACGTTCAGCGAAATCGACCTGTCTAACGATGACCCACTGTTACCTCTTCTCGAACTTTCCGGGGGCCTCGATAAGGTTATGCAAACGGTACGGGGTGAACTGGTCCTTAACCTCTCCAAACTCTCGTCGCTGGATGAACATATCGCGCTAGAAGAAAGAAAACTGGAGGAAGCCGGTGTCGATATAGAATCTACCGAGCGGATCACCGAACGCCTACAGTCGTTGCGTGATGAAAGAGCAGCTCGTTTGGAGGCCGCCTCGACTAACCGTGAGGCTCTCCGCAACCAAATAAGTCGGATCCGCGAAACAATCTCGAGGGTCCTGCACGAGGAGACGACACTCGGTGAGCGTCTTCGCACTCTGTTCAGAGAACAGGGCATCACGATAGCAAGCATCCTCGCAAGGAACTCGATGGTGCATCCAATTTACGAATTGGGGGTACTGGGTTCGATTGTGTTGAGGGAGGTGTATCCATTTTGTGTTTTGGGGGTTTTATGAAATCTTTTTCAAATTTATTTGAATTTACAACTCCGCGCCCGATCATTTTGGGGGTGCACTTGATGATATCCGTGTTCACGTTACCGTTGTGACCGATTTGCTCGGCGCCATATAAAGACCTATTCCAAATACATAGTCCACTGGGGTGCTGGCAGTCTGCAAAACGTCTTGATAATTCTGGATCGCCTTCTCCAGGTCCACCTTAGCTGAGATGGCGTCCTCTACAAGTGCCAAGAATTGTTTTTGTGCATCAAACGCTGTTCCTGTGCCCAGTATAGAAACTGCGAGTTTGCTTCTGTGCGCCGAGGATGGCCCAGACGTACGTGCGAATAGATTCGTTGACGCGAGTAACCCCGGCCTGCGTGAACCCTAGACCCTTATCTAACATAAATGTGGTCCACGCGTTCTGAACCTCAGCAGCCTGCTGTATGTAATCGACGTGAGCCCGTTTCGGAGGTAACATTTTACAAGAAAACACGCCACAGTGCCGACCTCCAGACACTTCTGGCCCGAAAGTCATAGTCGCGGGGTCAAAATTCCCGGCGTTCCGACTGACGATGTGGTCACCGGAGTAATCGTGTCTAAAATCAGTCTGCGTTCAATTCCCGGACTGGCCCCGAATGAGAACGTCCCCGAGGCCGGTGGTGGTAGGAAATGCTTTCTGCCTCCAGTCCGCGTCTTTTGAAACGTTAAATTCGTTACACAATCTTTCAAACGCCATACGGTCGTATGCGTTGGAAATGGGATCCCAGGCGTCGTCTTGAGGTAGAGAAATACCTAGTTCTTTGAGAATCCTCCTAATAGTATAATACGTGTTAAAGTTGTAGACACTTCGGAGCATGACATTTTTGGATGTCAGATGGTCTTTATGTGAAACTCCACACCCGGATGTTGCGCACCATACAGCAAAATTTAGCTGGTTCTGCCAAAACTGCATCGGTGTGGCTTTCCACCCGTTTACCGACTCCATCGTAGTAATCTTGGGCAGCCTATATTTCTCAAACGTGTTAGGCAAATTGGTGGCAAAGCCACTGTCCGGTCTAACCGTTACGGTTGGGTGTACAAGGTTAACAACGAAATTTCAAAAAGAGAGCAGGTCGGATATTGATAAAGTCCGAGAAGACCACCAGGCGGCCCTTACGGAGGGTTATGATACGTTGCGCTTAGAGGACTCTCTCATTAGAGATGCGGCACTTACCGAACTAGATAAAAAAATAACCAAACCAAATTTCGAAAAGAGGCCACGTCGGGTATTGAGAAAGCCCGAGAAGACCACCAGGCGGACCTTACGGAAGCTTATGAGGTGTTGCGCTCAGAGGACTCTCTCGTCAGAGAAGCGGCGGTTGCCGAACTAGAATAAAAAAATAACAAAATTTCGAAAAGAAACCCGGTCGGGTATTGATAAAGTCCGAGAAGACCACCAGTCGAACCTTGCGGAGGCCCTTGCGGAGGCTTATGATGCGTTGCGCTTAGAGGACTCTCTCAACAGAGAAGCGACACTTACTGAACTAGACGGGAAAAATAGCCGAATTTCTGAAAGAGACCCGGTCGGGGGTTGAGGGGGTCCGAGAAGACCACAAGGAGGCCATTGCGGAGGCTTATGGGGCGTTGCGCTCAGAGGACTCTCTCAACAGAGAAGCGGCACTTACTGAACTAGACGAAAAAATAACCAAATTTCGAAAAGAGGCCCGGTTGGGGGTTGTTGAGGGGGTCAGAAACGGGTATTGAGAAAGCCCGAGAAGACCACCAGGCGGACCTTACGGAGGCTTATAGGGTGTTGCGCTCAGAGGACTCTCTCAGAGAAGTGGCGGTTGGTGAACTAGACGGAAAAATAACCGAATTTCAAAAAGAGGCCCGGTCGGGTGTTGAGAAAGCCCAAGAAGACCACCAGGCAGCCCTTGCGAAGGCTTATGAGGTGTTGCGCTCAGAGGACTCTCTCATCAGAGAAGCGGCGGTTGCTGAACTAGACGGGAAAATAACCGAATTTCAAAAAGAGGTCCGGTCGGGTGTTGAGAAAGCCCTAAAAGGCCACCAGGCGACCATTACGGAGGCTTATGATGCGTTGCGCTCAGAGGACTCTCTCAACAGAGAAGCGGCACTTACCGAACTAGACGATAAAAAATAACCGAAGTTTCCGATAAACTGAAACATGATCGTATAGCCGCGACCAAAGCTCTTGAGGAGGCCTCTTATAATATTCGTACTGAGGCATATAACGCAAACAGTGCGCTTGCCGGAATAGTGCGAACGAATGAAAACGCTAAAACGTGCCATCACAGTTTGGGCTGAGAAGCGGGGCCCATTGGTTGAGGGCACTATGAATATTCGTTCGGTGCCAAAGCGAGTAATAAATGTGGGGGATACACTATGACAGCCGCGGGTGAAGTTATCCAAATGGCGGTCTGCTCGGTTAATGGTAGTGGTAAACCTGTGGGCGCGGTCGCGATAAATATTGTAGTAGATGGGGAAGAACGGGGGGTTGGAGTCACTAAAATCTCTGGAGATAGTTCGACGGTGGTTTCGTTCACCGGTTATGATCGAATTAGACTTTCCAAAGGTAGAGTTATTAACTTTGTTACGAAAATCGGTGACCCAGAGAGTTCTTCCACTATTGTGTCGTTGTTAATTGAACTTATTTTGTAAATACTAATATATTGAAATAAATTTGTAAAATTTAAATATGAACGAATCAGCGCTTCCAATTGTCAATACCACTCCATCAACACTGTGTACAATTAACGAAAGAAGTTCAGATTTTAGGTTGAATAATATCGTCGCTATGCAGGATATTTTAGTTAGAGAATATACAAATAGAAAAAGAAACGCTAAAAAATATAGGCGCTCGGTGAACATGGCTGAAGTATCTAGCACGGCTCTGGCGAGTGTTTCTGTGTTGTGTGGGGCGGGGACAGCTGCAACTATATCCACCATTATAACGGTTCCTGTAGCGGGGATTTTATGTGCGGTGTCGGCCGTTTCTGGGTTGTTGTGTATGGTAATTAGGGCGTCGGGTGGAAAACTCGAGAAAAAATGTAGAAAACATGATAGAATATCCGTTCTCGCCAGGTCTAAGAAAAATACCATCGACGTTATGGTGTCCAAAGCGTTGGCCGATAAGAAAATATCAAATTTAGAGTTTGAATCCGTGGTAGAAGAAATGGGGAGATATGAACAATTAAAAAATGATATAAGAATCAAAGCGCGCGCCACCATGCCCAAGATTGAGTGTACTGATTGGGATAAATTTAGGGAAAAACTTGGAGATAAAGTCGGAAGAAATGTTACAGCACCATTATAAAATAATTTAAAAAAAAATTTTAAAAAAAAAATAAAAAAATCTTATATTGGTGCAGTAAACAAATTTACATACCTATACAACATGTGTTTTTCACTGAGAATTACGCCGTAATCGCATAACAAATTCAGTCTAGGATTACACTGTACACACCGTCTGTGTAATTGATACACTCGGCTCTGTTTACCTCGGCTATCAATTTACGCATGGTTCATAACCCGTGTAATTGAAACATTGTCGTAAATCGATAATTGTACAACACTAGGTAATGTTTATCATAACAGCCTACATGGTCGTGTGGGTTAAGGCGATAATCTATAGAGACGAGGGTCGTGGGTTCGCGCCGCGGTTGGAGCTAAACATTTTTATTTATTTATTTCTATCCCTACAAATGTGGTCGCTATGGTAAACAACTCGCATGACAACTGCGTTCTTTGAGTCGCCGACCGCTGTTGTCATGGTAAACAACTGCATGACAACGGCGTTCCGAGTCCGACCGCTCGAGGTTGATGAAAAATAATTTAAGATAGCCCGTTTACATACCTTCGATAAGAAAAATACACTCGGCTATAAATTAATTAGTAGTTATTTTTTTCAATAATAATTTTTCAATATCTTTATAAGCGATATCGTAGAAATGTACATTCGTAAACGAATCGTTTGGTTTAAAATTTGTGTATAATACACCTTAGTTTCATATCCGATACGCATTATCCGTCTTAATGTTTGTATTTGCCTCTTGTATAGTTGACATAATTGCCGGTATAATATTGTAAATGTAACGTTTTTATCGGAGCGTAATAAATTACGCTGGTATTTCATGTATTCGATATCGCCTAGTGTTCTCATTTTATAGAATTTATATACAGGATTATAACCCCCGTAAGCTTCGTAAACTTCTTCAACACAGTCATTAAAATTTTTTAATTCAAATTGTATTGTATTATCCATTTTCTCTAATAATATTGGTACTTGTTTCTTCTGTTCAATTGGACGTGAAAAAAACATGATGTATTTATGACACCAATATATACTTTCAAAAGTCAATTACCAATATAATTGGGACTCCCTCTTTTCAAAATTATTTTCTCCAAAAATTCATAAATTTGCTGTCGGGAGACCCAATTTTCCTCGTTAACCAATTTTTTGATTTTCGGGGTGGTGGGGGTATTATAGAGGGTTATAAATGATATCACGGTAGGTGGTATCATTTTGACTCCCTTACTACTACTCGCTGGCATATCCGCAGAGAAGTCTCGCGCCGCTGGATCACGAGCCCCAACTTTAAGAGTTCTATGTACCGTCAGAGGCCCAAAAAGACCGCGAGATCGCGTTCATCGTCGTGGGAATGGGTGTGGTGGGTCTCGTCAGCTACTATATATTCAATCGAGATTGAAATAAGCAATAATTATTTTAAAACTTTTTTTTTTTTAAATATATATATATAGAACGATGTTAGTTGAAGAACTTTATTACGCTATGATCGATGTAGGCTACACTGCCCTTAAACACCGTATAGCTGGTGCAAAGAGTATGATTCGTCTGGCCCAAGATTCTCTCGAGACATGGCGCGAGGACGGAAAAGCGGCCACCCTTTTCGCAAAGCGGATGTTAGATTCCTCCACCAAGCCTGGGGGATTGGATGAATTAGATTTTCCCGAGTTACTTCAGAACTTAACCTCAAATTGTGATTGTACTTCCAACAAAGATTTATTATTAACGACGCAGTTACCGGACGATCTGGCGAGGGCTTGTTGGACATTGTCCGATCAATTAGAATACTTCGCATACTATGAACACGCTCAATATTGATACCAAACTATCGGTTCGCCTAGCGCGCAAGCTATCAAACACATACTACAGCCCCCGCGGCTACTGGAAGGGACTCGCGGCCATCAAGAACCTCGCGGCGGCGACCAAGGTTTCCGAAAACATCACCAAGGAATGGCTCAAGAAGCAGGCCATCTGGCAAATCTATTTACCCGCGCCTCACAATATTCCGCGCCCGAAATTCGATGTGCCGGTGCCAAACCAAGTTCACCAAGCGGATCTCCTGTTTCTCCCTCACGATCGCGTCGGTCGCAAAACGTACAAGTACGCACTGACAGTCGTTGACGTAGCGAGTCGCTATAAGGGGGCTGAACCGTTGGCTACGAAAGAGTCTAAGGAGGTGGCCGAGGCTCTTTCCCGAATATATAAAAGGAGTCCTCTCAAATGGCCGAATCTTCTCCAGGTCGATCCCGGCCGCGATTTCATGGGCGCGGTCTCTCAGCTGTTGGATAAACACTAAGTTTCTGTCAGACGCGGCCGCGTCAACATACACCGGGACCAGGGGATTGTGGAGCGTTTCAATCGAACCCTGTCTGAGAGACTGTTCGGTCACCAATACGCCAAATAACTTGTAGACACTCATTCGCGATCGACCGAGTGGGTGGCAGGCTGCCCGCCGTGGTCTCCGCACTGAACGGCGAGGTGACCAGATTGATCGGTAAGAAACCCGTAGATGCTATTAAGTCTAAAAATGTGACGAGCAAGCCCTCTGCCGTCTCGCGCGGGCGCCCCGTTGGTTTAGCGGAGAAACGACTTCCATCGGATGTTGCCGTCCGGTACCTCTATGAACCGGGAGAGCTCGAGGGTGGTCGCCGCCGTGCGACTGATCCCGTGTGGTCTCTCAATGTATATCATCTAGATCGATCTATTACCACACCCGATGAGCCCGTGCTCTACTATTTGGATGATGGTCCATCTCGCGGATTTGTTCGCGAAGAACTTCTTATGGTGCCTTCTGACACCCAGCTACCCCCGGATGGTGTTCTCATGTAATGAGCGCTGCGGCCCCTCTGTTTCGGGAACACTCAAAACAGGTCAGCCGGACGTTACTTATGCAGTGTCCTTTGCTGTTGTCCAGCCGGTCGACACTGAACTGCTGTGTGTCTTTGGGTTGGTACGCCCAGAGCAACTCTATGTTGCATGCCGCGCAGTGGTTCTGATGACCGTCTTTGAGTGCGAGGATGTGGTCGACAGTGAGGTTGAACCCATGAAACCTTTTGTATGATCCTGGCGCTTGTATGCCACGAGCTTCCTCTGAACAGACTTTCTAAGCTCTTGATCGGTGGGTGGGTTGTTATCTTTCAACCCCACTCCCAATTCTCGAATTTGAGATGGCGGTGTTATCTGATTCATATACTCTACTCTCGAAATTGCTAGGTATACAAGATTTGACCACTCTAAGTAGTCATCTATAATCCATACCTTTTGTGGGTAGTGGATAGTGAGACTCTGACTCGAATGGACAGTAAGGGCATATCCTAATCTCCAATCATTTCCTTTGATAGCCGCCTCGGCCTCCTCAATGGTAACATAGACTACATCATTCAATACAAGTTCTTCTTTGTTGTTTGTACCAGGAATAGTCACGAGGATATTCTGTTTCCGACTGTCTTTGGGGTGGTAGAGAATAGGTACCGGTGTGTTTGAAAAATGTTCTTTATGTCTTTTTAATAACAGCCCCTGCGCCCGGTCACGAACCTTCTGACGGCTAGTGAATATTATGTCACAGGGTTTCCACTGTTCCATAAACCCATTCCATCTCATACAACTGGGCAGAGCATTACGCATCTCATTGCATTGGACTATTTTTTTTTACGCCCTGTAATCTACTTTGACCTCTTCGTAATAATCTACTTTTTCCCTCAACCATTCGTGTGGCATCCCCCCCCCCCCCCTCCGATCGGTGGCGGCTGCCCTTGATCTCCACACCATTCCATGAACGTCTCTAGCATGTTTTTGGGCACTGTGCAAACCTCATACCAGATGATCACACGGGGTACGAACTTTTGACCCATCCGTTCGGGTGTCCATTCATTCTTTCCGCTCCATCTGAAGAAACTGTGGTATGTCTGTGATTTTGCACCTCGATCCCGCATCTCCTTGGCTAAACAATGTGTTGGGGGTAAACACTAGCGGATCTCTTTCCCGAAATAGTTCAATGGCTCTCGTGGTTTTACCACTACCCCCACCACCATTCAGGTAACTCATCCGGTGTATGGATAATGGATCTTTATAACTTGGTGCGGTACTGGGTGCCACTTCCTTCTCTTGTGTTTTATATTCTGATTTGGGTAGGTATGCTGAATGATCCTGTGGTAAGTACAATTTCTCTCTTTTGTCGCGCCACTGGGCCAGAGCAACTGGTGGAAGGTATGGTGTCTGCTTGAAACAATGCATGCACGCATCACTATTACATTCGCACCGCTTGTGGGCGACAAAGGCACTATTTCCGTTGAGCTTGTGTATTGCGTTTTTTTTTATGTATATGCTGTCGGTGGCCACTCGGACAGCCTCTTTAGAGTTGAATATCGAAAGCATAGATAGTAGATTGATGTGGGCGTAGGCCAACATGCTTGCCCTCAAGTGTGTGTACTGGGGGTGCGAGCCATCATAATATGTGAGAATATGACCCAAAGGGTATTTTTGAGGCGCGCCAACCAAGGTGCCGCTTTGGCGGGTGTCTTGCACAAGGAAGTCGAGTTCGCCCTTGTCTGTCACTAGCCTTCTGGTCAGTCGTTTACCTTCGGCCTTGTTGCCTTGTGTGAACTTTCCGATAACGCTGCAGCCCTGATCACGGTTCTCAGGGAGCCAGACATCAGTTTGCTTCTCGAACGCAATAATAGCTTCGCGGACCTTGATGCTTTTTAGCAAACCCGACTCTACGAGGAAGATGAGCAGTGGTGTGGGAGCCCACCCATGCTCTGTGAAATGTTTTCCAAACCACGCGGGTATGACGGGGTGAATATTGTCTTTGAAACTCCACTCGATAACCTCGGCGAATCCAGTGCCAATATTTTTAGGGAGGGTGTCATTAATGCTAACCCTAACCATCTTGTATTTTAGGTGACCAATCCTATCGAAACAGGGTTTAGCGTCGCCGAATCCCCGAAAACTTGCGGGATAACACGCCTTCATATCCATACTGACAACATCTCTTGTGTCGTAGTTCATTGAGTTCCAAAGACCACCATGTCCATGCTCCACACAAGCCTTTTGTATATCTTCCGCGAACGGCGCCGGTGTGGGTTTCCAACCATTCTTCTCTTTGGTTATTACCGCAGCAGCATGGTTGACTCCGAATAACTTTTCTGCAAGATCTCTGTCACCTAAATCATAGCACGCTCTAATCAATTCGTCGTGTGTTTCCCGCGTCCGGTAGGCGGTACCGTCTTGTAGCACAAACTGATCCACATTTAACTTTTTATCCTTCCCCCCCCCACCCTAAGAGCCATACTGTGATCGGTTGGTCTCGAGTTGCTTCTCTGATAGCTTCCCACACATCACCCTGATATATGCGAACCCGTCTAGAACTCGGAAAGTGCAGGTCTTTAGACCAGGCGTGTCCGCTGTGGACGATGAGTTCTGCTTTTCGATAACTTTGGGTACCACGTCGCTGGTACTTCCCACTGTTGTAGATGTTCCCAACGGCAATGTCCTTCAAGACGATCGCCCGTTGGAGAATGCTTTCAAGATCAGCCACATGGTCAACTGTGGCACCCGGTTCATGGACCCTGTCCTCCCATTGCTGGATTTCCTGTCGCCTCGTGGTAGTGAACCCCTGGCCCCTCAAGGCACTTTCAAAATGTTCCACCACTCTCTGGGCAACGCAGTTGAGGTCGCCATTTTTTAGCGGAGCAAGGTTGGCAGGATCTGGGTTTTTTATTGGATACAGCCCATAGACAACAGCGGTAACGGGGTAGGCATTCTGGTAGTATGGTCTATCGATCCCGCTCAGAGCGCCCGGCTTTGTGTCACTGCTAATGTTTACAACGCCTTGGCCCTTACGCCTTTCCTTTTCACGGGATCAAATTTGTCTTCGACCACCCAATCTCCCTCATTCCGTTATCGTAAATACTTGAGTTTCAGGATGTATTCCCCCTGTGGGAGTTCTTGGAGAAGGCTCGATGCCCTATCGTCTGTCATCGTACAATCTATGGACACGCGGCCCGCTTTGATATCTACTACTTTCGGTTCACCAACTCCCAACTTCAATCGCGAATTGGGAGTTGGAGACGGGCCTTCTGCCTCAAATCTCCATGTTGAGAAGACAGCTGCGGCGCCATCGACTTCAAACTCGTCTTTGGCGTCGTTCAGAATCTCAACACACGGTTCATCGGATGGAAGCCGCACAAGGGGAGGGGCCTGTGTGTCCAGGTCGATAAATGTTTGATCTTCTGGGGTGGTTTCATACATTTCCGCAAAAATCTCTTCGATCAAATCATCCATTTTGTGAGTATAACTTATAGTTTTCTTATCTCTAATAGGGTGTAAGTTGTGGTTTTATTCTAATTAATTTTGTAAAAATTATTATAACAAAATGTATAACAGATTGCTGTATATACGGTGTATAACCAATGGATTTCTTATCTCTAATAGGGTGTAAATTGTGGTTTTATTCTAATTAATTAATTATTTAGCTCGTCCAACAAGACGGGCTTTTAATTAATTTTAAGAAAATTAATTTTAATAAAATTAATTTTCTCATATTATGACAAATTATGACAAATTATGACAACATTGGGCATGAAATAGGGATGGGAGGCTCGATGAACAACGAAAAGGAAAATGATAACAAAATATGGACTGAAATGGGTCTGGGAGGCTAGATGGACGCAGAAAAGGGTAAGAATAACCAAATAGAGCGGCTGAAATAGGGATGGGAGGCTCGATGTAGGCTGGTGCGGTTTCCACCGGTTTTGTTACTCGCCCTCCCTGCTGCTCCATGCGATAGGACTAGGCTAGCACGAAGTTGTCTTGCCCAAAGACACGCCGAATCGACCATTCGCAACGGTCGAGATGGGAGTCGAACCCGAGGTCTCCCGCAGTCCGACGCTCTACCTACTGAGCTAATCTGGCCACCGAAGTGTTAATTGACAGTGTTATACATTTGTATATCAAATGTGAATTGCCAGTTTGATATCAGGGGCCATAACCGTCTTTCCTCAAAATATTAAGGGATGCAACTACTTAGTCTCTCTATTGTGTATGTACAATGAGCATACTTTATAATATGTCTATAACATATTTATTCCGGTGACGTATGTAGTTAATAAAATGCAAATATGTCCTGCCTCATTTGCTTATCAAAATAGTCTGATACAACTGCGCATCTCTATCTGGAAATTAATTATTACTAAATGAGTATATCTGTATAGCGGGCATTGGCAATTTTTTAAACATGTGGAAGAGTGACACAATTATACACTTATTTAAATTCTATAAAGAAAAGTGTGTGCCTAACAGATGGGACTTTTCTGCTATTTTTGTTCGGTGACAACAGATTGTCTCATGACGGCGTACTTAACTGTGCTATGTTTAAATCAGACCCGCACGCAAGACTTAATTTAGGAGAGGGGGTGCGTTATCGACGGCGCGAAGGGCTAAACATCTTTTATTTTGCACATCCATAGACACACCTCGGCAGATTAACGCGTTCACCCCTAAGTAACTGGGATGAATTTTGATATGTTAGTTTTGCAACCCAATCCAATCATCACAAAATGAGTTTCAGACCAATCCATTTACGAACATACGGGGATGTGTTCTCAAAATTATGAAAATTACTTCCAAATATTGCAGATCTGATGAGACGGCTCGTCACGAGCTGGCTCATCTGGATCTACACTTTTTGCCAACTCCACTATACAGGCATGTGGTGTTGAAAGGGTTAAGGGGGTGAGTACGCAACCGTCGCACCCCCTCTGCGTACGGGCCTGTATATAGTCATCCAGGCGTGACCATGTAGCATATACCGTCACACACTTCATACAATACAATATAACGACGTTTAAAGCTAGAATTGCATTTATTAGTATATAAGTGTGGAAATAGTCATTTATGGTGAACTGTAAAGCACAGGTCTGTATTGTTCAATGTGTATGAGACAGGATACATATTACACAAACTAGAAATTAGTATGTCAAATGTACGGGCATTCGGCGACTTTTGGCTTACATTATAACTCTATATACAATGTATAATAACAAGGCTTCTAACTTTGGTCGGACACGACCTCGTATCATAACAAAATAGCATGTTGAACTTGGCACTGCAATATTGACGTTAGAGCCTTAAACACATTATTTCATTTGTTATGATACGAGGTTGTGTCCGACCTAGGAAAAAGCACCTGTAATTCGATATTATTTGCATAATTATGTTCTAACTATGGTATTTTAGCAAGATAACAATACTTTTCAAATGAACATGTGCACTTTCTGCCAAAATATTCAGGTTAGCGTTAATAACATCGCGGCATTTGTTATGATACGAGGTCGTGTCCGACCAGAATCAAACGCCGTGTTCATATATATAGAGTTATACCGATGAAAGCCGAAACACGCCGAATATCTGTGATCAAATGTAGTGAATTGTCATAAACCGTGTGAAAAGGTAAGACTATAATTCTAATTGTACCTTCGGACATCTGCGTAATTTCATGAAATACGTTTACAAAATGCGGAATTATATACTCTGAAAAGTTTATAAACTTTTGACTTTACTTATGAAATATATTGTAAATGTTGTAAACCTATTTAATGAAATTACGCAGATGTCCGAAGGTACAAAATCGCATGGCGTGTCTCATATGTGGCTGCGACTTAAGAAATAGGGGTTATGGGTTGTGTGGCCCGTGTACACACCCCGCCCTAGCTACGCCACAGTGTGGTGTGAATTCTTATACCGTTCTAGCATTTCTCCAATCAATAATTTTTACAATAGTTACTCCTTTGACTCTGGCAAATGTGAATTATGTGTTTTATTTGTTTCCTATACATCACCTATACTATGTTTGTTGCGGGAGTTATTAATACTTCTAATCCAGTCTATAAATATCACGCAATCTGATTGGCTGATGGTCATACATTACAGGTACATGTATATAACTCACACAAAATGCTCCAAGTGGTATTCTGGTATTATTTTCAAGGAAACAGCTGGCTTGCATATGAAACATCCTGGTCCGAAACGTCCTGGTGACCTGGCCCGAAAGTTGCATTGTCCGAAGCGTACGGCGAAAAAAAATACAAATATCTCACATTTGACAGTTTTACAGGTGTCCGCCATTGAAATATTGTTGCTAAGAGATCGCACTGGAGTGACATTAAATGCGAAAAGTAGTAAATAAAGCAATTATAATTATAACGACTAAAACATTACTTTTCTTATTGAAAAATAATGAAATCAGCAACACAAACGTATATACATTCATGCAAAAATCGCTAATATCTTGTAATTGTGTTGGAACTATTTTCTTCGTAGAAAATATTATCTGTGTGATCTGTCCGGTATGACCTGCTCAACCAGCTTGCAATCCGTTACGATTTTCTAACGAGACTCGATAAAGTTTGCAAAACAGTAAAGGAGTGCATTAGAAATAGGTTAACGACGTAGGTTTGCGACGTATATCAGAAAATGATAGGTCGGAAAACATGATTAATGGCTCCGCTAACGCGTCGCCATTAAACATATATTCTGATATACGCGGCAAATTTCAAAATTACAATACAGTTAACCCTATAATATCTGTAGTCTATAACGTATATTCGTGTTAATTGTTTTCTCTTTCGCTTGTGTATACAGTAGAACCTCTCTAAACCGGACATCCTGGTAGGACCCCGGGGTGCCCGGTTTAGAAATGTTTCATTGTACTTCCGATGTATGAGCACTGAAGCCGAGGAAATTTATATTAAACAAATAAGGATATAATTCGGGACTCATCGAGCTAGGGGATATTATCGAGATACAGATGTTCGAGGTACATGTGCTCAACTGTATATGGCTGTGTGCTTCGCTATTACAATGCTCCAGATAAGGAATTAGTAATTGAGTATTGTAATTCCATCATTTCTGAAGCAATTGGGTATTTCAACATTTTAATTGTGTAAAATGGAATCACACTACTGTTTACAAATCAGCAGACCGCACTTATTTGTCCGTGGAGACAATTCTAATGAAATACCAAGATGTGTTTTCATGGTAAGATAAGAAAATATGCTATATTTGTGGTCTGTTTATTGTTTTCTGTAGCATGATAAAGATACCGCAAATCTTTCATTGCTTTTTGATACTCACTAATTCTGATTTCAATTGGGTTTTTGGCAATTTTAATTGGGTATTTACGCAAATACGCACCTTATCTGGAGCTCTGCTATTATGAACATATACATACATCGGAGATAGTTGACTGTGGAACTATTTGTGGAATTCTATTCAACCTTACAAAAAATATTATGTTTTCATCAATTGTAAAAGTGTGTGTTTTTTACTTTTTACATATACATTGTATCTTGGCGGCCATTTTTGATACTGCGTTGCCTAGAACGCCCAAAAGTATTGCTCTACGTTGGTTGGACTTATGTCATTCATAAATAAGTATACACTTACTGCATCTGATGTCGTGATTAGTTGCGATTGTATTCCTTTTTGTTTCTTTGCTATATTTCAATGGCAGCCATCTTGGATGTGACATAATTTCTGGTATTTCCTCAAGGTAGGTATTGGTAAACAATCTTGTTAAAGACTTGAAATAGTTGAGAGACTAAATATTTCAATTTTGTCCAACCTCAACCTTTCATTTACTGGACTATCGGTAACGTTGTACTGAATCAAGCCATATATAACACGAAGCAGTCACACGGGTGGAAGACTCGGACATAGGACCCATTTACATACACTATATCTTACAGCCTTTTCTTGAAATGCTTTAAGGTATAGTGTATGAAAATGGGTGGGTGGGGTAACAGTTTCCAAATGAGCCAAGTATTGGGTCCTAGGTCCGAGTCTTCCACATGTGGAAGCAGTGTCATGTTGACATGACTATTTGTATTATATATATTGACAGCGATCAAGTATTCTCACATGGTGTTGTGTCAGCTGTAATCGCTGGCATAAAACAATATCAAGTTATAGTACAAACACTGTGACACTGTGACTGGAGAAATGGGGCTTATGTGTTTTGTGACAAGTGTAGATCCAGGTAAGTCTGTGCATCCGCACACTCTGATCAGGGTCTACACTGTTCGCCATTCCGTCAATGATACACTCGCCATGCTTCTACTAAGCAGTATAGATCATCAGCGTACTACGTGAGTGTGCTATTTGATCAGGAGCTACACTGGTCACAGATCACATAAGCCCCATTTCTGCCGTCACCACCATGAATTAGAATCGGCAATAGATGTTCAGAAACGTTTAGATGTTGTCAAGATTAACACAGGCGCGTGTGTACCTCCCGATACCAACATGACGTTTGTCACAATACACCAAGTACATGGTGGCCACACAATGGATGTGCGTGCCAGCTATCTCAAACTTACTGCTTGTGTACCTCACGATACAAATATGACGTTTGTCACAATACACCAAGTACGTGGTGGCCACATAATGGATGTGCTTGTGTACCTCCCGATACCAACATGACATTTGTCACAATACCCCAAGTACATGGTGGCCACACAATGGATGTGCGTGCCAGCTATCTCAAACTAACTGCTTGTGTACCTCCAGATACCAACATGACGTTTGTCACAATACACCAAGCAGATGGTGGCCACACAATGGATGTGCGTGCCAGCTATCTCAAACTAACTGCTTGTGTACCTCCCGATACCAATATGACGTTTGTCACAATACACCAAGTACGTGGTGGCCACACAATGGATGTGCGTGTGTACCTCCCGATACCAATATGACGTTTGTCACAATACACCAAGTACGTGGTGGCCACACAATGGATTGCTTGTTGTACCTCCCGATACCAACAATGACGTTTGTCACAATACACCAAGTACATGGTGGCCACACAATGGATGTGCGTGCCAGCTATCTCAACTAACTGCTTGTGTACCTCCCGATACCACATGACGTTTGTCACAATACACCAAGTACATGTGGCCACACAATGATGTGCGTGCCAGCTATCTCAAACTAACTGCTTGTGTCCTCCCGATACCAATATGACGTTTGTCACAATACATCAAGTACGTGGTGGCCACACAATGGATGTGCTTGTGTACCTCCCGATACCAACATGACGTTTGTCATTATACACCAAGTGCATGGTGACCACACAATGGATGTGCGTGCCAGCTATCTCAAACTAACTTCTTGTGTACCTCCCGATACCAATATGACGTTTGTCACAATACACCAAGTACGTGGTGGCCACACAATGGATGTGCTTGTGTACCTCCCGATACAAATATGACGTTTGTCACAATACACCAAGTACGTGGTGGCCACACAATGATGCTTGTGTACCTCCCATACCAATATGACGTTTTGTCACAATACACCAAGTACTGGTGGCCACACAATGGATGTGCTTGTGTACCTCCCGATACCAATATGACGTTTGTCACAATACACCAAGTACGTGGTGGCCACACAATGGATGTGCTTGTGTACCTCCCGATACCAACATGACGTTTGTCACAATACACAAGTACATGGGTGGCCACACAATGGATGTGCGTGCCAGCTATCTCAAACTAACTGCTTGTGTACCTCCAGATACCAACATGACGTTTGTCACAATACACCAAGTACACGGTGGCCACACAATGGATGTGCGTGCCAGCTATCTCAAACTAACTGCTTGTGTACCTCCCGATACCAATATGACGTTTGTCACAATACACCAAGTACGTGGTGGCCACACAATGGATGTGCTTGTGTACCTCCCGATACCAATATGACGTTTGTCACAATACACCAAGTACGTGGTGGCCACACAATGGATGTGCTTGTGTACCTCCCGATACCAACATGACGTTTGTCACAATACACCAAGTACATGGTGGCCACACAAATGGATGTGCGTGCCAGCTATCTCAAACTAACTGCTTGTGTACCTCCCGATACCAACATGACGTTTGTCACAATACACCAAGTACATGGTGGCCACACAATGGATGTGCGTGCCAGCTATCTCAAACTAACTGCTTGTGTACCTCCCGATACCAATATGACGTTTGTCACAATACACCAAGTAGTGGTGGACCACACAATGGATGTGCTTGTGTACCTCCCGATACCAATATGACGTTTGTCACAATACACCAAGTACGTGGTGGCCACACAATGGATGTGCTTGTGTACCTCCCGATACCAACATGACGTTTGTCACAATACACCAAGTACATGGTGGCCACACAATGGATGTGCGTGCCAGCTATCTCAAACTAACTGCTTGTGTACCTCCCGATACCAACATGACGTTTGTCACAATACACCAAGTACATGGTGGCCACACAATGGATGTGCGTGCCAGCTATCTCAAATTAACTGCTTATGTACCTCCCGATACCAATATGACGTATGTCACAATACACCAAGTACGTGGTGGCCACACAATGGATGTGCTTGTGTACGTCCCGATACCAACATGACGTTTGTTACAATACACCAAGTACATGGTGACCACACAATGGATGTGCGTGCCAGCTATCTCAAACTAACTTCTTGTGTACCTCCCGATACCAATATGACGTTTGTCACAATACACCAAGTACGTGGTGGCCACACAATGGATGTGCTTGTGTACCTCCCGATACCAACATGACGTATGTCACAATACACCAAGTACATGGTGGCCACACAATGGATGTGCTGCCAACTATCTCAATCTACTGCTTGTGTACCTCCCGATACCAACATGACGTTTGTCACAATACACCAAGTACATGGTGGCCACACAATGGATGTGCGTGCCAGCTATCTCAAACTAACTGCTTGTGTACCTCCCGATACCAATATGACGTTTGTCACAATACACCAAGTACGTGGTTGCCACACAATGGATGTGCTTGTGTACCTCCCGATACCAATATGACGTTTGTCACAATACACCAAGTACGTGGTGGCCACACAATGGATGTGCTTGTGTACCTCCCGATACCAACATGACGTTTGTCACAATACACCAAGTACATGGTGGCCACACAATGGATGTGCGTGCCAGCTATCTCAAACTAACTGCTTGTGTACCTCCCGATACCAACATGACGTTTGTCACAATACACCAAGTACATGGTGGCCACACAATGGATGTGCGTGCCAGCTATCTCAAACTAACTGCTTGTGTACCTCCCGATACCAATATGACGTTTGTCACAATACATCAAGTACGTGGTGGCCACACAATGGATGTGCTTGTGTACCTCCCGATACCAACATGACGTTTGTCATAATACACCAAGTGCATGGTGACCACACAATGGATGTGCGTGCCAGCTATCTCAAACTAACTTCTTGTGTACCTCCCGATACCAATATGACGTTTGTCACAATACACCAATTACGTGGTGGCCACACAATGGATGTGCTTGTGTACCTCCCGATACAAATATGACGTTTGTCACAATACACCAAGTACGTGGTGGCCACACAATGGATGTGCTTGTGTACCTCCCGATACCAATATGACGTTTGTCACAATACACCAAGTACGTGGTGGCCACACAATGGATGTGCTTGTGTACCTCCCGATACCAATATGACGTTTGTCACAATACACCAAGTACGTGGTGGCCACACAATGGATGTGCTTGTGTACCTCCCGATACCAACATGACGTTTGTCACAATACACCAAGTACATGGTGGCCACACAATGGATGTGCGTGCCAGCTATCTCAAACTAACTGCTTGTGTACCTCCAGATACCAACATGACGTTTGTCACAATACACCAAGTACATGGTGGCCACACAATGGATGTGAGTGCCAGCTATCTCAAACTAACTGCTTGTGTACCTCCCGATACCAATATGACGTTTTGTCACAATAACAACCAAGTACGTGGTGGGCACACAATGGATGTGCTTGTGTACCTCCCGATACCAATATGACGTTTGTCACAATACACCAAGTACGTGGTGGCCACACAATGGATGTGCTTGTGTACCTCCCGATACCAACATGACGTTTGTCACAATACACCAAGTACATGGTGGCCACACAATGGATGTGCGTGCCAGCTATCTCAAACTAACTGCTTGTGTACCTCCCGATACCAACATGACGTTTGTCACAATACACCAAGTACATGGTGGCCACACAATGGATGTGCGTGCCAGCTATCTCAAATTAACTGCTTATGTACCTCCCGATACCAATATGACGTATGTCATAATACACCAAGTACGTGGTGGCCACACAATGGATGTCTTGTGTACGTCCCGATACCAACATGACGTTTTGTTACAATACACCAAGTACATGGTGACCACACAATGGATGTGCGTGCCAGCTATCTCAAACTAACTTCTTGTGTACCTCCCGATACCAATATGACGTTTGTCACAATACACCAAGTACGTGGTGGCAACACAATGGATGTGCTTGTTGTACCATCCCGATACCAACATGACGTTTGTCACAATACACCAAGTACATGGTGGCCACACAATGGATGTGCGTGCCAGCTATCTCAATCTAACTGCTTGTGTACCTCCCGATACCAACATGACGTTTGTCACAATACACCAAGTACATGGTGGCCACACAATGGATGTGCGTGCCAGCTATCTCAAACTAACTGCTTGTGTACCTCCCGATACCAATATGACGTTTGTCACAATACACCAAGTACGTGGTGGCCACACAATGGATGTGCTTGTGTACCTCCCGATACCAATATGACGTTTGTCACAATACACCAAGTACGTGGTGGCCACACAATGGATGTGCTTGTGTACCCTCGACCGATACAATATGACGTTTGTCACAATAGACACCAAGACGTGGTGGCCACACAATGGATGTGCTTGTGAACCTCCCGATACCAACATGACGTATGTCACAATACACCAAGTACGTGTGGCCACAATACAATGGATGTCTTGTGTACCACTCCCATAGCCAATATGACGTTTGTAAACACAATACCTCACCAAGTACGTGGTGGCCACACAATGGAGTGCATGTGTACCTCCCGATACCAATATGACGTTTGTCACAATACACACCAAGTACGTGGTGGCCACACAATGGATGTAGCTTGAGTGTACCCTCCCGATACCACCATGACGTTTGTCACAATACACCGAAGTACATGGTGCCTCACATGGATGTGCGTGCCAGCTATCTCAAACTAACTGCTTGTGTACTCTCACCCGATACCAACATGACGTTTGTCACAATACACCAAGTACATGGTGGCCACACAATGGATGTGCGTGCCAGCTATCTCAAACTAACTGCTTTGTGTACCTCCCGATACCAATATGACGTTTGTCACAATACACCAAGTACGTGGTGGCCACACAATGGATGTGCTGTGCTTGTGTACCTCCCGATACCAATATGACGTTTGTTACACAATACACCAAGTACCTCCCGTGAGGCCACACCAAATGGATGTGCTTGTGTACCTCCCGATACCAACATGACGTTTGTTGTCACTATACACCAAGTACGTGGTGGCCACACAATGGATGTGCTTGTGTTACGTCCCGATACCACATGGACGGTTTGTTACAATACCACCAAGTACAATGGTGGACCAACAATGGTGTGGCGTGCCAGCTATCTCAAACTAAACTTGCTTGTGTACCTACCTGATACCAAATATGACGTTTGTGCACCAAATACACCAAGTAACGTGGTGGCCAACAACAATGGATGTGCTTGTGTACCTCCCGATACCAAACATGACGTTTGTCACAATACACCAAAGTACATGGTGGCCACACCAAAATGGGTTATGGGCGTGCCATGCTATCTCAAATCCTAACTGCTTGTGTACCTCCCGATACCAATCAATGACGTTTTGTCACAATACCACCAAGTACCAATGGATGGCCACACAATGGTTGTGAGGTAGCCAGCCTATCTCCAAACTAAACTGCTTGTGTCCTTCCCGGATACCAATATGACGTTTGTCACAATACACCAAGTTACGTGGTGGCAAACCAATGATGTTGCCCTTGTTGTACCTCACCGATAACCAATATGACGTTTATCACAATACAAACCAAGGTACGTGGTGGCCACACAATCGGATGTGGGCTTGTGTACCTACCCAGATAACCAACAATGACGTTTAGTCTACAAATACACAAAGTACCATGTGTGACAACAATGGATGTGCGTGGCCTGGCCTATCACAAACTTGGAAATTTGCTTAGTGTTACCCTCCCGATACCAACATGACCGTTTGTCAACAATACACCAAGTTACATTGGTGGCCACACAATGGATGTGCGTGCCAGCTATCTCAAATTAACTTGGCTTATGTTACCTCCCGATTACCAATATTGACGTATGTTTTTCACAAAATTCACCAAGTTACGTGGTGGACCACATCAATGGATGTGCTTGTTGTACCGTACCCGATTTACCAACATGGACGTTTGTTCACTAATACACCAAGTACATGGTGACCTCACACAAAATGGATGTGAGTGCAGCTATCTCAATCTTAACTTGCTTGCGTATCCTCCCGATACCAACATGGACGTTTGTTCACAATACACCAAGTAACGTGGTGGGCCACACAATGGATGGTGGGCCTTGTGTACCTCCCGAATACAACAATTTGGGACGTTTGTCACAATAACCTAGTACATGGTGGCCACAACAGAAATGGCTGTGCAATGCCTTGCTATGCTCAAACAAACCTGCCCTTGTTACCTCCCGTTACCAATATGACGTTCTTTGTCACAATTACACCAAGTACGTGGTTGGCCACACTAATGGATGTGCTTGTTGTACCTCCCGATACCCAATATGACGTTTTGTCACAAGTACACCAAAGTACGTTGGTGGCCACACAATGGATGTGCTTGTGTACCTCACGATACCAACATGACGTTTGTACAATAACCAAGTACGTGGTTTGCCACACAAATGGATGTGCTGTGCTGTAACCTCCCGATTACCTATATGACGGTTTGTCACAAATACCACCAAGTACGTAATGGCCACACAAAATATGGGGTGGTTGAGCCATGTGTTACCTCCCGATGACCAATATGACGTTTGTCACAAATACACCAAGTACGTGGTGGCCACACAATGGATGTGCTTGTGTTACCTCCCGATACCAACATGTCGTTGTCACAATAAACCCATGTTACATTTGGTGGCCACACATGGATGTGAGTTGCCAGCTATCTCAAAAAAACTGCCTTGTGTAACCTCCCGATACAAACATGACGGTTTGGTCAGGTCACCAATACACCAAGTCATGGTGGCCACACAATGGTTTGTGCGTGCCAGCTATTCTCAACAAACTTAACTTGCTTGTTTGTACCTCCCGATTACCAATTATGACGTTTGTCACAATACACCAAGTACGTGGGTTGGCCACACAATGGATTGGAGCTTGTTGTACCTTCCCGATCCAAATATTGGACGTTTGTCCACAATACCAAACCAATGGTAACGTTTGGTTGGGGCCACACAATTGGATGTGGCTGGTGTACCTAACCGATACCTACATGAGTTTGGTAACTTTTACACAAGTACCATGGTGGCCACGCAAATGGATGTGCGTGCCAGCCTTTATCTCAAACTTAAAGCTGCTTGTGTACTCCCGATACCAACACAGAACGTTTGGTCACAATTACACCAAGTACAAATGGTGGCCACACAATGGATGTGCGGTTGCCAGCTATCTCAAACTTAACTGCTTTGGGTACCTCCCGATACCAATATGACGGTTTGTTCAACAATACACCAAGTAAGTGGTGGACCCACAATGGATGTGCTTGTGTACGGTCCGGATTCCAACCATGGGCGTTTTTTACAATACACCAAGGTACATGGTGACCACACAATTGGATAGTACCGTGCCCAGCTATCTCAAACCTAATGCATGTTGTACGTTTCCCGATACCTACATGAACGTTTGGCTACAATACCAAAAAGTCAGTGGTGGCCACAACAAATGGATGTGCGTTGCCAGCTATCTCAAAACTAATGCTTATTTACCTCCCGGATACCCTATTATGACGTTTGTCACAAATAACCACCATAAGTACGTGGTTGGCCACAACTAATGGATGTGCTTGTGTACCTCCCGATACCAACATGACCCCGGGTTTTGTCAAAATACACAAGTTACGTGGTGGTGGCCACACAATGATGTGCTTGTGTACCTCCGGATACCACCTGGACATTTGGTCACAATACACCAAGTACAATGGTTGGCAAAAACAAATGGCGTTTGCCGAGCCTTATAACTCAAAACTAACTGTTAACTTACCTTGTTACCTCACCCGATTACCAACATTGACGTTTTGTCACCAATACATCCAAGTTACATTGGTGGCCACAACTAATGGATGTGCTTGTGTACCTCCTGGATACACATATGTCGTTTATTCAAAATACAAACAAAGTAAACCGTGGGTGGCCCACACACATGGATGTTGCTTGTATACCTACCGATACCAATATGTCGTTTGTAACAATACACCAAGTACGTGGTGTCCACCACAATGGATGTGCTTGTTTGTACCTCCCGATACCCAATATGAAGTTTGGTCAACCAATACAACCCCCAAGTACGTGGTGGGCCACACACAATGGATGGTGCCTTCTCTAACCTTCCCCGATACCCAACCATGACGTTTGTCACAATACACCAAGTACTGGTGGCCCACACAATGGATGTGCCGTGCCAGCTAGTCCTTCACCTAGGTACTGCTTGTGTTACCTCAGATTACCAATATGAACTTTGTCACACACCAAGTAACGTGGTGGCCACACAATGGATGTGCTTGTGTACCTCCCATACCAATATAACGTTTTGTACCAATACACCTAAGACGTGGTGGCCACACAATGGGATGTGCTTGTGACCCTCCCGATACCAACAGACGTTTGACACAATACAAAGTACCATGTGGCCCACACAAATGGATGTGCGTGCCAGCTATCTCAAATGAACTGCTTATTTAACCTCAATGATACCAATTATGACGGTTAAGTCACAATACACAAGTACGTGGTGGCCACACAATGGATGTGCTTGTGTACGTCCCCGATACCCCAACATGACGTTTGTTTACAATACACCAAGAACATGGTGACCACAACAATATTTGTGCGTGCCAGCTATCTCAAAACTAACTTCTTTGTGTACCTCCCCGATTTACCAATATGACGTTTGTCACAATACACCAAGTACGTGGTGGCCACACAATGGATGTGCTTGTGTAAACCCGATACCCAACATGAGTTTGTCACAAATACACCAAGAACATGGTGGCCAACAAAATGGAATGTGGCGAGCCGCTATCTCAAAAACTAACTGCTTTGTGTACCTCCCGATACCAAATATGGAGTTTTGTCACAATTACACCAAGTACGGTGGCCCACACCAAGGAGTGCTTTGTTGTACCTTCCCGATACCACCTATGAACGTTTGTCACAATACACAAGTACGTGTGGCCACACAATGGATGTGCTTGTTGTAACCTCCCGTTATCCAACATGGACGTTTTGTCACAAGACACCAATACGTGGAGGGCCACCAAATGGATGTTGATTGTGTACCTCCCGATACCAATATGACTTTGTCACAATACACCAAGTACGTGGTGGCCACACAATGGATGGCTTGTGTACCCTCCCATACAAATATACTTTGTCCACAATACACCAAGTACGTGGTGGCCACACAATGGAGGTGCGTGTACCTCCCGAATACCAACATGACTTTTTGTCACAATACACCAGTGGTGGTGGCCACACAATGGATGTGCGTGCCAGCTATCTCAAAAACTAATGTTGTGTACCTCCCGATACCAACATGGACGTTTGTCACAAGACACCAAGTACATGGTGGCCAAACCACAATGATTTGCGTGCCATCTATCTCAAACTACTGCTTGTTGTACCTCCCGAATACCAATATGAGTTTGGTCACAATACACCCAGTACGTGTGCCACACAATGGATTGTGCTTGTGTACCTCCCGATACCAATATGACGTTTGTCACAAGACACCAAGTACGAGGTGGCCACACAATGGACGTGCTTGTGTACCTCCCGATTACCAACATGACGTTTGTCTGGCATACACCAAGTACATGGTGTCCACGCAATGGGGATGTGCGTGCCAGCTATCCTCAAACTAGCTGCTTGTGTACCTCCCGATAACCAAACATGACTTTTGTCACAATACACCAAAGGATGGTGGCCACACAATGGATGTGCGTGCCAGCATCTCAAATTAATGCTTATGTAACCCTCCCGATACCAATATGACGTTTGTCATAATACACACCCCCAATTACGTGGTGGCCACACAATGGAGTGCTTGTGTTACGTCCCGATACCCAACATTGGCGTTTGTTTACAAATACACCAAGTAAAATGTGCCAAACCAACAATTGGATGTGCTGCCAGCTTCTCAAACTAACCTGCTTGTGTACCTCCCGATACCAACATGACGTTTGGCACAATACACCAAGTACATGTGGCCACACAATGGATGTGCGTGCCAGCTATCTCCAAACAAACTGCTTGTGTACCTCCCTATGCCAATATGACGTTTGTCACAATACACCAAGTACGTGGTGGCCACACAATGGATGTGCTTGTGTACCTCCCGATACCAACATGACGTTTGTCACAATACACCAAGTACGGTGGGTGGCCACACAATGGATGTGCTTGTGTACCTCCCGATACCATATGACATTTTGTCACAATACACCTAGTACGTGGTGGCCACACAATAGATGTGCTTGTGGTACCCTCCCGATACCAACATGAGGTTTGTCACAATACACCATGTACAATGGTGGCCACACAATGGATGTGCGTGCCAGCTTATCTCAAACTAACTGCTTGTGTACCTCCCGATACCAACATGACGTTTGACACAATACACCAAGTACATGGTGGCCACACAAATTGGATGTGCGTGCCAGCTATCTCAACTAACTGCTTGTGTACCTTTCCCGATACCAATATGACGTTTGTCACAATACACCAAGTACGTGTGGCCACACAATGGATGATGCTTGTGTACCTCCACGATACCAATATGACGTTTGTCACAATACACCAAGTACGTGGTGGCCACACAATGGAATGTGCTTGTGTACCTCCGATACAAACATGACGTTTTGTCACAATACACCAAGACATGGTGGCCACACAATGGATGTGCGTGCCAGCTATCTCAAATGAACTGCTTATATACCTCACCGATACCAATATGACGTATGTCACAATACACCAATACGTGGTGGCCACACAATGGATGTGCTTGTGACGTTCCCGTACCAACATGACGTTTGTTACAATACACCAGTACATGGTGACCACACATGGATGTGCGTGCCAGCTATCTCAAACTAACTTCTTGTGTACCTCCCATACCAATTATGCGTTGTCACAATTACACCAAGTTACGTGGTGCCACACTAATGATGTGTTGTGTACCTCCCGATACCAACATACGTTTGTCACAATACACCAAGTACATGGTGGCCACAAAAATGGATTGTGCGTGCCACATCTCAAACTACTCTTGTGTACCTCCCGATACCAATATGACGTTTGTCACAATACACCAAAGTACGTGGTGGCCACACAATGGGATGTGCTTGTGTACCTCCCGATACCACTATGACGTTTGTCACAATAAACACCAAGTACGTGGTGGCCACACAATGGATGTCTTGTGTACCTCCCGATACCAACATGACGTTTGTCACAATACACCAAAGTACTGGTGGGGCCACACAATGGATGTGCTTGTGTACCCTCCCGATTACCTACCAATATGACGTTTGTCACAATACACCAAGTACGTGTGGCCACACAAATGGATGTGCTTGTGTACCTCCCGATACCATATGACGTTTGTCACAATACACCAAGTTCGTGGTGCCACACAATGGATGTGCTTGTGTACCTCCCGATCCAACATGACGTTTGTCACAATACACCAATACATGGTGGCCACACAATGGATGTGCGTGCCAGCTATCTCAAACTAACTGCTTGTGTACCTCCCGATACCCAACATGACGTTTGTCACAATACACCAAGTACATGGGTGGCCACACAATGGATGTGCGTGCCAGCTATCTCAAACTAACTGCTGTGTACCTCCCGAATAACCACCTTATGACGTTGTCACAAGACACCAAGGTACGTGGTGGCCACACAATGGATGTGCTTGTGTACCTCCCCGATACCAATATGACGTTTGTCACAATACACCAAGTAACGTGGTGGCCACACAATGGACGTGCTTGTGTACCTCCCGATACCAACATGACGTTTGTCACAATACACCAAGTACATGGTGTCCACGCAATGGATGTGCGTGCCAGCTATCTCAAACTAGCTGCTTGTGTACCTCCCGATACCAACATGACGTTTGTCACAATACACCAAGTACATGGTGGCCACACAATGGATTGTGCGTTCCAGCTATCTCAAATTAACTGCTTATGTACCTCCCGATACCAATATGACGTTTGTCATAATACACCAAGTACGTGGTGGCCACACAATGGATGTGCTTGTGTACGTCCCGATACCAACATGGCGTTTGTTACAATACACCAAGTAAATGGTGACCACACAATGGATGTGCGTGCCAGCTTTCTCAAACTAACTGCTTGTGTACCTCCCGATACCAACATGACGTTTGGCACAATACACCAAGTACATGGTGGCCACACAATGGATGTGCGTGCCAGCTATCTCAAACTAACTGCTTGTGTACCTCCCTATGCCAATATGACGTTTGTCACAATACACCAATTGTACGTGGTGGCCACACAATGGATGTGCTTGTGTACCTCCCGATACCAACATGACGTTTGTACCACAATACACCAAGTACGTGGTTGGCCACACAATGGATGTGCTTTGTGTACCTCCCCGATTAACCAATATGACGTTTGTCACAATACACCTAGTACGTGTGCCACACAAAAGATGTGCTTGTGTACCTCCCGATACCAACATGAGGTTTGTCACAATACACTCCATGTACATGGTGGCCACACAATGGATGTGCGTGCCAGCTAATCTCAAACTAACTGCTTGTGTACCTCCCGATACCAACAATGACGTTTGTCACAATACACCAAGTACATGGTGGCCACACAATGGGATGTGCGTGCCAGCTATCTCAAACTAACTGCTTGTGTAACCTCCCGATACCAATATGGACGTTTGTCACAATACACCAAGTACGTGGTGGCCACACAATGAGTGCTTGTGTACCTCCCCGATACCATATGACGTTTGTCACAATACACCAAGTACGTGGTGGCCACACAGTGGATGTGCCTTGTGTACCTCCCGATACCAAACATGACGTTTGTCACAATACACCAAGTACATGGTGGCCACACAAGGAATGATGCGTGCCAGCTATCTCAAACTAACTGCTGTGTACCATACCCGATACCAACATGACGTTTGTCACAATACACCAAGTACATGGGTGGCCAACACAATGGATGTGCGTGCCAGCTATCTCAAACTAACTGCTTGTGTACTCCCCGATACCAATATGACGTTTGTCACAATAACACCAAGTACGGTGGTGGGACCACACAATGGATGTGCTTGTGTACCTCCCGATACCAATATGACGTTTGTCACAATACACCAAGTACGTGGTGGCCACACAATGGATGTGCTTGTGTACCCTCCCGGACCACATGACGATTGTCACAATACACCAAGTACATGGTGGCCACACAATGGATGTGCGTGCCAGCTATCTCAAATTAACTGCTTATGTACCTCCCGATACCAATATGACGTTTGTCACAATACACCAAGTACGTGGTGGCCACACAATGGATGTGCTTGTGTACGTCCCGATACCAACATGGGCGTTTGTTAACAATACCCAAGTACATGGTTTGACCACACAAATGGATGTGCGTGCCAGCTATCTCAAACTAACTGCTTGTGTACCTCCCGATACCAACATGACGTTTGGCACAATACACCAAGTACATGGTGGCCACACAATGGATGTGCGTGCCAGCTATCTCAAACTAACTGCTTGTGTACCTCCCGATACCAATATGACGTTTGTCACAAAAGAAACACAAGTACGTGGTGGGGCCACACAATGATGTGCCTTGTGTACCTCCCCGATAACCAACATGACGTTTGTCAACAAATACACCAAGTACGTGGTGGCCACACAATGGATGTGCTTGTGTACCTCCCGATACCAATATGACGTTTGTCACAATACACCTAGTACGTGGTGGCCACACAATGGATGTGCTTGTGTACCTCCCGATACCAACATGAGGTTTGTCACAATACACCATGTACATGGTGGCCACACAATGGATGTGCGTGCCAGCTATCTCAAACTAACTGCTTGTGTACCTCCCGATACCAACATGACGTTTGTCACAATACACCAAGTACATGGTGGCCACACAATGGATGTGCGTGCCAGCTATCTCAAACTAACTGCTTGTGTACCTCCCGATACCAATATGACGTTTGTCGCCATACACGAAGTACGTGGTGGCCACACAATGGATGTGCTTGTGTACTTCCCCGATTACCAATATGACGTTTGTCACAATTAAACACCAAGTACTGGTGGCCACACAATGGATGTGCTTGTGTACCTCCCGATAACCAATATGACGTTTTGTCACAATACACCAAGTACATGGTGGCCACACAATGGATGTGCTGCCAACTATGTCAAACAACTGCTTGTGTACCTCCCGATACCAATATGACGTTTGTCACAATACACCAAGTACGTTGTGGCCACACAATGGTGTGCTTGTGTACCTCCCGTTAAACCAACAGACGTTTGTTACAATACACCAAGACATGGGTGGCCACACAATGGATGTGCATGCCCAGCTATCTCAAACTAACTGCTGTGTACCTCCCGATACCAATATGACGTTTGTCACAATACACCAAGTACGTGGTGGCCACACAAGGATGTGCTTGTGTACCTCCCCGATACCAATATGACGTTTGTCACAATACACCAAGTACGTGGTGGCCACACAAATGATTGCTTGTGTACCTCCCGATACCAACATGACGTTTGTCACAATACACCAAGTACAAAAATGGTGGCCACACAATATATGTGCGTGCCAAGCTATCTCAAAACTAACTGCTTGTGTACCTCCCGATACCAACATGACGTTTGTCACAATACACCAAGTACATGGTGGCCACACAATGGATGTGCGTGCCAGCTATCTCAAATTAACTGCTTATGTACCTCCCGATACCAATATGACGTATGTCACAATACACCAAGTACGTGGTGGCCACACAATGGATGTGCTTGTTTACGTCCCGATACCAACATGACGTTTGTTACAATACACCAAGTACATGGTGACCACACAATGGATGTGCGTGCCAGCTATCTCAAACTAACTTCTTGTGTACCTCCCGATACCAATATGACGTTTGTCACAATACACCAAGTACGTGGTGGCCACACAATGGATGTGCTTGTGTACCTCCCGATACCAACATGACGTTTGTCACAATACACCAAGTACATGGTGGCCACACAATGGATGTGCGTGCCAGCTATCTCAATCTAACTGCTTGTGTACCTCCCGATACCAACATGACGTTTGTCACAATACACCAAGTACATGGTGGCCACACAATGGATGTGCGTGCCAGCTATCTCAAACTAACTGCTTGTGTACCTCCCGATACCAATATGACGTTTGTCACAATACACCAAGTACGTGGTGGTCATGGTGGCAACACAATGGATGTGCGGTGCCAGCTATCTCAAATAACTGCCACACATGATGGTGTACATACACAGTAGTGTGGCCACATGTGTGCTTGTGTACTACCGATACCAATATGACGTTTGTCACAATACCACCAAGGTACCGGTGGTGGCACCACAATCAAATGGGCTTGTGTACCTCCCGATACCAAAAATATGACGTTTGTCACAAATACCCAAGTACGTGGTGGCCACCACAATGGATGTGCTTGTGTAACTCCCGGATACCAACATTACGTTTTGTCACAATTAACCAAGTACATGGTGGCACCACAATGGATGTTGCGAGCCAGGCTAATCACCAAATTAATGGGCTTGGTTGTACCTTCCCCGATAACAACAAAAAATGGGTCGTTTTTGTTTCAATACACCAAGTCTTTGGTGGCCACACAATGGATGGGCGTGCCCCAGTTATCTAAAACTAATTCTTGTGTACCTCCCGATACCAAATTATGACGTTTTGGTCACAATACCCAAGTAATGGTGGCCACACCAATGGATGTGCTTGTGTACCTCCCGATACCAAATATGACGTTTGTCACAATACACCAAGTTACGTGGTGGCCAACACAATGGATGTGCTTGTTTACCTCCCGTACCAACATGCCCGTTTTGTTCACAATACACCAAGTTCATGGTGGCCACACAATGGGATGTTGCGTTGCCAGCTATCTCAAACTAACTGTTGTGTACCTCCCGATACCAACATGACGTTTGTCACAATACCAACAAGTATTTGGTGGCCACACAATGGATGGGGCGTGCCAGCTATCTAAAAACTAAATTGATTGTGTACCTCCCGATACCAATTGAGTTTGTCAAATACCACCAAGTACGTGGGTGGGCCACAAAGGAAGGTGTGCTTTGTGTACATCCCCGATACCAAACATGACGTTTTGGTACAATACACCAAGAACATGGTGGCCACACAATGGATGTTGCTTGCCACCTATTCCAAACAATTCTAGTTTGTCACCCAATCACCAAAATAACATTGGTGGCACCTCCAATGGATAATTGCGGTGGCCACCAATTCAATTCTGGCTTGTGTTACCTTCCCGTTACCAAACTGACGTTTGTTAACAATACACCAAGACATGGTTGCCCACACAATTGGATGTGCGTGCCAGATTTCCTCAAAACTAAAATTATTGTTGTTACCTCCCGATTTCCAAAGAATGGACCGTTTTGTCACATTACACAAAGTTACGTGGTGGCCACAAGGAATGGATTGTGCTTGTGGACGTCCCAAGATACCACAATGGAGTTTGTTACCCATTACCAACCAATTACTTTTGGGTGACCACCAACACAATGGAATGGTGCGGGTGCCAGCTATCTCAAACTAACTTCTTGTGTCCTCCCGATACCAATATGGACGTTTGTCACAATTCCACCAAGTAAGTGGTGGCCACACAATGGATGTGGCTTGTGTACCTCCGATACCAACTTGACGTTTTGTTACAATTACACCAGCAAAGGTGGCCACCACAATGGATGTTGCGTGCCAGGCTATCTCAAACAACCTTTGGTGGGTACCTCCCGATCCAATATGACGTTTGGCACAATAACAACCAAGTTACGTGGGTGGCCCCACAAATGGATAGGCTTGTGTACCTCCCGATTCCAATATGACGTTTGTTACAATACACCAAGTAACGTGGTGGCCACACAAAGGATGTGTTGTGTACCTCCCGGATCCAACATGACTTTTGTCACAATACACCAAGTCATGGTGGCCACACAATGGTTTGTGAGTGCCAGTATCTCAAACTAAGGCTTGGTGTACCTCCCGGATACCAACATGACGTTTTGTCCACAATACACCAAGTCCATGGTGGCCAACACAATTGGATGTTTGCGTGTACCTCCCAAAACTAAACCAAAGCTGGTGTTTGTCCCAACAATACACCATAAGTACATGGTGGCCCAACAATGGATGTGCCGTGCCAGCTGTCTAAAATAAACCTGTTGTGTACCTCCGATACCAATATGACGTTTGTCACAATACCCCCCCCCACCCCAAGTAGTGGTTGGCCACCAAATGGATGTGCTTGTGTACTTCCCGGATACCAATATGACGTTTGTCACAATTACACCAAGTTCGTGGTGGCCCACACAATGGATGTGGCTTGTGTACCTCCCGATACCAACATGACGTTTGTCACAATAACACCAAGGTACGTGGTGTCCCACTCTTCAAATCTAACTTGTGTACCTCCCGATAAACCAATTGGCGTTTGTCACAACACCCACCAAGTACATGGTGGCCACACAATGGATGTGGCTTCTTTAAACCTCCTAGATAACCCAACATGAAGTTTGTCACAATAAACCAAGAACATGGTGGCACAAAATGGAATGTTGTGCCAGCTTATCTCAAACTAATGCTTGTGTACCTCCCGTACCAACCATGACGTTTGTCACAATACACAAGTCCATGGTGGCCACACAATGGATGTGCGTGCTGTTACCTCCCGATACCAATATGACGTTTGTCACAATACACCAAGTACTTGGTGGGCCACACAATGGATTTGCTTGTGTACGTCGATACAATACATGACCGTTTAAGTTCAAATACACCAAGTACATGGTGGCCACACAATTGATGTGCTTGTGTACCTCCCGATACCAATATGGGACGTTTGTCCACAAAATACACAAGTTCGTGGTGGCCACACAATGGATGAGCTTGTTTACTACCCGATACCAACAGGCCGTTTGTTACAATACACCAAAGTACATGGTGGACAACAAATGGATGTGAGTGCCAGCTAATCTCAAAATAAACTTCTTGTGACCTCCCTGATACCAAAATACGTTTTTGGTCACAAAACACCAAGTACATGGTGGCCACACAATGGATTATGCTTGTGTACCTTCCCGATCAATTATGACGTTTGTCACAATACACAAGTACGTGGTGGCCACAAAAAGGATGTTGATTGTGTCCACCTCCCGTACCACATGGACTTTTGGTTACAAATACACCAAGTTTATGGTGCCACACAATGGATGTGGTGCCAGCTCACAAACTAACTGTTTTTGTTACCCCAATACCAATATGACGTTTTTGTCCAGGAATACACCAATACATAGTGGCCACACAATGGAGTGCGTCCAGCTATCTCAAAACTAACTGCTTGTGTACCTCCCGATCCCAAACATGACTTTGTTCTCAAGTTTACCTAAGTATGGTGGCCACACAATGGTATGTGGGCGTGCAGCAATCTCAAAACTAACTGCAATTGTGTACCTCCCGATTAACCAATATGACGTTTTGTCACAATTACACCAAGTAGTGGTGGCCACACAATGGATGTGTTGTGTACCTCCCGATACAAACATGATGTTTGTCACAATACACCAAGTACATGGTGGCCACACAATGGATGTGCGTTGCCAGCTGTCTCAAAAAACCTAACTGCTTGTGTACCTCCCGATACCAATATGACGTTTGTCACAATACACCAAGTACGTGGTGGCCACACAATGGATGTGCTTGAGTACCTCCCGATACCAATATGACGTTTGTCACAATACACCAAGTACGTGGTGGCCACACAATGGATGTGCTTGTGTACCTCCCGATACCAACATGACGTTTGTCACAATACACCAAGTACATGGTGGCCACACAATGGATGTGCGTGCCAGCTATCTCAAACTAACTGCTTGTGTACCTCCCGATACCAACATGACGTTTGTCACAATACACCAAGTACATGGTGGCCACACAATGGATGTGCGTGCCAGCTGTCTCAAACTAACTGCTTGTGTACCTCCCGATACCAATATGACGTTTGTCACAATACACCAAGTACGTGGTGGCCACACAATGGATGTGCTTGTGTACCTCCCAATACCAATATGACGTTTGTCGCAAAACACCAAGTACGTGGTGGCCACACAATGGATGTGCTTGTGTACCTCCCGATACCAACATGACGTTTGTCACAATACACCAAGTACATGGTTGCCACACAATGGATGTGCGTGCCAGCTGTCTCAAACTAACTGCTTGTGTACCTCCCGATACCAACATGACGTTTGTCACAATACACCAAGTAAACATGTGGCCACCCCACAATGGATGTGCGTGCCAGCTATCTCAAACTAACTGCTTGTGTACCTCCTGATACCAATATGGGACGATTGTCACAATACACCAAGTACGTGGTGGCCACACAATGGATGTGCTTGTGTACCTCCCGATACCTAACATGACGTTTTTGTCACAATTCACCAAGTACATGGTGGCCACACAATGGATGTGCGTGCCAGCTATCTCAAACTAACTGCTTGTGACCTCACGATATCAAATGACGTTGTCACAATACACGAATACGTGGTGGCCACACAATGGATGTGCTTGTGTACCTCCCGATACAATATGACGTTTGTCACACTACAACCCAAAGTACGTGGTGGCCCACACAATGGATGTGCGTGCCAGCTATCTCAAAACTAACTGCTTGTGTACCTCTGATAACAATATGTCGTGTGTCACAATACACCAAGTACGTGGTGGCCACACAATGGATGTGCTTGTGTACCTCCCGATACCAATATGACGTTTGTCACAAATTACACCAAGTACCTGGTAGCCACACAATGGATGTGCTTGTGTACCTCCCGATACCAAAACATGACGTTTGTCACAATCACCAAGTCATGGTGGCCACACAAATGGATGTGCGTGCCAGCTATCTCAAACTAAACTGCTTTTTGTACCTCCCGATACCATCATGACGTTTGTCACAATACACCCAAGTACATGGTGGCCACACAATGGATGTGCGGTGCCAGCTATCTCTAACTAACTGCTTGTGAACCTCCCGATACCAACTTGGACAATTGTCACAAATACACCAAGTACATGGTGGCCACACAATGGATGTGCGTGCCAGCTACTCTCAAACTAACTGCTTGTGTACCTCCCGATACCAATATGACGTTTGTCACAATACACGAAGTACGTTGTGGCCACACAATGTATGTGCTTGTGTACCTCCCGATACCAACATGACGTTTGTTACAATACACCAAGTACATGGTGGCCACACAATGGATGTGCATGCCAGCTATCTCAAACTAACTGCTTGTGTACCTCCCGATAACAATATGTCGTTTGTCACAATACACCAAGTACGTGGTGGCCACACAATGGATGTGCTTGTGTACCTCCAGATACCAATATGACGTTTGTCACAATACACCAAGTACGTGGTGGCCACACAATGGATGTGCTTGTGTACCTCCCGATACCAACATGACGTTTGTCACAATACACCAAGTACATGGTGGCCACACAATGGATGTGCTGGCCAGCTACCTCAAACTAACTGCTTTTGTACCTCCCGATACCAACATGACGTTTGTCACAATACACCAAGTACATGGTGGCCACACAATGGATGTGCGTGCCAGCTATCTCAAACTAACTGCTTGTGTACCTCCCGATACCAACATGACAATTGTAACAATACACCAAGTACATGGTGGCCACACAATGGATGTGCGTGCCAGCTATCTCAAACTAACTGCTTCTGTACCTCCCGATACCAATATGACGTTTTTTCACAATACACCAAGTACGTGGTGGCCACACAATGGATGTGCTTGTGTACCTCCCGATACCAACATGACGTTTGTCAGAATACACCAAGTACATGGTGGCCACACAATGGATGTGCGTGCCAGCTATCTCAAACTAACTGCTTGTGTACCTCCCGATACCAACATGACGTTTGTCACAATACACCAAGTACATGGTGGCCACACAATGGATGTGCGTGCCAGCTATCTCAAACTAACTGCTTGTGTACCTCCCGATACCAATATGAAGTTTGTCACAATACACCAAGTACGTGGTGGCCACACAATGGATGTGTTTGTGTACCTCCCGATACCAACATGATGTTTGTCACAATACACCAAGTACATGGTGGCCACACAATGGATGTGCGTGCCAGCTGTCTCAAACTAACTGCTTGTGTACCTCCCGATACCAATATGACGTTTGTCACAATACACCAAGTACGTGGTGGCCACACAATGGATGTGCTTGAGTACCTCCCGATACCAATATGACGTTTGTCACAATACACCAAGTACGTGGTGGCCACACAATGGATGTGCTTGTGTACCTCCCGATACCAACATGACGTTTGTCACAATACACCAAGTACATGGTGGCCACACAATGGATGTGCGTGCCAGCTATCTCAAACTAACTGCTTGTGTACCTCCCGATACCAACATGACGTTTGTCACAATACACCAAGTACATGGTGGCACACAATGGATGTGCGTGCAGCTATCTCAAACTAACTGCTTGTGTACCTCCCGATACCAATATGACGTTTGTCACAATACACCAAGTACGTGGTGGCCACACAATGGATGTGCCTGTGTACCTCCCGATACCAATATGACGTTTGTCGCAATACACCAAGTACGTGGTGGCCACACAATGGATGTGCTTGTGTACCTACCGATACCAACATGACGTTTGTCACAATACACCAAGTACATGGTGACCACACAATGGATGTGCGTGCCAGCTGTCTCAAACTAACTGCTTGTGTACCTCCCGATACCAACATGACGTTTGTCACAATACAACTAGTACATGGTGGCCACACAATGGATGTGCGTGCCAGCTATCTCTAACTAACTGCTTGTGTACCTCCCGATACCAACATGACAATTGTCACAATACACCAAGTACATGGTGGCCGCACAATGGATGTGCGTGCCAGCTATCTCAAACTAACTGCTTGTGTACCTCACGATACCAATATGACGTTTGTCACAATACAAACAAGTACGTGGTGGCCACACAAATGATGTGCGTGCCAGTCTCAAAACTAACTGTTATGTACCTCCCCGATACCATAGAACGTTTGTCACAATACACCAAGTACGTGGTTGCCACACAATGGATGTGCTGTGTAGTCCCGATAACCAAACATGACGTTTGTTACAATACAACAATACATGGTGACCCACACCAATGGAGTGCGTGCCAGCTATCACAAACTAAATTGTTGTGTACCTCCCGATACCCAATATGACGTTTGTCAACAATACACCAAGTACGTGGTGGCCACACAATGGATGTGCGTGCCAGCTATCTCAAAACTAACTGCTGTTTACCTCCCAATACCAACATTGACGTTTGTCACAATCACCAAGTACATGGTGGCCACACAATGGATGTGCGTGCCAGCTATCTCAAACAAACTAACTTTTGTGTACCTCCCGATACCCAATATGACGTTTGTCACAATACACCAAGTACGATGGTGGCCACACAATGGATGTGCTTGTGTACGCCCGATACAAAACCTTTGACGTTTGTAAAACAATAACACCAAGTACATGGTGACCACAACAATGATGTTGCGTGCCAGCTATCACAAACTAACTTCTTGTGTACCGGTCCCGATACCAATGACGTTTGTCAGTACACCAGTAACGTGATGGCACACAATGGATGCTTGTGTACCTCCCGATACCAAAATGACGGTTTGTTACAATACACCAAGTACGTGGTGGCCACACAATGGATGTGCTTGTGTACCTCCCGATACCAACATGACATTGTCACAATACAACCAAGTACATGGTGGCCACATCATGGATGGTGGTGAAGCTATCTCAAACTAACTGCTTGTGTACCTCCCGATACCAATATGACGTTTGTCACATATACCCAAGTACGTGGTACCACGGGCCACACAATGGATGCTGTAGCTCCCGAACCAGACGGTATCACAATACACCAAAAATACGTGGTGGCCCCAACAATATGTGCTTGTGTACCTCCCGGATACCAATATGACGTTTGTCCACAATACACCAAGTACATGGTGCCACACAATGGATGTGCGTGTCAGCTTATCTCAATCTAAACTGCTTGTGTTAATACCCCGATACCAAACATGACGTTTTGTCACAATACACCAAGTACATGGTGGCCACACAATGCACGTGCGTGCCAGCTATCTCAAATAAACTGCTGGTGTACCTCCGATACCAATATGACGTTTGCCACAAATAATCCAAGTACGTGGTGGCCCCCCCACAATGGATGTGCCGGTGGCCAGCTGTCCTCAAAATAACTGCTTGTAGTACCTCCCGATACCAATATGACGTTTGTCACAATACACCAAGTACGTGGTGGCCACACAATGGATGTGCTTGTGTACCTCCCGATACCCAATATGACGTTTGTCACAATACACCAAGTTACGTGTGGCCACACAATGGAATGATGTGTACTCCCGATACCTATTTGACGTTTGTCCCACAATACACCAAGTACGTAGGTGCCACACAATGGATGTACTTGGTGTACCCGATACCAACATGACGTTTGTCACCAATCAACCAAGTACATGGTGGCCACAAAATGGATGCGTGCCAGACTATCTCAATCTAATCTGTTTTGTGTACCTCCCGATACCATAACAAGACGTTTGTCACAATACACCAACTACATGGTGGCTCCACACAATGGATGTGCGTGCCACTATCTCAAACTAACGGCTTGTGTACCTCCCTTTAATTATGACGTTTGTCAACAATACACCAAGTACGTGGTGCCAACAACCAAAGGGATGTGCTGTGACCTACCCCCGATACCAATATGACGTTTGTCACAATACACCAAGTACATGTGCCACACAAATGGATGTGCTAAGTTTACCTCCCGATACCAACATGACGTTTGTCACAATACAACTTGAACAAATGGTGGCCACACAATGGATGTGAGTGCCAGCTTATCAAAAACTAACTAACAGCTTGTGTACCTCCCGATACAAACATGGGACGTTTGTCACAATACACAAGTAAACATGGTGGCCAACACAATGGATGTGCGTGCCAGCTATCTCAAACTAATTGCTTGTGTACCTCCCGATACCAATATGACGTTTGTCACAATACACCAAGTACGTGGTGGCCACAGAATGGATGTGCTTGTGTTTACGTCCCGATACCAACATGACGTTTGTTACAATACACAAGTACATGGTGACCACCACACAATGGATGTCGTAGCCAGCTATTCACAAGCTAACTTCTTGTGTACCTCCCATACCAATATGAAAACGTTTGTCACAATACACCAAGTACGCTGATTGGCCACACAATGATTCCGCTTGTGTACCTCCCGATAAACCAATAGCCGACGTTTGTCACAATACCACCAAGTAGTGGTGGCCACACAATGGATGTGCTTGTGTACTCCCGATACCACATGACTTTTGTCACAATACTACCAAGTACAATGGTAGGCCACACATGGATGTGCGTGCCAGCTATCTCCAAACTAACTGCTTGTGTACCCTCTCCGATACCAATATGAACGTTTGTCACAACTACACCAAGTACATGGTGGCCACACAATGGATGTGCTTGTGTACCTCCCGATACCAACATGAATGTTTGTCACAATACACCAAGTACATGGTGGCCACACAATGGATGTGCGTGCCAGCTGTCTCAAACTAACTTCTGTGTACCTCCCGATACCAATATGACGTTTGCCACAATACACCAAGTTACGTGGTGGCCACACAATGGATGTGCTAGTGTACCCTCCTCGATAACAAATAATATGACGTATGTCACAATACACCAAGTACGTGGTGGCCACACAATGGATGTGCTTGTGTACCCTCTCCCGATACCAACATGGACGTTGTCACAATACACCAAGTACATGGGGAGGTGGGGGGGGACACACAATGGATTTGCGTGTCCAGCTATCTCAATCTAACTGCTTGTGTACCTCCCGATACCAACATGGACGTTTGTCACAATACACCAAGTACAATGGTGGCCCCACACAATGGATGTGCGTGCCAGCTATCTCAAATAACTGCTGTGTACCTCCCGATACCAATATGGACGTTTGTCACAATACATCCAAGTACGTGGTGGCCACACAATGGATGTGCGTGCCAGCTGTCTCAAAATAACTGCTTGTGTAACTCCCGATACCAATATGACGTTTGTCACAATACACCAAGTACGTGGTGGCCACACAATGGATGTGCTTGTGTACCTCCCGATACCAATATGACGTATGTCACAATACACCAAGTACGTGGTGACCACACAATGGATGTGCTTGTGTACCTCCCGATACCAACATGACGTTTGTCACAATACACCAAGTACATGGTTACCACACAATGGATGTGCGTGTCAGCTATCTCAAACTAACTGCTTGTGTACCTCCCGATACCAACATGACGTTTGTCACAATACACCAAGTACGTGGTGGCCACACAATGGACGTGCTTGTGTACGTCCCGATACCAACATGACGTTTGTTACAATACACCAAGTACATGGTGACCACACAATGGATGTGCGTGCCAGCTATCTCAAACTAACTTCTTGTGTACCTCCCGATACCAATATGACGTTTGTCACAATACACTAAGTACGTGGTGGCCACACAATGGATGTGCTTGTGTACCTCCCGATACCAATATGACGTTTGTCACAATACACCAAGTACGTGGTGGCCACACAATGGATGTGCTTGTGTAACCTCCCGATAACCAATATGACGTTTGTCACAATACACCAAGTACGTGGTGGCCACACAATGGATGTGCTTGTGTACCTCCCGATACCAACATGACGTTTGTTACAATACACCAAGTACATGCTGGCCACACAATGGATGTGCGTGCCAGCTATCTCAAACTAACTGCTTGTGTACCTCCCGATACCAACATGACGTTTGTCACAATACACCAAGTACATGGTGGCCACACAATGGATGTGCATGCCAGCTATCTCAAACTAACTGCTTGTGTACCTCCCGATACCAATATGACGTTTGTCACAATACACCAAGTACGTGGTGGCCACACAATGGATGTGCTTGTGTACCTCCCGATACCAATATGACGTTTGTCACAATACACCAAGTACGTGGTGGCCACACAATGGATGTGCTTGTGTACCTCCCGATACCAACATGACGTTTGTTACAATACACCAAGTACATGGTGGCCGCACAATGGATGTGCGTGCCAGCTATCTCAAACTAACTGCTTGTGTACCTCCCGATACCAACATGACGTTTGTCACAATACACCAAGTACATGGTGGCCACACAATGGATGTGCGTGCCAGCTATCTCAAACTAACTGCTTGTGTACCTCCCGATACCAATATGACGTTTGTCACAATACACCAAGTACGTGGTGGCCACACAATGGATGTGCTTGTGTACGTCCCGATACCAACATGACGTTTGTTACAATACACCAAGTACATGGTGACCACACAATGGATGTGCGTGCCAGCTGTCTCAAACTTACTTCTTGTGTACCTCCCGATACCAATATGACGTTTGTCACAATACACCAAGTACGTGGTGGCCACACAATGGATATGCTTGTGTACCTCCCGATACCAATATGACGTTTGTCACAATACACCAAGTACGTGGTGGCCACACAATGGATGTGCTTGTGTACCTCCCGATACCAACATGACGTTTGTCACAATACACCAAGTACATGGTGGCCACACAATGGATGTGCGTGCCAGCTATCTCAAACTAACTGCTTGTGTACCTCCCGATACCAATATGACGTTTGTCACAATACACCAAGTACGTGGTGGCCACACAATGGATGTGCTTGTGTACCTCCCGATACCAACATGACGTTTGTCACAATACACCAAGTACATGGTGGCCACACAATGGATGTGCGTGCCAGCTATCTCAAACTAACTGCTTGTGTACCTCCCGATACCAATATGACGTTTGTCACAATACACCAAGTACGTGGTGGCCACACAATGGATGTGCTTGTGTACCTCCCGATACCAACATGATGTTTGTCACAATACACCAAGTACATGGTGGCCACACAATGGATGTGCGTGCCAGCTGTCTCAAACTAACAGCTTGTGTACCTCCCGATACCAATATGACGTTTGTCACAATACACCAAGTACGTGGTGGCCACACAATGGATGTGCTTGTGTACCTCCCGATACCAATATGACGTATGTCACAATACACGAAGTACGTGGTGGCCACACAATGGATGTGCTTGTGTACCTCCCGATACCAACATGACGTTTGTCACAATACACCAAGTACATGGTGGCCACACAATGGATGTGCGTGCCAGCTATCTCAAACTAACTGTTTTTGTACCTCCCGATACCAATATGACGTTTGTCACAATACACCAAGTACAGGGTGGCCACACAATGGATGTGCGTGCCAGCTACCTCAAACTAACTATAGTGGAACCCCTGTAAACCGGACACCCTGGGAGGTCCCCATTGTAAAACATGGAAATGACTACTTCAAGACACGCGTGGCTGCTTAGCGATCATGAACATGCATTGTTATCGGAGGTAAATGTCAATGTAACATATCTAAATTAAGCTCAAATAACTTTCCGCTGTGTCCGGATTAGAGGGGGTCTACTGTAAAACAGACAGGTGAATACTTCAAGACACGCCTGGCTGCTTAGCGATCATGAACAGACATTATTATCGGAGGTAAATGGCAATGTAACATATCTAAATTAACTAAAATGTGATCGTTTCAGACGAACTGTTGAGTATTACAAACACTTCTAACCGTCCGCGTGTTTTGTTTGTTTGTTTATTGGTGTTTAACAGCCTATCAACAACAGCTAATGTCATTTAAGGCCCGGCCAACGGGTTCGACCCCGCATTTAATCTGCTGCATTGAGGGGGGGGGGATGGAATTCCAAAATCCGAACTGAATATTTACATCGAGAAAAAATTTATTCAGCCCGGAAATTGGAATAACCTGACCAAAGTCACTTGGCCCCTTCCCCTATTAAACAGTAATACCGGTATGATCACTCTAATAGGGGGATAAAGACGTATGTGATGGCCAAACCAGTGACCTATTTCACAACATTGTAAAGTATACTTATCTAGCAAAGTATACATTGAGGGAGTAATCATTTATTTTCCCCAAAATGCACATTATTTCATATGGAACTAACCACTGCATATATTTGATGATTAAACGTATGCAGAATTATTATACTGAATTTATTACATTATCACAGCCAAAATGGCTGTGATAATGTAATAAATTCAGTATAATAACAATTAATAAATTTATCCTTAAATTTAAAATTTCTCCCTGAAAGTATACTTTGCTAGATAAGTATACTTTGCAATTTTGATGAAATCGGCTACATGTCTCCAGTCGGGAGTCCTGTAAGAATGAAACCCGATCTTTAAATAAATTACCCATCGCATGCTCCACCTGCCGCCCACAACCGTCCACGTGTTAACGGCATTGCCCCAGTGACAGGATGGTGGACAAGCCAGTGTAAACTATCCACGAGACATAGTGACATTAAAAGAAACAAACACAAAGAGAGATAATACAATAGTAAAGTTCAATATAAAAATAAAGCACATGAATATAAGTTGGAAATGTTATAAACAATGACAGACAGACAGGACACGTGGTTATTTGAAATTCAACCCGACTGGACAGCGATGTAGAATTATGCTCTGAGCAGCGATGTACATACTTATTGTTTACCCTAGTTTATCGACCAATGAAAGGACAGCATTTCGTCATTAAATGTTCAGCCGCTCTATTTAGAACTGATTGTACGCGTTGCTGCCATCATTTCACATGGCACAAAGCATATTACCGCCCACACAGGCGTGTCACACCGCCAATCATATATGCTAGTATAGCGATTTTAAATCACGTTTAGAGCACAGGTGATTCTAGCGTGTCTTGGATGGTCAATTATTGTTTGTATATACAAGAAACACCTTTCTAAACAATGTACAAAGCAATTCAAATGTGCGCGGGTGTAAATATAATAGTACTTAGAAAGGTACAAAACTCCCATTCGCCACCATTGTAACGAAAAACCACACGTAGTAGACAATTGGAACTCGCCTATACAACGCATTACTTTTCTAAGTACTATTATATTTACACCCGCGCACATTTGAATTGCTTTGTACATTGTTTAGAAAGGTGTTTCTTGTATATACAAACAATAATTGACCATCCAAGACACGCTAGAATCACCTGTGCCCTAAACGTGATTTAAAATCGCTATACTAGCATATATGATTGGCGGTGTGACACGCGTGAATCACCTGTGGTTTAGGGATGGAGCTTCGCGAGTGTGCTGGTAAATAATAAGTACGTCATAGTTCACATACTGAATGTTTAATAAATTAATTTATTAAAGATTCAATATATGAACTATAACTATTACAAATGTATCCAGTCGCCGTTGTACATGTTGTAAGCAAAACATTGCAAGACAAAACTAAACGAAACCCCATATTTCAATGTGCAAAGTCTATACAAATAGCAAACACCATTTACTGTCTTTTCCACGTTTTTCTGCCGACGAACTTTTGGCTATTAAACACATTAAATCTAAACAATATTTAAATGTAAGTATCTTTTCATAAATAACAAAAAAAGTCACACTCCATGAACTATTGGTTTTATTGCGAAATAACGATTTTCCTATGGGAATTTAACATGGGGCAAAAAGGATGAGAAGGGTGACGAAAAGGGTCGAAAAACTAAACATTTGGAAATTCACTCCGAAACCTGGCGAGATAGCTTTGAAATGATGTAATTAAGAAAACAAAAGTTAGATCTTGAAAATCCGTCCACAAATAAAAAATTATTTTAAAAAAATGTATGTTTAGTCCACATGGTTTTTTTCGCAATAAAATCAATATTTGATTTTTTTTGGGGAGGGTGACTTTTTTTTTATTTATGAAAAAGTACTTCGGCAGCAAAACGTGGAACAGACAGTGGTTTGTGCTTAAGTCAGTGAACAGCACCTGACACGGGAGCGAGCCTGGGGCCTCTGGTTTACAGTGCCACTGCTCTACCGACGGAACTAGCCAGGCACAGATACACTTCCTCTCCATACCAACCACGACAAAAATGTTATGAATGTGGTTTAACGTACCACAACAGCTAAGGTCATATAGGGACCACTACAAATGTTAAATAAGCACAAAAACAAATTTAACTCTTTGACCCCTAAATGTTAACATCGCATGTTCCCTGTTAACACGAGACTATTTCCTTAATCCGAAAATTATGGAAGCCCTGGAGGGACTTCTCACTTCAATACCTCTAGCTTCCTTACTTCCTACTTCCTTACTTCTAACTTCCAACTTCATTACTTCCTACTTCTAACTTTGTTACTTCTTGCTTCTAACTTCTTTACCTTTTACTTCGAACTTCCAACTTCATCACTTCTTACGTCTAACTTCCTTACTTCTAAATTCCTTACTTCTAACTTCCTTGCTTCTAACTTCATTACTTCTTAGAACTAGCTTCCTTACTTCTAACTCTTCAATCAGTAAGAAGGTATGAAGTTAGAAGTAAGGAAATTAGAAGTAAGAAGTGATGAAGTTCGAAGTAATGAAGTTAAAAGCTAGATATAAGGAAGTTAGAAGTAATGAAGTTAGAAGTATTGAAGTCAGAAGTCCCTCCAGGGCTTCAATAGAAAAGCAATAAAGTATGTATAATGGTTATGAAATCTTAAACATGCGTATTATGCAGTTCGACTGGAATGCAATAGTGTTAGTTTCAACCCGCTATACATATATATCCCATTACATGTTATTTACACAGACAGTACAGTCAAATTGGTCACCGACTTATACAAAAGACTTTACGATATATTTTTGAACTCGTACATTCAGTATACTAGGAAGTAGATGGCGATCAACGTAGGCTCTGATCCGACGACACGGTGGAGCATGTAGCTCTTGAGATATGCTGCTCGCATATGGCTTAGCCTGTCCACCCCTAAATATCTGATAGTACCATGTCTATTTCTGGACTATTCCATTAAAGGTATATGCCCACTCACTAGGCACAAAGTGTTCTTTATAGGAATTACAAAAGTGTATCATTGTGTCACTATCGCACCAGTTCTGAAAATTACAAGTGCCCGCTATAGAGATATAATCATTTATCAATATGTATTTTACTGATAGTGACTAGCGGTGGCATCAGGATAATTTCATATGCAAATGAGGCATAATATGTTTTTTACTATTTATACTAATTAAATGCGTCACCTGAAAAAAAAATATTTTCTACAGATTATATAGTATGATCATTGCACATAAAAAAATAAATACAGAGAAGACATAGTAATGTCCGTTAACATGTTAAGGATACACGGTTATCGCCCCTGATATCAGTGTGGAAATTTACGTCTGATATAAAATGTATAATAATGCCAATCAATACGTAGGGTAATTTTTAGAACTGGTGGAATAGTGACATAATTATACACTTATTTAATTCCTATAAAGAACAGTTTGTGCCTACTGAGTGGGCATGTACCTTTAATCAAATAAGCGATATTTTTTATAAAAATCAAAAACATACTGACAAACACTGCAGCTCCAGATGAGACGGCTTATTACACGCCGGCTCATCTCGATCTACAGTGTTTGCAAATGTTTGCTTTATGGTATATAGGGCTGAAAGAGATAATGCATATGTTTTTCAACCGGCACACAATCATTCCAACACACCATCGTTCAGATAACACGTGTTCAGTTCACATTCACTTGTTGTTAATGATTTAAAACGGTCATACACATTAAAACTGTTAAGCTGCATATAAAGTTTGGTTACTCTAAGATGTGGTTATTCTAGTGTCAACATAATGAAATACAAAAAATAAAATTAAAACAGTACAAGTTACATCATCATATTTATTGGGAACTACAGCTAACATTGAGCTACATTGGTGCCTCAACCGTGTTGGAGTAACTGAAGGCGTCATTGGGATAAATGGGGCTAACTTCCTCATGGAGTTAGCCCCCTTATTTCATCGATCCCTTCAATGAATAAGTAACTTTCCAATAACGTCAGTAGTTGCATATTACACATAATCTGCGTCCCAATCGCGATTCTTGAATGTACGGTCCGGCAACTGTCGCCATCAATGACGTCATTTATGACGTTATCAGTTGACTGTGTTTCAGTTGTCAGTTATCAGTTGACAATTTCTCGTCGAAAGCTGGTGCAGCGTAGGGCGGATCATTTGCTGGCTGGGCGGGGCCAGAGGCAGCAGGATAAGCTTCCATTGGTTGAGTCGCAGGATACGCTCCCATTGGTTGGGCGGGGTACGCTCCCATTGGCTGCGGCTGTCCGTAGGCGTGATAAGTCCCCGGAGCACCAGCGGTTACCACCATTTGTGGCTGCATCTGTGCACCTAGAACGTCATCATACGGTTGTGGTCAGTCTCACGTGGTTGTTGCTACATGGATAGCAGACTGCATATTCACTGTAGAAATTAGTTTATTAAAAATTGAATATGTGAACTATGACTATTTTATTGTTTAGCCTGCCACTTCGCCACAGGTTGAAGTAACATACCAAGGTCTATAAATACATTAAATATAACTAAAGGTATCAATAAGTGAAAAAAAGAAAGTTAAACCTTTTTTTACTCCCTGTTATAACATATATTGTGTTCTAACAGGGAGTAAACATTTTGTTTTCAACTGATTTTTTCCCACTTATTGATACTTTTAGGTATATTTAATGTATTTATAGACCTTGGTACGTTACTTTAACCTGTGCACTTCGCGTGCACATATTCAACTGAATGTAGCCCCGCCCCTAAATGCGACAATTACGATACGATTGTGCAATCGGCCGTTTGACGCCGGAGCGTGAGTGCACACGTGGTAACAGAGTGCCTCGCTAACCTAAGATAACAAGGCGTTCCTAACAAAAAATGCGGTTCTCCATTGGTCGATAAACTACGGCAGGGATTTAGGATCTCTGACTAGGGCAAACAATAAATGTGCAGTTAATTCGTAGGAATTAATTGTTAATTCGTGGGAACGAATTGTTATTTCGTGGGAACGTATTGCTAAATTGAGGGAACGAGTTGTTAATTCGTAGGAATGAATTGTTAATTCGTGGGAACGAATTGTTAAATTGAGGGTACGAATTGTAATTTCGTGGGAACGAATGATTTAAAAAAAAATAATTCTTATATATGTTGTGAACAATAACATAGTTATGGTTGGCCCCACGTTCCTTCACATTTACAAATTACAATTCGTAGCCTCAATTTAACAATTCGTTCCCACGAATTAACAATTCATTCCTACGAATTAACAACTCGTTCCCTCAATTTAGCAGTACGTTCCCACGAAATAACAATTCGTTCCCACGGGAACGAATTGTTAATTCGTGGGAATAAATTGTTATGTAATGGGAACGAATTGTTAAATTGAGTGAACAAATTGTCATTTCGTGGGAACGAATTGTTAATTCGGGGGAATCAATTGTTATATCGTGGGAACGAATTGTTAATTCGAGGGAACGAATTGTTAAATTGAGGGAACGAATTGGTATTTCGTGGGAACGAATTAATAAACTAGAAATGTGGCCTGTCGGCACACGAATGGCCCCGCTGGCAGCCAAAGAAAACGAAGCATATTTGAAAACATACACAGAGGGCCAGAGAAGCATGGATCTGTTGTCACAGCATAATAGCAGACATTCAGTACAATGGGTGTGTGAAATATCAAGCAGATCCATGCAAGGAAACAGACATTATAAGACACTTACTCGAGTTTCGAACACACTAAGTATGTGACATTGACCCTGGGCTTAGCGGGGGTGGGACGATAGTGGATTTGTCACAGGGTGGTCGAGGACCATCATAGCAAAGCGTGGGTGAAATGTGAAGCAGATCCGAGCAAGGAAACAGAAATTATAAGCAATTTACCCGAGCGTTAAGGTTTCTGGACGGACGCACGGACGGACGTACGGATGCCGGTAACACTATAATAAAAGATCCATGTCCCATGCGGGGATTGGTAGACAAATGACACAACGATATGTTTGAAATCATTTAAATATAGAACAACTGATTGCATTCATTCAATATATACATAAATGTGATGTATATTCCTATAAAACAGAAATTATAAGTAATTTACCCGAGCGTTAAGGTTTCTGGACGGACGTACGGACGTACGTACGGACGTACGGACGCCGGTAACACTATATGCCCCCTTACCATTCGGTGGCGGGGGCATAACAAGATCCATGTCCCATGAGGGGATTGATAGACACATGACACAACGATATGTTTATATGTTTTAAATCATTTAAATATAGAGCAACTGATTGCATTCATTTAATATATACATAAATGTGATGTATATTCCTATAATGAACTACGTGGCCCATTACTGATTTTTATTTTGGCACCATTAACACATTTATACTAATTAAATGCGTCAGATGAAAAAAAATAATTTTTTGACAGATTATAAAGTATGATCCTTGCAGATCAAACAATAAATACAGAGAATAAATAGTAAAATCCGTTAACATTTTAAGGAAACACGCTTATCGCTCGTGATATCAATGGAAATGTTCGTCTTATATAAAATGTATAATAATGCCAATCAATATGTGGGGTAATTTTCCAGAAAATGTCACAGATGATGTCTCGGACATAAAGAACATTTTGTGCGTACTGAGTGGGCATGTACCTTTAACCCGGAGCAAAGATTTAGGGTTATATCTATTTATCCCGTCAACACAGTGCGTATGTGCGATGAAAAACGGTGCCGTGAATCATTTTTGATATCCTGTCAATACGACCTAATCACTACGTATGAATATGTGCGGTTGTCATAGTCGATTCTCCGATGTTGAGGGTGCGGCTGGATTTATTTTGTTTGCATTTTAAAGCTATTTGTAGGTTGACGGGATAAATTGAATAGTAGGTTAGTGCCGTGAATGGGAAAAATATCTGGCGCGGCACGGAAATGGGATGTGCTCGGCATAGCCTCGCCAATTCCTTTTCCTAAGCCTTGCCAGATATTTTTCCAACTCACGGCACTAACCTACTATTCTCTATATATGTCTCTGCCCGGAGCAATGAACCTTACCCACTACCGTCGTTGTTGCAGTGGTTGTTACAAACGTCCTGCCCGTGGCACCGCGTGACTGGCGGCAACAACAGAAGATGACCACCAGCACAGTGATAAGGCCGAGAAATCCACATATGGTTGCCAGCACAATGGCCACGACGCTACCAGTGTCATTGCTGCAACACAGGAGACAGACATGCACATTTCCATACCACAGGAGGCATGCATACAATACACATACCATAGGAGACAGACATACACCTATACATACCACAGGAGACAGACATACAAATAACATACATGTACCACAGGAGACAGACATACAAATATACATACCACTGGAGACAGACATACACATATACATACCACAGAAGGCAGACATACAATATACATACCACAGGAGTCAGGCATACACCTATACATACTACAGGAGACAGGCATACACATATACATACTACAGGAGACAGACATACAAATATACATACCACAGGAGGCAGACATACAAATATACATACCACAGGAGACAGGCATACACATATACATACCACAGTAGGCAGACATACACATATACATACTACAGGAGACAGACATACACATATACATACCACAGGAGACAGACATACACATATTCATAACACAGGAGACAGGCATACAAATATACATACCACAGCAGCCAGGCATACACATATAAATACCACAGGAGGCAGACATACAAATATTCATACCACAGGAGACAGACATACACATATACATACTACAGGAGACAGGCATACAAATATACATACCACAGGAGAACACATACAAATATACATACTACAGGAGACAGACATACACATATACATACTACAGGAGACAGACATACACATATACATACCACAGGAGACAGACATACACATATGCATACCACAGGAGGCAGACATACACATATACATACCACAGGAGACAGGCATACATATATACATACCACAGGAGCCAGGCATACACATATACATACCACATGAGACAGACATACACTTATACATACTACGTGAGACAGGCAACATACATACCCAAACGCAACATATACATACCACAGACCAGGCATACAAATATACAACCACAGGAGGCAGAACAAATATACATACACAGGAGACAGACTACACATATACATACTACAGGAGACAGACATACACATATACATACCACAGGAGACAGACATACACATATACATACCACAGGAGCCAGTCATGCACATATACATACCACAGGAGGCAGACATACACATATACATACCACAGGAGACAGATATACACATATACATACCACATGAGACAGACATAAAAATATACATACCACAGGAGACAGGCAGACTCATATACATACCACAGGAGACAGATATACACATATACATACCACAGGAGACAGACATACACATATACATACCACAGGAGACAGACATACACATATACATACCACAGGAGGCAGGCATACAAATGTGCATACCACATGAAACAGGAATACAAATATACATACCACAGGAGAGACATACACATATACATACTACAAGAGACAGACATACACATATGCATATTACAAGACAGGCATACACATATACATACCACAGGAGACAGGCATACACATATACATACCACAGGAGAGACATACACATATACATACCGCAGGAGACAGGCATACACATATACATACCACAGGAGACAGGCATCCAAATATACACATACACATATACGAAACACAGACATACAATATACATACCACAGGAGGTAGATATACGAATATACATACCACAGGAGGCTGACATACAAATACACATACCACAGGAGGCAGACATGCAAATATACATACTTCAATAGGCAGACATACAAATATAAATAACACAGGAGATAGGCATACGTATATGAATATACATATACCATACCACGGCGGCAGGCATACACATACCATACCACAGGAGGCATACACATATACATACACAGGGAGACCACACATACACCATACATACCACAGGAGACATACATGCACATATTCATAACACAGGAGACAGGCATACAAATATACATAACACAGGAGACAGGCATACAAATATAATACCACATTAGACAGACATACACATATACGTACCACAGGAGACACACATACACATATACATACCACAGGAGGCAGGCATACAAATATGCATACCACAGGAGACAGGCATACACATATACATACCACAGGAGACAGACATACACATATACATACCACAGGAGGCAGGCATACAAGTATGCATACCACATGAGACAGGCATACAAATATACATACCACAGGAGAGACATACACATATACATACTACAAGAGACAGTCATACACATATGCATACTACAAGACAGGCATACACAAATACATACTAAAGGAGACAGACATACACATATACATACCACAGGAGACAGACATACACATATACATACCACAAGAGGCAGGCATATAAATATGCATACCACATGAGACAGGCATATAAATATACATACCACAGGTGAGACATACACATTATACATACACAAAGAACAGACACACATATGCATACTACAAGAGCAGGCATACAAATTATACATACCACAGGAGACACACATACACATATACATACCACAGGAGGACAGATATACACATATAGATACCACAGGGGGGGGAGGCAGGCATACAAAAAAGTGAATACCACATGAGACAGGATACAAATATACTACCACAGGAGAGACATACACATATACATACTACAAGAGACAGACATACACATATGTCATATTACAAGACCGGCATACACATATACATACAGGAGGACAGACATACACATATACATACCACAGGAGATAGACTGACATACACATATACTACCGCAGGAGCCAGTCATGCACATATACATACCACAGGAGGCAGACATACACATATACATACCGCAGGAGCCAGTCATGCACATATACATACCACAGGAGGCTGACATACAAATATACATACCACAGGAGACAGATATACACATATACATACCACATGAGACAGACATACAAATATACATACCACAGGAGACAGGCATACACATATACATACCACAGGAGACAGACATACACATATACTTACTACAGGAAAAAGACATACACATATACATACCACAGGAGACAGACATACACATATACATACCACAGGAGATAGACATACACATATACATACCACAGGAGGCAGGCATACAAATATGCATACCACATGAGACAGGCATACAAATATACATACCACAGGAGAGACATACACATATACATACTACAAGAGACAGACATACACATATGCATACTACAATACAGGCATACAAATATACATACCACAGGAGACACACATACACATATACATACCACAGGAGACAGATATACACATATAGATACCACAGGAGGCAGGCATACAAAAGTGAATACCACATGAGACAGGAATACAAATATACATACCACAGGAGAGACATACACATATACATACTACAAGAGACAGACATACACATATGCATACTACAAGACAGGCATACACATATACATACCACAGGAGACAGGCATACACATATACATACAACAAGAGAGACATACACCTATACATACCACAGGAGACACACATACACATATACATACCACAGGAGACAGACATGCAAATAAACATACCACAGGAGGCAGACATAAAATATACATACCACAGGAGACAGACATACACATATACATACCACAGGAGACAGATATACAAAGATACATACCACAGGCGGCAGACATACACATATACATACCACAGGAGGTAGGTATACACATATACGAAACACAGACATACAATATATATACCATATGAGGCAGATATACGAATATACATACCACAGGAGGCTGACATACAAATACACATACCACAGGAGGCAGACATGCAAATATACATAATCCAATAGGCAGACATACAAATATAAATAACACAGGAGATAGACATACAAATATGAATATTACAGGAGGCTTACATACCAATATACATACCACAGGCGGCAGGCATACAAATATACATACCACAGGAGGCAGACATACAAATATACATACCACAGAAGGCTGACATACAAATATAAATACCACAGGAGGCAGACATACACATATACATGCCACAGGAGGCAGACATACACATATAGATACCACAGGAGACAGACATACAAATATACATATCACCAGAGACATGCATACACATATATATACCACATGAGGCAGACATACACATATACATACCACAGGAGACAGACATATAAATATACATACCACAGGAGACTGACATGCAAATATACATACCACAGGAGACAGACAGACAAATATACATACCACAGGAGGCAGGCATACATATATTAATACTACAGGAGACAGGCATACACATATACATATTACAGGAGACAGACATACACATATACATACCACAGCAGACAGACATACACATATACATACCAAAGGAGACAGAGCTACACATATACATACTACAGGAGACAAACATACAAATATACATACCACAGGAGACAGAAATACAAATATACATACCACAGGAGGCATACAGACACATATACATACCAAAGGAGGCAAGCTACACCATATACATAGCACAGGAGGCAGACATACAAATATATATCACCACAGGAGGCAGACATACAAATAAACATAGGACACAGGATGGCAGACATACAATAATATACATACCACAGGAGCCAGACATACAAATATGCATACCACGGAGCAAGACATACACATATATACTACACTGGCGCAATATTACAAATCGAGATACTACTACCACAGGAGGCAGACATACAAATAACACATACCACAGGAGGCAGACATACACTATACATACCACAGGAGACAGGTATACAAAACTACTACCACAGTAGGCAGACATACATACATCAGATACCACAGGCGGCAGACTTACAAATATACATACAACAGGAGACAGACATACTACATACCTCTATAACCACAGGAGGCAGGACATACACATATACATACCACAGGAGGCAGACATACACATATACATACCACAGGAGACAGACATACACATATACATACCACATGTGGCAGACAAACACATATATATACCACAGGCGGCAGACATACAAATATACATACCTCAGGCGGCAGACTTACAAATATACACACCATAGGAGGCAGACATAGAACTATGCATACAACAGGCGGCAGACATACAAATATACATACCACAGGAACCAGACGTACACATATAAATGCCACAGGAGACAGACATCATACAATATACATACCACAGAGGCAGACTTACAAGTATACACACCATAGGAGGCTTACATACAACTGTATTTACCACAGGCTGCAGACATACAAATATACATACCACATGAATCAGACATACAAATATAAATGCCACAGGAGGCAGACATCATACAATGTATATACCACAGGAAGCAGGCATACAAATATATATACCACAACAGGCAGATGTACAAATGTACATACCACAGGAGGCAGTCATACAATGTCAATATCACAGGAGACAGGCATACACATATACATACCACAGGAGGCAGACATACAAACATACATACCACAGGAGTCAGACATACAGATATACATACCACACGAGGCTGACATACAAATGTACATACCAAAGGAGGCAGAGATACAAATACATACCCAAGAGGCAGACATACAAATATACATACTTCAGGAGATAGGCATATAAATATGAATACCACAGGAGACATACAAATATACATATCACAGGAGGGTGATATACAAATAGTCATACAACCGGAGCCAGACTTACAAATATACATACCACAGGAGGCACGCATACAAATATACATACCACTTGAGACAGACATACAAATATACATAGCATAGGAGGCAGACATATAAATATACATACCGCATATATATACACCGTAGCAACTCACATATACCAAAGGAGGAGACATATACACAGGAGATGGACATACAAATATCAAACAGGAGGCACATACAACAATACCAAAACAGAGGAGATATAGATACCACAAGGGCTACTACACATACACATATTAACTATGGCAACCGTATATAATAGCTAAGCCGACCGTGGCCAATTGTGAACTTACTCACAACAGTATCTATTATATTTAAATAGACCGTGGCCAATTGTGACCTTACTCACAACACTAGCTGTTATGGTTAAACCGACTGTGGCCAATAGATGTGAAATTACTCGGAACATTAGCTGTTATAGTTAAACAGTGGCCCAATAGATGTTAACTTACTCGCCACAGTAGCTGTTATAGCTGTTACAGTTAACCTTTGCCCAATAGATGTGAAATTACTCGCAACAGTAGCTGTTATAGCTGTTATAGTTAAACCATGGCCCAATAGATGTGAACTTACTTGCAACAATAGCTGATATAGCTGTAATAGTTAAACCGTGGCCCAATATATGTGAACTTACTCGCAGCAGTAGCTGTTATAGCTGTTATAGTTAAATCGTGGCACAATAGATGTGAACTTACTCGCAACAGTAGCTGCTATATATGTTATACTTCAAACGTGGCCAAATAGATGTGAACTTACTCGCAACAGTAGCTGTTATAGCTATTATAGTTAAACAGTGGCCCAATAAATGTGAACTTATTCGCAACAGTAGCGGCTGTCTCTGCTATAGTTAAACCTTGACCCAATAGATGTACACGTACTCACAACAGTAACTGCTATATCTGTTACACTTAAACAGTGGCCCAATATATGTGAACTTACTCGCCATAGTAGCTGTTGTAGCTGTTACAGTTAAACAGAGGCTCAATAGATGTGAACTTACTCGCAACAGTAGCTGTTATAGCTGTTATAGTTAAACCGTGGCCCAATATATGTTAACTTACTCGCTACATTAGCGGTTATAGCTCTTTTAAGTAAACAGTGGCCCAATAGATGTGAACATACTCGCAACAGCAGCCGCTATAGCTGTTATAGTTAAACAGTGGTCAATAGATGTCAACTTACACGCAAGAGTAGAGGCTATATCTGTTATAGTTAAACCGTGGCCCAATAGATGTGCACGTTCTCGCAACTGTAGCTGCTATATATGTTATACTTAAACAGTGGCCCAATAGATGTGAACTTACTCGCAACAGTAGCTGCTATAGCTGTTGTAGTTAAACAGTGGCACAATAGATGTGAACTTACTCGCAACAGTATCTGCTATATCTGTCATAGTTTATCCGTGGTCCAATAGATGTGCATGTACTCGCAACAGTAGCTGCTATATGTGTTATACTTAAACAGTGGCCCAATAGATGAGAACTCACTCGTCATAGTATCTGTTATAGCTGTTATAGTTAAACCGTGGCCCATTATATGTGAACTTACTCGCCACATTAGCTGTTATAGCTGGTATAGTTAAACAGTGGCCCAATAGATGTGAACTTAATCGCAACAGTAGTTGTTATAGCTGTAATAGTTAAACAGTGGTCAATAGATGTGAACTTACTCGCAACAGTAGTGGCTAGATCTGTTATAGTTAAACCGTGGCCCAATAGAAGTGAACGTACTCGCAACAGTATCTGCTGTATCTGTTATACTTAAACAGTGGCCCAATATATGTGAACTTACTCGCAACAGTAGCTGGTATAGTGAAACAGTGGCCCAATAGATGTGAACTCACCCGCAACAGTAGTTTTCGTTGTGTCCGCAGCAGCCGTAACTACAGAAGTGTCTGCCGCACCGCTCCCCGTACGCAACTGTCGTATAATAAATATGTGGCTTTGACAGGGGAAATTGGGCTTATGGGTTTTTTGACCAGTGTAACCCCTGATCAAATATCATACATGAGTGTTTCATTGATGGAGTTGCGAACAGTGCAGATCATGATCTGAACTTGTCACTAGACCCATAAGCGTAATATCACCAGTGACAGCGACACATCATAGGCACGTTGTGGTATGAACGTCAAAACGCTCTTTAAAGCATACCGGATTTTATTCTTATATTACATATCTACAAGGTTAGAAACTTGCCATCTTTTCAACCAACGGAAGTGGTATTAGTGTGCCTTGGGCCCGACTCGATTATTCAGGACGGATGGACGGACGGACGGACGGACGGACGGACGGACGACGGAGCGGACGGACGGACGGACGGACGGACGGACGTTCCAACATTTTGGGTTTATGGGGTATTTCCATTGTTTGAAGAACAAAGAAAAAGCCCCTAAACAACAATAGAGTTTATGAGCTTACGGAATATTACAAAGGAATCTTTTGTTCCTAACAACGCCCCTAAGCTCTCAAACCCCCGGACGTTGGCCCGGACGGACGGAAGAGATGTACATTCTGGGGTTCCTAACCCCAACACATCCTAAATCAGACCCCGTAAAGATCAATCAAACAGATAAAACTACCCCATAAGACAAAATAACCCTACAAGAGCAATTCATAACGGGGTTAAAAACGGAATAAGCATCTCCTAAAAAGTCCATCACTGTGTGGTTAACCTCACTATATAGCTTTCGTTTACTCGGACGGACGGACGGACGGACGGATACGAATGGATGAATCCTGATACGAATGGATGGATACGAATGGATGGATAAGAATGGTTACTTGTTGGGTTCTTCCTATATAAAAGTACCCAACAAAAGTACCCAACACTACTCTAACTATACCCAAGAAGATCCCCGTACGCTTGCCCAAACCGCAGATGAGCATTTGTTACGTACTTATGTACCCAAAAAGTACCCATTCGTGTGTGCGGACGGACGGACGGACGGACGGACGGACGCTATTTTTTAATTTAATAACTACAATAATTCGCATGCTATATATAGTATGTTTTCTGACGTAGCATAAATCGGGCTAAAATAACCTAAAATAGCCCATATACAACGACTGTTTCTGCTTTCCGTTACTTTCGTTGCATTCGCTCAGTTTCTCGGTTTGTGTGCTGCTAAAACAGCGGAGAATTCCGAAGATGGTTCGGTAAAATTCGTGCCTACTTTGAGCTCGCCCCCTTCCTCCACCCAACCTCCAAATAAAAAGATTTGTATTTGAAAACCGATGTCGGCTAGCTAATATATACAGTTTATAAAAATAGAAACTTATTATTTATCTGTGTATGGAAGTACGGATAATTCCGCAGCTGTTTATTCGTGTATTATCGCCCTTGGGGACTCACTCTTCAGCGTTGAGATAAAAGCATATTTAGTCTATAGCACGATAACATAAATATTTTGAAATGCAGTAACTTCGTCAGCTATATTAAGTATACTTTCCGACGTGATATACATTTTGTTTTCGAAGCATTTGGCCCTTCATTCGTCGCCCGTATTAGTAAAATATCAACTGCCGTAACCTCCTGCTTGGTTTACGGTAAAACAAATTTTACACTTTCAATCATATAATATGTTCAACCTAGTTTCACTGAATGGTAAGTTTTCATTTACATGTACGCGTAGCATAAAGCGGGCTACTTCGTCGCCCGTATTAATGTTATACGATGATGAAGACACTTGTACAAACTTTTTACCGCAAATAAATGGCTGAGCTTTTCCGCAAACACGTGAAGATAAAAAAAAGGTCAAGGTCATGTTAATGGCGGCATGAGGGTGTTCCGAATGATCACATGTATTGACGCTAAAATGTGAAGGTAGAAAAGGTCAAGGTCATGTTAATGATGAAGAAGCTTGTACAAAGCTTGTACATAGCGAAGTGTTTCCGTAAGGTCATGTTAATAATTATGGCATGAGTGTCTTCCAAATGCTCACATGTATCAAGTGTCCAAATAGTGAAGCAATCGGTCAAGTAATATTAAAATTATACCATTATGACGAATCTTGTACAAACTTTTTGACATTTCGGACGATGACACAACATGACACAAAGATATTGCCATAAACTTACCTAATAAAGAGTGGGTATTAGCAAAATTATTAGGTCACTTTCCACGAAGTAGAAAGTCAACAAAGAAAGCTTCAACCGCACATTTTTAAATACTACTCCGTGATAACGCTTATGTAATGCAGTGTAATGAAATGTAATTAGAGTTATGTACTCAGAACTACTGACAGTCTGTTTCACAAAACCTGCCCAAATTTTACAGCTATATATGTTTCGATACTATCTAATTTTATGAAAATAAGCCTTCTTTTTATTTTCTGAAATTTGGTGTTATTTGATTTGATTACGAAAACAAATTATTTGTCTACGGGAATTTAACAATAACACAGGGAAAAGGAGGTGGGAGAGCAGGGGAGGAGTAACAAAAACACACGAACAATTGGAAATTAACGCCGGAACCTCGCTTGATAGCTTGGCAATTATGTAACTAAGAAAGTAAAAGTTAAATTTTGAAAATCGGTCAACTATTTCTGAAATTAAAAACATTCCCCGATGGTAAATCCACATAGACATCTTCACCCGGCTTAACATCACATTAGCAATCTGACCGCAGTTCGCCATTCAATGACCTGGGGGCCGTAAAACCCATTTCACCAGTCACACACAGTCACACTCACATATGTGAAAATGATAATCGACGACATTGAGTGTAGTAGACATCAGGGGCCCGTTTAACTCAACTTAATACGACTAAAATGTTCGTAAGTGCAAATTTGGGATCGTCTGGAAATTTCAATTCATGGATTTACATTTATTGAGCATAGTCTGCATATGCAGTCTATGCTCAATAAATGTAAATCCAATAATTTTTCATAAGAAAAAAGTATTAGTGTGAAATTCACAGACTTCCATACTTTTGCACTTACGAACATTTTAGTCGTAAGAAGTTTAGTGAAACGGCCCCCAGAATTCTGGCAACATGATCATAGTAAGGTGGCTGTAAAAGTCAAAGTAAGCAGCAACAATTACGTACTATGTGTAAATTACATACACTTGGGTTACTACAGATGAACCATTGCCAAGTCGTCTTCATCCATTCAACTATGGGCGATCATCATCGATTGACGGCAATACTCAGCCAAACCCGATACAGAAGAAACGTGTGCCCATAAACATAATCAAGGACAATTTTTGCAAATACAAGTGAAGAAAAAACTGCTTATGTAAACGGATGTGAATTGTCGTGCTTTTGTTGTGGGCTTTTGTCGTGTGAACTTCACACGGAGTAATACCGGCTATTGACTTGAAAAATGATGGCAACTTTATTTTTAGAATCAATACGTGACAATATGTGTACATGACATTGGTACCTTATTAATACGTAGCCCCGCAGGGGACGTATAATTATTTTTTTATTAATTCGTACCCACGAAATAACAATTCGTTCCCTCAATTTAACAATTCGTTCTCACGAAATAACAATTCGTTCCCACGGGAACAAATTGTTAATTCGTAGGAACGAATTGTTATATCGTGGGAACGAATTGTTAATTCGAGGGAACGAATTGTTAAATTGTGGGAACGAATTGTCATTTCGTGGGAACGAATTGTTAATTCGAGAATTCCGCGGAATCAAATGTCTCGCCTTGTTCCGCCTTGAACTTGATCCTGGGGCATTGCCCTTGATCCTGGGGCCCCGAGAATAGTCCTATATTCATCTATATATCATAGTAAAGGTATGTATAAAGTGTGATGACTGTAGCTGATAAGGTGTTTAAGTAATGACCGTAACACGAAAACTTAACATTGAATGATGACGACGCCGCCGACGACGACGACTCCGGAAAAGCAAAACCTTAGTCTCGCTTTCCGCTTTCGTGGGCGAGACAAAAACGTACCTGAGGCTCAAACCCGGCAAATCGTGATTCCTATAAGGTTAGTGGATACCAAATGGTGCGAAATCGCCCAGGGTGTATGCAAAAATAGTCCGGTATAAACAAATAGTGCGGGTGTTTTGAGGTCAAAGACACCGTTTGCTTGCAAATCTTTATCCATTACTACCCAGTATTACGGGGTGCCAAGTGGGACATGGCTCAATTTTGTGCCACAAAATTCAATTCTGTGTCACAAAATTCACATTTGTGCCACAAAATTCACTTTTGTGTCACAAAACTCAATTCTGTGTCACAAAATTCAATTCTGTGCCAAATCACGAATCAATTCACTGTGTCACAAAATTCACTGTGCCACAAAATTCAATTCTGTCACATTGCCACAATTCTGTGCTACAAAATTCATTCTGTGCACAAAATTCAATTCTGTGTCACAAAATTCAATTCAATCGTAACAAAATTCAATTCTGTGTACATCAATTCTCAAAATTCAATTCTGTCAATTCTGTGTAACAAAATTCAATTCTGTGTCACAAAATTCAATTCTGCACACGCATGTAAGAAGGACTACCATTGGTCAGAAACTGCACTGGAGAAATGGGTCACGGTCGCCGATCTACACATTCAATGTCGATGATTCATTTCTCATTCTGCCGATGATTCATTTCTCATTCTGCCATTTTGCTTCAACTATCTCCAAACAGTCAAACGTTGACAAACCCATTCGTATTTAAACTCATTTGCGTTATAATTGTACACATAATTCATCTACATGTAGATCTCCCGCGAGTACAGACCTCATTTATGTGTATCGCAAGGTACATCTGCCCCAGTTAAATCAATAATACACGCGCTGTGACCTGTGTTCTGACTGCTGTCTGTGTTTATAAACAGAATGTGTGTATTAGGCCATTTGAGGAAACCACTTGTAGTATTTGTGTATATACCATGGATACTAAGATGGTGTATACTGTAAATAATGCATGTAGACACATAGTTGCGAACACGTAACTTCGCAACTAGTAGACACAGATCCAATACCATTTGTTTCACAAGGTTAGATCTACTGTTAGAATACGACGTCATATAATGTCATTTTCGAGCATAAAAGGTTACCTGATAAATAGAATACCAGGCTAGTGTATTTTAATATCAAGTTTATCAGGCTCGGCTCGGAAACGGTAGGAATTCCTCGGCAAGTCTCGGAATTCCTACGCGTTTCCTAGCCTTGCCTGATAAACTTGATATCAACATACACTAGCCTGGTATTCTCTATATATGGGCATGCTCTCAGGTCTAGCTCTGTCCCGGCTACTTTATGTTTGACCCTGTTTACATAATTGAGGGAAAATTCTGAATATTTTTCTTATTTCTCCTTCAAAGTATATATGCTTATATGGTGTGACCACTCATTTGTAATCATAATATAACCAAAATAACTGTCCATAAAGAAGTATAATATTGATATATTGGGTTATATTTTCGCATTGAAATATTTAAACCTGCAAGTGTACTCCACCATCTAGTAAAATGAACTAAGTACGATCTCAACCAATCAACGTAGAGATGACATAGACTATCCTACGCAAACTAATGTTTGTGGACAAAACTGACTTTTGTGGACAAAACTGAATTCTGTCCCACAAAACTGAATTCTTACAAAATTGAATCCTTTATAACAAAAATGAATTTTGTATATCAGAATTTTACATAATTGGATTTTGTGATTTTTAGTGTTACAAAACTCAATTTTGTCTGGACAAAATTGGTTTTTGAATCAGAATTTTACATAATTGGATTTTGTGATTTTTAGTGTTACAAAACTCAATTTTGTCCGGACAAAATTGGTTTTGTACACATAATTAACCTGTCCTGCATGGCGCCCCGTAAGTATCACTGGAGGAACATTTTGGGGTGCTTTTAACACCAGTTTTCAGCATATATGTAGCATTTAAAAGAAAACACTGAACCTGTTGGTCACGTGATGTAAACAGAGTTTCCGTGGCCAAAAAATGTAAACAATATTGGGGGATATGACAAGGTTGGATTTTTCTTTCTTAGGAGTAAGTGAACCTATTGTTTAGTTCATGCAGAACCAGTACAGACTGGCTGCAGGTCATGTACAAGTAGGTCCCACAGCATCCATACGAATAGTGAAAGTAGGAGAGACTGGCCTTATTGGATGGCATTCGGTTAAATTATATAGTAAAACTATTTGGTGGTGTCGAACCTATAAGGAGGAACCCCTACCATTAATGTACACCGTCGCGTTAGCCTAACCAACCACCCACTGTTAGTTATCTATTTCACACACATCAATATACCTTGTAGCTGTAATAATTGTGTCGGCTACAACATATAATGCACATACATATGTTTTATAGGTATTGAAAATCATGTTTATTTGATAAAGTCACATTTTTGAACATTTTCATGTAAAACAATCATACTATTTGGCAGCCATATTGGAAATATCACGGTCACGGTTAGATGTAAGCTTTTAAATTATTGCGAAAAACCGCGATATTTGGCCGGAAATGGGTCGCCTACCAGTATATATATATATATATACTGGTAGGCGACCCATTTCCGGCGAAAAATCGAGGTTTTTCGCAATAATTTAAAAGCTTATATCTGACCGTGATTTTTCTGACATTAACAAATACGTCGGCTCGCCTTACATAGAATAACATAAAATCATGAGTATAGTGGGAGGTAACTGCTGACAATGGGGCCCGAAAAGGGGTAATTAAAAGGCCAATTAAAATACAGGAGGAGACCCATTTTTCCGGACACTAGGATTTTCCGCGATATTTACTTTTTGTTAAGCTAAAACTGCAAAATTACAGTGAAAGTAATTAATACTGTATGATATTGATCAAATGATAGCAATTTTTGCATGTGTTACTTCGAAGATACTGTTACTTCCTTTATTCTGTACGCTTTGCCTCTTTCAACACAAGCGCCCGGTCGGTCCCCATAATCAAGTTCACACACCGTGTACACTCGGCTGCTTGGGGAGCATGATACAAACGGCCAGTAAACTGTTCTCAATTAATTTGATAAATGTGGCGAGGAGGAAAGCATGCTGCTAAATGATTTAAAATACCGTGAGAATGCCACTTATACGGCTTCGTAAACAGTGTAGATAATAACCAATCTACCGTACAACCAACGGAAATTGCGCAATAAATTATGTTCGCCCAACATCCATGACCGTACTGATTTCGATCACGTTATACCATATCGTTCAGTTGGATAAACATGTAGATATGTTCACAGACTTGTTGTTTGAATATTGAAACTGTATGACCATGGTCTACACGGTCTACACTGTTCACTATTTTATCAATAACTTGATAGAAACGCCCAGACTAAAATTTGCAACGAGTATTCTCTCATCACGGTATCCAACATCCTGCATACAAACATGTATATTTGCCTCAAAATGCATTATTAATACATGTTTGTTTTTGTTCGTTCGTCAATTAGAAACTGAACAAGAGTGCCGAAGGTCACAATATACGCCCGTCGAGGCAAGGCCAGTCAACAAGGGAAGATAAATCATCTTGAAGTGATAAACATGTAAACCAAATTTGGTTAGGATCGACCAAGTAGAACTTGAGTTATTGCGTGGACAAGGATACAGAGTGCGAAAATTAACAAGAGTGGTCAGAAGACAACGAAGATCGCCTGTTGGCAGCCTTCACTCAAACTTGGCACAGTTGTATAAAAAAACATGAATATTATATAACTTGACCTTGGGTTAAGGGGTGTGCGGTGGACCTTGACATTGTGGTCAGTGGTGGAAGGTGGGTCGTGGATTTGCTATAGCATGATATAGCATACTAAGATGAATGCATGTATGAAATATCAATGCGCTCCCTGAAAGCAGAAGTATAACAAAATTTAACACAGCATTAAGTTTATGAACGCACTAAGTTGGTGATTTTCTACAGCATGATAGCTATTCACATGAGGAATGCATGTATGAATGTGCTAAGTTTATGACATTGACCTTGGGGAAAGGGGTGTGGTGGGTGGGTCATGGATCTGCTGTAGCACAATAGAGAATCATCAGATGAATGCATGTATGAAATATCAAGGCGCTCCCTGTAAAGAAACAGAAGTTACAAAAAGACATTTATTCGAACGTTAAGGTTATGATGTTGATCTTGGGGAAAGGGGTGGGGGTGGGTCATGGATTTGCGGTAGCACAATAGAGGATCATCAGATGAATGCATGTATGAAATATCAAAGCGTTCCCTGTAAAGAAACAGAAGTTACACAACATTTACCCCAACATTAAGTTTATGAACATGCTACGATCATCAGATGAATGCATGTATAAAATACCAGGGCGTTCCCTGTAAAGAAACAGAAGTTATAAAAAGACATTTACTCCAACGTTAAGTTTATGATGTTGATCTTGAGGAAAAGGGTGGGGGTGGGTCATGGATTTACTGTAGCACAATAGGGGATCATCAGATGAATGCATGTATGACATATCTAGGCGTTCCATGAAAGGAAACAGATAGTATAAGACATTTACCACAACGTTAAGTTTAAGAATGTGCTAAGTTTGTGACCTTGACCTTGGGGAAAAAAGGGGTGGGTCATGGATTTGCTATAGCACAATAGAGTATCATCAGATGAATGCATGTATGAAATATCAAGGCGTTCCATGAAAGGAAACAGATGTTATAAGACGTTTACCCCAACGTTAAGTTCAAGAATGTGCTAAGTTTGTGACCTTGACCTTGGGGTAAGGGCTGGGTTGTGGGTCATGAATTTGATACAGCATGATAGAGGGTCATCTGAGGAATGCGTGCATGAAATAACAAGGTGTTTCATGAATGGAAACAGAAGTTATAAGACATTTACCCCAACGTTAAGTTTGTGGACGCCGACGCCGACGCCGACGCCGACTCCGACGCCGACGACGCCGGGGGTATGCAGGCGAGCTAAAAATGGCTGCCAAGGGGAGATAAGATTCGGATTTTTTTTCAAAATCAATACACTTCTTCGTCTTGCCGTGATAAACAAGTATACGGAATTTGGTTATGATCGGTCAAGTAAAACTTGAGTTATTGCGTGGACAACGATACAGAGTGCGACAATTAAAAATGGCTGCCAAGGGGTGATAAGTATCGGAAACCTTGGGGAAAGGGGTGGGGTTGGGTCATGGATTTGCTATAGCACGGTGGAGTATCATCAGATGATTGCATGTATGAAATATGAAGGCGTTCCCTGTAAATAAACAGAAGTTACACAACATTTACCCCAACGTTAAATTTATGAAATGCTAAGTTTTTGACATTGACCTTGGGGTATTTGGGTGGTGGGTCACGGATTTGCTACAGCATGATAGAGGGTCATCTACGGAATGCATGTATGAAATATCAAGGCGTTCCATGAAAGGAAACAGAAACTACAAGACATTTACCCCAACGTTAAGTTTATGAATGTACTAAGTTTGTGACCTTGCCCTTGGGGTAAGAGATGGGCGGTTGGTCATGGATTTGCTATAGCATACTAGAGTGTCATCTGTTGAATGCATGTATGTTATAAGACATTTACTCCAACGTTAAGTTTATGAATGTGCTAATATTGTGACATTGACCTTGGGGTAAGGGCTAGGTGGTGGGTCATGGATTTGCTACAGCATGATAGATGGTCATCTGAGGAAAGCGTGTATGAAATATCAAGGCGTTACATGAAAGGAAACATGTTATAAGACATTTACCCCAACGTTAAGTTTATGAATGTGCTATGTTTGTGACATTGACCTTGGGGTAAGGGCTGGGTAGTGGGTCATGGATTTTCTACAGCATGATAGAGGGTCATCTGAGGAAAGCATGTATGAAATAACAAGGTGTTCCATGAAGGAAACAGAAGTTACAAGACATTTACCCCAACGTTAAGTTTATGAATGTGCTAAGTTTGTGACCTTGACCGTGGGGTAAGGGATGGGTGGTGGGTCATGGATTTGCTATAGCACAATAGAGTATAATCAGATGAATGCATGTATAAAATATCAAGGCGTTCCTTTGAAGGAAACACATGTTATAATACATTTACCCCAACGTTAAGTTTAAGAATGTGCTAAGTTTTTTACCTTGACCTTGGGGTAAGGGCTGGGTTGTGGGTCATGGATTTGCTACAGCATGATAGAGGGTCATCTGAGAATGTGTGTATGTAATAACAAGGTTTTCCATGAATTTACCCCAACGTTAAGTTTGTGGACGCCGACGCCGACGCCGACGACGCCGGGGGTATGCCATAAGCTCTTCTGCACTTCGTGCAGGCGAGCTGAAAATGGCTGCCAAGGGGAGATAAGATTCGGAAATTTTTCAAAATCAATAGGCTTCTTCGTCTTGCCGTGATAAACATGTATACGGAATTCGTTTATGATCGGTCAAGTAGAACTTGAGTTATTGCGTGGACAACGATACAGAGTGCGACAATTAAAAATGGCTGCGAAGGGGTGATAAGTATCGGAAAGTTTTCAAAATCAATAGGCTTCTTCGGCTTGCCGTGATAAAGATGTATACCAATTTGGTTACAATCCGTCGAGTAGTACTCTAGTTATTGTATGGCCAAGCTGTGATTATCTCTCCTGCACGGCTTAGAAGCGTGATTCTTGTTTCGCCGATGATAAATAAAATGGCGTTATTGATTCAGTCGATCTATCTCATTTACTGTGCATGCAGCGAACATAATTATACATATATATCGTATTTCTGAGACACTATGTATGAGGCCCAGTGCCTTTAATCATCGTTTTAATCAGCGTAGAAACTAAGGAACGAAACTAAACATTACCGTTTTCGCTTCTTCGCGTCGATAGTCGAAGGAACGAATATTTAGAGGAATAATTGTACATTCCTTCACGGACTGGAAACGCAAGTTAAGATTCTTAATTATCGTGTGTACGCGGCGTAGAAACAAACAAATAAATGTCCATGCCGAGCGACCATACATACTTATAATAGCTGCTGACGTAACGACGACAAAAGTAAAACGGCCTACGTGACAATTGACATTTACTTCAAACAAGATTTTCGCGATGAATAATAGATTGTTTTTCCTCTCCACCATATATGCAGGGGGCGGCGGACACACCCAGGGGATTTAGAAATACTGCATTTCGTTTGTCTAATTCCCACCCATGGAGCACAGAAATATGTATATAACCCTGAGTTCGGAGGTGTTCCAGACATCAACAATCCCCTATATATTCCTGCTAAGTCTATTTTCCGAAACTCCAACCATACAAAGTTCGTCCAATTGTGATCGTTCACCGATCTAAAAAACATTTTATTTCTAATTCCATTGCCTTTCATTCATGATTCGCGTACTATCAGATTATGTCTTCCGGAATCCCGAAATAGGTTGAATGACGTCATCACAGGTTAGATTTAGGCAATCAGAGATGTTGTTACATAGACGCTTCGGTCGTTGTATTATGGAAGGTGGTGCATTGACCCGGTTACAGATAATGAACGAAATTAGACTGTGTTTTTTAGATCGGTGAACGATCACACGTATGGTTAGAGATTCTAATGTATATGGTCATAGTGCGCGTCATTAGTTTGATCTGGCGATCAGCTATCAGCAAAATGTGACCGATCATCCATGCCGGACGGCCTCCGATTCTGTGTGAGATTCTTTCGTACACGCACATTTAGATGGGGTATGCATAATGCGAATAACTGAATAAACGCTGGAAACAGCGATTTGAAATGAGTATATTCACACACCTAATACCTTTATCGATTGCCAGAGATAGATGTCATACATTTAATCGATGTGTATTGTGTTTGTGCGAGTCGGAAAAGAGAGGGCTCTTTCTATAATAGCTATATTGTTTATCGCATTTCTATATAGAAGATGGTACTGTACGAGACCAAGTGGGTGGGGTAATGGGATTTTGTAATAGGCATTTTTTGTGTTATATGTCCGAGTTTTCCACCTGTGTATGCCCCTACCCCCGGTGGGGCAAAACACTGATCAGATCCAATGCAACCCGATACCAGAAGGCACAACAAACATAGAACATTTTGACATCATGTGACGATTCTCATGTGCGTCCAAAACATGTTTTAATAGGAAAGTAAACAAGTGTGAACTAGATTGGTCATTAAGCGAGGCTTACGGAATACCCCCGTGTGGGCCCAGGTACCCCTAGAATATAAAATGTCCAAGTGTGTGGGCTTGTGACATTGACTCTGGGCTTAGCGGGAGCGACATGAACGTGAATTTGTCACAGGGTGGTAGAGGTCCATTGAAGCAATGCGTGTGTGAAATGTGAAGCAGATCCGAGCAAGGAAATATAAATTATATTCGATTTCTCTGATGTTAAGTTTTTTAAAGAGACTAAGTATGTGAGCTTGACCTCGAGATCAGCGGGAATTTGTCACAGCATGATAGCAGAGCCTTAGAGGAATGCATGCATGAAATATTAAGAATTTTCGATGAAAGAAATAGAAGTTATAACATATTTCTCTGATGTTCAGTTGTGTAAAGAGACTAAGTATGCGACCTTGACCTTGGGATCAGCTGGGGTTGGAGTGTCGTTGATTTGTCACAGCATGATAGTACAAACTTAGAGGAATGCACAAGTGAAATATTAAGCATTTTCAATGAAGGAAATAGAAGTTATAACTTATTTCTCTGATGTTAAGTTTTGTAAAGAGACTAAGTATGTGACCTTGACCTTGGGATCAGCGGGGGTTGGCCGGTCGTGATTTGGTACAGCATGGTAGTAGAGCCTTACGGGAATGCAGGTGTGAAATATTAAGCATTTTACATGAAGGAAATAGAAGTTATAACAATATTTCTCTGATGTTAAATTTTGTAAAGAGACTAAGTATTTGACCTTTACCTTGGGATCAGCGGGGGTTGGACGGTCGTGGATTTGGCACAGCATGGTAGTAGAGCCTTACAGGAATGCATGTGTACAATATTAAGTATTTAGATGAAGGAAATAGAAGTTATAACAATATTTCTCTGATGTTAAGTTTTGTGAAGAGACTAAGTATTTGACCTTGACCTTGGGATCAGCGGGGGTTGGACGGTCGTGGATTTGGCACAGCATATTAGTAGAGCCTTAAAGGAATGCATGTGTAACATATTAAACATTGTAGATGAAGGAAATAGAAGTTATAACAATATTTCTCTGATGTTAAGTTTACGGACGCACGGACGGACGCACGGACGGACGCACGCACGGATGGACCAATGGACGGACAACCTGACTGCAGTATAAACAAGCTGAGAGGAATTGTGTGTGCTGCCAAAACATGTGTTACTAAAAATTCTTCGGAGACGATTCTCATGGGCTGTCAAAGCATGGTTTATGAAGAAAGAAAGAATCAATATTTCTTATACAAAAACATATTTGTACAACACATGAGAATCGTCTTAGAGACGATACTCATGTGCTGTCAAAAATTGTTTTATTAATTAAAATATAACATGTCTTCCGAGACGATTCTCATTTACTGCCAACACATGTTTTATGAAGAAAAGAAGAATCAATATTTCTTATACAAAAACACATTTGTACAAAAGGGACGATGCTCAAGTGCTGTCAAAACATGTCCTAGTAAGTGAGAAAAAACATGTCTTCGGAAACGATTCTCATGTGCTGTCAAAACATGTTTCATTCAAACAATCAAATTATTAAAAACAAATAATGACACTATAAGAAATATTGATTCTTTCTTTCTTCATAAAACATGTTTTGACAGCACATGATAATCATCTCCGAAGACGATGTTTTTTTTCACATTTGCTTGATTTTTTAGTAACTCATGCTTTGGTAGCACACGAAAATCGTCTCCGCTTTTTTGCAACGTCTTTTTACCCGTCAGTTACAAATCACAGGCACTTTGTGGTATGAACGAGCAAGTTTCCTTAAACCATGCCCACTTTCATTATGATATTAAATATCTAGAAGGTACGAATCTCGCCATCTTTTCAAACAACGGAAGTGGTACTAGTGTACCTTGGGCCCGGCTGAATTAGCGAGCCGGGCCCAAGGTACACTAGGACCACTTCCGTTGGTTGCAAAGATGGCGAGTGTCCTTCCTACCTTCTAGATATTTAATATCAGAGTAAAATTGGGTATGATTTAAATAGCGTTTTGTCCTTCCTACCACAAAGTGCATGTGTTACAAACAGCATAATTATAGCTGAGCATAAATCCAAATTTTACAAAATGGCTCATTGTGTTCGTTGTTGTTGTACACCTTAAATGGTATAATTGCAACTACTAACTATGCAATTAAAGATACAGATAACATAACAGACAGATGAAATAGTAAGTCATTCGTATAGCTGAGATTATCTAACCTAGTGATTGTGGTGCTTATTTATATTAGGCTATATGGGGATTTAACATCATGGTGAAATTGTTTTTCTTAATAAAATCAATATTGGACCAAGTTTCATGAAATAAAAAGAAGGCTCGTTCTTAAAAATATGTTTACATAATGGATATATCTGTAATATTTGGGAAGGTTTCGTGAAACAGACAGTAAACGTTTATATCCGGAAGGTCAGTTATTGTGACAATCATTTCCCCGCACTCCCCAACCCAAATACACTATCCCATTTGTTTCCGCGTACAGACGTACGAACAATTTAGTGCATGTAGCTAACGATCGGCCATACACTGTAGCAGGGACCACACATACTTCGTCCCAGACTGTAGATAGATAGGTAGGTCTTACCAGATAAAAACGTCGCCAACACAAATCCTGTATACACGGAAGTCGCCATGTTATTGTATAGTCACGCCTGTGTTTTTTCGGCTGTATTATGTCGCTGTTCACGGCTGTGTATTCACAAAGTAGATTCACATGATACCGTAGTTTACGTCACGTGTCGCCCCCTCACGACAAAATGTTTCGTCAGCGATACGTGGCCCAATGCAACGACTTGGCGGAAGTAGACACAGGCAGTGGCCTAGCCAGGGTCTTATGGAGTAGGCTACGAAGTGTGAAATGAGTTAGGAAATGGCCGCGGGAACATCATTCCCTGGAAATAATACTGGGGTCCGTTTCACTAAACATCGTACGACTAAAATGTTCATAAGTGCAAGAGTATGAAAGTCTGTAAATTGCACATGAACAATGTTTTCTTGTAAACAATTATTTGATTTACTTTTATTGAGCATAGGCTGCATATGCATCCTATGCTCAATACATGTAAATCAATCAATTGAAATTTCCAGACGATCCTAAATGTGCACTTACGAACATTTTAGTCTTACCAAGTTGAGTGAAACGGGCCCCTGATGTCTATTACACACAATTTCGTCGATTATCATTTTCACATATGTGGGTGTGACTGTGTGTGACTGGGGAAATGGGTTTTATGTGTTTAGCGACCAGTATAGATCCAAATCAATGAAACATCTGCTATGCTTCAAACAAGAAATATAGATTGTTACCAGGTTATATGAATGTGCTATTTTATCACGAGTTACACTTGTACACTGGCCACAACACCCATAAGCCCCATGTCTCCACCGGCATTCGGCGTGTTTCGGCTTTCATCGGTATAACTCTATGTAAATAACTTTATATATATATATATACACATACACGGCTTCTAACTTTGTTCGGGCACGACATCGTATCATAACAAAATAACATGTTTAAAATTGTAATTTTCTATGCATTTTATGTATTTCTGCAGGATATCGATAAATCTCAAATGATCATATGAACTTGTCACTACAATATTGACGCTATGGTCTTAAACACATTATTTAATTGGTTATGATACGAGGTTGTGTCCGACCTAGGACAAGGAGCTTTACTTCGATATTATTTGTATAAATATGTTCTACAATGTAACTATGCTATTTTAGCAATGCAACAATAGTTCTCAAATGAATATGTGCACTATCTGTCAAAATATTCACATTAGCGTTAATAAAATCCCGGAATGTGTTATGATACGAGGTCGTGTCCGACCTTAGTTAGAAGCCTTGTTCATACATATAGAATTATATCGATGAAAGCCGCAACATGCCTGTAATACTGTACAGTCACTGGTGCTGTGCTCCGCGCAAGCGTAAAGTGTTTCACATCGAAATAGGCGCAGGATTCCAGACCAATTCCCATTCATCTACATGCAGAAGATACAACAAAAACACATTTTCCCACAGTCACCGGCGCAATAAACTTGCATTTATGCGATAGCTCAACGTAGAGCTGAGTGGCATCTCGTCAGGAAACCGGTGCCTTTTTCGACGTGAACTAGTTTACCGCAGACAGTGAATTCAGGAGAAACAAATCACACGATGGTGATTAGATGGGTCAGATCAAGCAGGATTCTTGAATGTCTTGTCATGTAGATCACACAGACAGTCGCATAATCGCTCCAGTAGCTGATTCCTCCAGCATTGCAAAGTACACTTTGATGGATAAATTTTCAATTTAAGGATACATTTATTAAGTTTTATCATACTGAATGTACTACATTATCACAGCCATTTTGGCTGTGATAATGTAATAACTTCAGTATAATAATTCTGCATACTTTTAATCATCAAATATATGCAGTCATTAGTTCTATATGAACTAATGCATTACGGGGAAAATAACGGATTGCTCCCTCAAAGTATACTTAGCTAAATTAGTATGCTTAGCGATTTTGATGAAATAGGCTCCAGAATGACACTTAAAGCTGGGCTCCCACATCCCAGGTTGTAACATAGCGAGACATATTTATTTCGTTCATTCTTTAGATGAAGTTGTTATGGCAAAATAAACATTGATCTGCCATTGCGATACTAAGGAGCCTCGCAGGGGACTTATAATTATTTTTGTTATTAATTCGTTCCCACTAAATAACAATTCGTTCCCACGACATAAAAATTAACAATTTGTTCCCTCAATTTAACAATTCGTTCCCATGAAATAACAATTCGTTCCCACGGGAACGAATTGTTAATTCGTGGGAACGAATTGTTAATTCGAGGGAACGAATTGTTAATTCGATGGAACGAATTGTCATTTCGTGGTAACGAATTGGTAATTCGAGGAAACGAATTGTTATATCGTTGGAACGAATTGTTAATCATCGAGGAAACGAATTGTTATATCGTGGGAACGAATTGTTAATTCGAGGGAACGAATTGTTAAATTGAGGAAACGAATTCTTATTTCGTGGGAACGAATTAATAACAAAATCCATGTCCGTACGATACACCAGACATATTAATTTGTAAATATAAATGCTTTGATTTAACGACGGCACTGGCTCGATGACCTTACATGTCGGGACCGACTATTTAAAGGTACATGCCCACTCAGTAGGCACACAATGTTCTTTATAGGAATTCATTAAGTGTATAATTGTGTCACTATTCCACCAGTTCTAAAGATTACGAGTGGCCGCTATACAGGTATAATAATTTAGTAATATCAGGCTATTTTCATATGCAAATGAAGCATGGTATTTTTTAACTATTTATACTAATTAAATGCGTCACCTGAAAACATAATATTTTCGACAGATTATAAAGTATGATCATTGCACATCAAAAAATATTTTCAAAGTATAAATAGTAATGTCCGTTAACATTTTAAGGAAACACGGTTATCGCCCCTGATATCAATGTGCACATTTACCCCTGATATAAAATGCATAATAATGCCACATCAATACGTGAATGAATGTTGATTTTGCCAGAAAATGTCTCAGATGATGTATCTGCTATAAAGAACATGTTGTGCCTACTGAGTGGGCATATACCTTTAAGTCCCCATCCGATTGGACTAGGCTAGCACGAAGTGTCTTGCCCAAATTCAAGCCGAATCGATCATTCGCAGCGGTCGAGATGGGAATCGAACCCGGGGTCTCCCGCAGTCCGACGCTCTACCTACTGAGCTAATCTGGCCACCGACGTGTTAATTTACAGTGTTATACATTTTTATATCAAATGTGAATTGCCAGTTTGATATCAGGGGCCATAACAGTCTTTCCTCAAACTATTAACGGATTCAACTAGTTAGTCTCTCTATTAGTATGTACAGTGAGCATACATTATAGGTAGCAGTGACCAGTTAGCCGCCAGTTTCGTATAATGGCACCGGTGAAATTTATAAATATTACACTTTCTGCTGATTAAAATTCATTTTAATTGTTTAATTATTATGTTTTAGTTGATTTTGTATTTTATTCAGATTTTACATCATATTAATTGATTAATGCTCATTCCAGGGCCATCTGACCTGTTCCCATTGATCAGAAATGGGCAAGTACGAATTGAGGGTATGTTGTGACAAAAAATAATCAAAACAACAGATTTTTCTGGGAGTTTCAAACAATAATTTATTTCAGAGAAAACTCATGGATGGGAACTGGTTTTCACCATGATAGTACATTTGCCTCTGGATGATGATTCAGAACACATACAACATTCAATCCGTAGTTCCGCGAGTGACGTGGCATGGCATGGTTTTAAAGTGAATATTTAACTCGGAATTGGATAATTTTAAAAGAGGCTGCACCGAGATATTTCACATTCCTGCATAGGTAAGGAGCACTAATAGAGCAGCATATTTGGGTTTATGTAAAAGCTTCTAGTGTGTCTAGATCACAAATGTCGAACGCATATTGATGTCTGCCCACTGATTTGGAACATTGCATTAAATACATACTGTCCGAGGTAGTGAAATTGCTAATTTTAAATTAACTGGTCACTGCCCCCTATTCCGGTGACGTATGTAGTTAATATAATGTAAATATGTCCTGCCTCATTTGCTTATACAAATAGCCTGATACAACTGCGCGTCTCTATCAGGAAATTAACTATTACTAAATGATTATATCTGTATAGCGGGTATTGGTAATTTTTGAAACTTGTGGAATAGTGACACAATTATACACTTATTTAATTTCTATAAAGAAAAGTGTGTTCCTAACAGATGGGACTTTTCTTCTATTTTCGTCCGGTGACAACAGGTTGTCTCGTGACGGCGTACTTAACTGTGCTATGTTTATATCAGACCCGCACGCAGGAATTAATTTAGGGGGTGGTGGCGCGTTATCGACTGCGCGAAGGTCTAAACATCTTTTGTTTTGCACATCCACGGACAGACCTCGGCAGATTAACCCGTTCACCCCTAAGTAACTGGGATGGATTTCGATATGTTAATTTTGCAACCCAATACAAACATCACAAAATGATGTTCAGACCAGTCCAGTTACGAACATGGTGGGTTGTGTTCTCAAAACTATGAAAATTACTTGCAAAAATTGCAGATCTGATGAGACGGCTCGTCACGAGCCGGCTCATCTGGATCTACACTTTTTGCCAACACCACTATACATGCCTGTGGTGTTGAAAGGGTTAAGGGAGTGAGTACGCACCCGTCGCACCCCCTCTGCGTACGTGCCTGTATATAGTCATCCAGGCGTGACCATGTAGCATATACCGTCACACACTTCATACAATAAAATATAACGACGTTTGAAGCTATAATTGCATTTATAAGTATATAAGTGTGGCATTAGTCATTTATGATGAACTGTAAACCACAGGTCTGTATTGTTCAATGTGTATGAGACAGGATACATATTACACAAACTATACTCAACAAAACTAGAAACGTCCCTGTTTTATAGCCGGTGTAGCTCTGTCTATGTATGTACCACATGTTCAAAATACATGTATTTTAAACCGTGGCGATGTTTAGAATACGATCGTGTAGAGTTTAGCCGATACACACGGTTTACATAGCGGCCAGTGACCGGAACGTTGATTTCCACTTTTTGCACGTGCACGCTATACTTGTCATCGATAAGGTGATTCAGTTCATGTCGTACCATTCTGCGATAGGGGCTATTCGAAAATTAAAAAACTTTTTAAATTTTTCAGTTTTCGATATGCCACGGCTTTCCGAAAACGAGCGAAATCAGCAATTGGGATGCTTGCGGGTGGGATGGCCGCCAGGGCGGTCGCGCCTCGGTTTGGTTGCTGTCGGAAGACGATTGATCGTCTTGCAGCCCGGTACCACAGACTGGGGCTGTTCACGACCGGCAGCGACCTGGTAGGCCTCGTGTAACACGGCTAGAGCCGATCGCTACATTACGTTGACGCACTTACGTCAACGTCGATTGGCAGCCACAGTCACTGCTAGGCGATACGTGGTCTCAGGGCAGACCATTCGCAACCGGTTTACGTCGTAACGCCCAACCAATCCGGGCACGCCGCCCGTACACTGGTCAGATAATGACCCAACGTCACCGTGCTGCCAGACTGTTATGGGCGCGACGTCATCTGAACTCGGAGAAGGCTGACTGGAACCGAGTTTTGTTCACCGATGAATCTCGGTTCACAGTTAGTCATGCTGACGGAAGATTACGGGTATACAGGCGTAAAAATGAAAGATTCACCGATTGTTGCATTGTTGAGAAGAACAGGTTGGGGGAGGGAGCGTAATGGTCTGGGTGGGATCATGGGAAACCCGGAAGACAGATTTGGTTGTTGTACAGGCAACATCAATGCACAACGTTATGTTGCAGATGTGCTAAAATGCACATGCCTTACCACACTTTATCCGTCAGCATGGTCCTGGTGTGACATTGATGCACGACAATGCCCGCCCTCACGTAGCCAGGGTCACCACTCAATACTTACAAGCAAAACAAACGTCGACGTCATTGCCATGGCCCGCGTTCTCCCGGATCTCAATCCCATTGAGCATCATATGGGATGAGCTGGCCGCAAGCACGAGCTAACCATCAGATTGACAATGTTCGCGATCTTACACGGCGTTACAACGGGAATGGAGGAATTTGCCCAACGCACTGGTATGCGTTTACGTTCACGTCGATGCGCGCTAGATTATTGCATGCATTCATGCAAATGGTGGCCACACTCCGGACTAACGAGATTTTACTGAAGTGCCCACATTACTTATTTAAAAGAAAATTTCCATCTCTAAACAAAATTAAGTATCACATTTCTGAGTTTTTGTGATTTTTTTGATTTTTTTGACCCCTCCCCTACCGCCCTTGGGCCGTTTTATCTCTCGAATATTTAACAAGATATCCAAATGCAATTTATTTTTGGCTTTGATACAGAAAATGAATGAACTTGTTTTTTATTTTTCCATTTTTTTTTTGGATTTTTAAAAGTAACCCTTTTTTGGTTTTTTTTTTGATGGGAATCTTTCCTTAAACATGGGGGGGGGGGAGGGACGTTTCTAGTTTTTGCTCAGTATAGAAATTTAGTATGTCAAATGTACGGGCCATTTCGGCGACTTTTGGCTTACATTATAACTCTTATAATATATAAGAACAAGGCTTCTAACTTTGGTCGGACGCGACCCTCGAATAACATAACAAAATAGCATGTTTTTTTTTTTTAACATTGTAAAATTTTCTATGCATTCAATGTATTTCTGCAGGATAACGATAATTCTCAAATGATCATATGAACTTGGCACTACAATAGTGACGTTAGAGCCTTAAACACATTATTTCATTTGTTATGATACGAGGTTGTGTCCGACCTAGGAAAAAGCACCTGTAATTCGATATTATTTGCATAATTATGTTCTAACTATGCTAGTTTAGCAAGATAACAATACTTTTCAAATGAACATGTGCACTTTCTGCCAAAATATTCAGGTTAGCGTTAATAAAATCGCGGACCGACCAAAGTTAGAAGCCTTGTTCATATCTATAGAGTTATACCGATTAAAGCCGAAACACGCCGAATACCTGTGATCAAATGCAGTGAATTGTCATAAACCGTCTGAAAAGGTAAGAATATAATTTTAATTGATGAAATACGTTTACAAAATGTACAATAGTTAATACAATTTGCAGAGTCCATGCGGAATTATGTACACTGAAAAGTTTATTAACTTTTGACATTATTTATGAAAAATATTGTAAATTTATTAAACGTATTTACTGAAATTACGCAGATGTCCGAAGGTACAAAATCGCACAGCGTGTCTCATATGTGGCTGCGACTGAAGAAATAGGGGTTATGTGTTGTGTGGCCAGTGTAGATCAAGATCAGCCTGTGCACCCGCACAGTCTGATCAGGATCTACATTATTTGCCATTTCATCAATGGAATGCACGTCGTGCTTCTGCTCCCCCCCCCCCCACACACACACACGCGCGCGCACACACACACACACACACACGCACACACCCCGCCCTAGCTACGCCACAGTGTGGGGTGAATTCTTATACCATTCTAGCATTTTGCCAATCAATACTTTTTACAATAGTTACTCCTTTGACTCTGGATGCTCTGGTAATAATTCAAAATGAACTTCGATTACAATGGTTGTGGAGACAATTTTAGACATGCCATGTGATTTTGTACCTCGGCAGATGTGCGATTTGTCCTGAAAAATATTCAATAAAAGTTTGATACTTTCTGCAACATCACCTATACATGTACTATGTCTGTTGCGGGAGTTATTGATACTTCTAATGCACTCTATAAATATCACGCAACCTGATTGGCTGATGGTCATACATTACAGGTATATCATTGTTGATGAACGGTCGCAAATTATTTCAATATGTATTCCTACACCAATACTAAGTTTGAGGTCGGTCAATTTACTCTGCCACACAATGACCGACCAAAACATGGGGTAACTCACACAAAATTTCCCAAGTGCTATTCTGGTACTATTGTCAAAGACACAGCTGGCTAGCATATGAAACGTCCTGGTCCGAAACGTCCTGGTGACCTGGTCCGAAAGTTGCATGGTCCGAAGCGTACGGCGAAAACAAAATATCTCACCGTTGATCACGTTTCATATGTTTTGGCAGTAATATATCGTTCACACAAAGAGAAAGTATGTATCCTATGTAATCTTACATCTCAAATGGTAGTACATCACTAATGATTAGACTAGTTATCACAAAAATTATCAACCTCAGGGAAGTTTTACAGGTGTCCACCATTGAAATATTGTTGCTAAGAGATCGCACTGGAGTGACATTAAATGCGCAAAGTAGTAAGAAAAGCAATTATAATTCTAACGACGAATGTATTGCTTTTATTATTGAAAAATAATTAAATCAGCAACATAAACGTATGTACATTCATGCAAAAATCGATAATATCTTTTCGTAGAAAATATGATTTGTTTGATCCGTCCGGTATGACCTGCTCAACCAGCTTACAATCCGGTACGATTTTCTAACGAAACTCGATAAAGTTTGCAAAACAGTAAAGGAGTGCATTAGAAATAGGTTAACCGCATTGTAATTTTGAAATTTGCGACGTATATCAGAAAATGATAGGTCGGAAAACATGTTTAATGGCTTCGCTAGCGCGTCGCCATTAAACAGATTGTCAGACCTATCATTTTCTGATATACGCCGCAAATTTCAAATAAAGTATAGTCGTGTTAATTGTTTTCTCTTTCGCTTGTGTATACAGTAGAACCTCTATAAACCGGACATCCTGGTAGGACCCCGGGGTGCCCGGTTTAGAAATGTTTCATTGTAATTCCGATGTATGAGCACTGAAGCCGAGGATTTTTTATTTTTTTTTTTTATTAAATGTTTTTTATTCTCTTTGCTACATGTACATGTACAAACACAAGATATACAAATAGTTCAATGAACAAAGTACATACATATATGTCAGTTCATACGCATTGCTAAATTTCAATGAACAATCTGAATAATAACGTATTGATGCTTGTCTACATGTAACATTGAGGATTTTTTAAATAAATAATAGGGGTTTTATAGGGTGTTTGGGCTATGAAACTGTTATAGGTCGTGTATTTTTTATGAGGAAATTTATATTAAACAAATAAAGATATAATTCGGGACTCATCGAGCTAGGGGATATCATCGAGATACTGATGTTCGAGATACTGGTGCTCAACTGTATTCTTGTATATGGCTGTGTGCTTCGCTATAACAGAGCTCCAGATAAGGAATTAGTAATTGAGTATTGTCACTCCATCATTTCTGAAGCAATTGGGTATTTCAATATTTTAATTGTGTAAAATAGAATCACACTACTGTTTACACATCAGCAGACCGAACTTATTGAATAGTTTGCTTCTAAATGAAAACACATCTTGGTATTTCATTAGAATTGTCTCCTTGGAGACAATTCTAATGAAATACCAAGATGTGTTTTCATGGAAAAATAAGAAAATATGCTATATTTGTGGTCTGTTTATTGTTTTCTGTTGCATGATAAAGATACCACAAATTTTTTATTGCTTTTTGATACTCACCACTTCTGATTTCAATTGGGTTTTTGACAATTTTAATTGGGTATTTACGCAAATACGCACCTTATCTGGATCCATGCTATTATGAACATTGACAGACATCGGAGATAGTTGACTGTGGAACTATTTATGGAATCAATTGTAAAAAGTGTGTGATTTTTACTTTTTACATATATCTTGGCGGCCATTTTGGATACTGCCTTGCCTAGAATGCCCAAAAGTATTACTCTACGTTGGTTGGACTTATGTCATTCATAAATAAGTATACACTTACTGCATCTGATGTCGTGATTTTATTACTTTTTGTATTACTTTGTGTTTCCTTGCTATATTTCAATGGCAGCCATATTGGATGTGACCTAATTTCAGGTATTTCCTAAAGGTATATATTGGTAAACAATCTTGTTAAAGATTTGAAATTAGTTGAGAAACTAAATGTTTCAATTTTGTCCCATTTCCATACACTATAGTTACCCCACCCACCAATTTCCATACAGTATACCTTACAGCCTTTTCCGGAAAGGCTGTAAGGTATAGTGTATAAATATGGGTGGGTGGGGTAACATTTTCCAAATGAGCCAAGTATTGGGTCCAAGGTCCGAGTCTTCCACCTGTGGTAGCAGTACCATGTTGACATGACTATTTGTATTACATATATTGACAGCGATCAAGTATTCTCACATGGTGTATCAGCTGTAATCGTTGGCATAAAACAATATCAATTTATAGTACAAACACATAAATGTGACTGTGACTGGAGAAATGGGGCTTATCTGTTTTGCGACCAGTCTAGATACAGGTAAGCCTGTGCATCCGTACACTCTGATAAGGGTCTACACTGTTCGCCATTCCGTCAATGATACACTCGCCATGCTTCTACTAAGCAGTATAGATCATCAGCGTACTACTTGAGTGTGTTATTTGAATATTGTGCTAGAGATCAAGCAGCTTGATTTGCTGAGCCAGGCTCAGCCAATCAAGTTGCTTGATTGAGAGTTGAAATCGGCAATAGATGTTCAGAAACGTTCAGATGTTGGCAAGATTAACGCAGGCACTTGTGTACGTCCCGATACCAACATGACGTTTGTCAAAATACACCAAGTACGTGGTGGCCACACACTAGATCTGTACCTCCCGATACCAATATGACGTTTGTCACAAAGTACATGGTGGCCACACAATGGATGTGCTTGTGTACCTCCCGATACCAATATGACGTTTGTCACAATACACCAGGTACGTGGTGGCCACACAATGGATATGTACCTCCCGATACCAATATGACGTTTGTCACAATACACCAAGTACGTGGTGGCCACACAATGGATGTGTACCTCCCGATTCCAATATGACGTTTGTCACAATACACCAAGTACGTGGTGCCCACACAATGGATGTGTACCTCCCGATACCAATATGACGTTTGTCACAATACACCAAGTACGTGGTGGCCACACAATGGATGTGTACTCCCGATACCAATATGACGTTTGTCACAATACACCAAGTACGTGGTGGCCACACAATGGATGTGTACCTCTCGATACCAACAATGACGTTTGTCACAATACACCAAGTACGTCGGTGGCCACACAATGGATGTGTACCTCCCGATACCCATATAACGTTTGTCACAATACACCAAGTACGTGGTGGCCACACAATGGATGTGCGTGCCAACTATCTCAAACTAACTGCTTGTGTACCTCCCGATACCAATATGACGTTCGTCACAATACACCAAGTACGTGGTGGTCACACAATGGATGTGCTGCCAACTATCTCAAACTAACTGCTTGTGTACCTCCCGATACCAATATGACGTTTGTACAATACACCAATAGTAGGTGGTCACACAATGGATGTGCGTGCAAGCTATCTCAAACTAACTGCTTGTGTACATCCCGATACAATATGACGTTTGTCACAATACACCAAGTACGTGGTGGCCACACAATGGATGTGCGTGCTAGCTATCTCAAACTAACTGCTTGTGTACCTCTCGATACCAATATGACGTTTGTCACAATACACCAAGTACGTGGTGGCCACACAATGGATGTGTACCTCCTGATACCAATATGACGTTTGTCACAATACACCAAGTACGTGGTGGCCACACAATGGATGTGTACTCCCGATACCAATATGACGTTTGTCACAATACACCAAGTACGTGGTGGCCACACAATGGATGTGTACCTCTCGATACCAATATGACGTTTGTCACAATACACCAAGTACGTGGTGGCCACACAATGGATGTGTACCTCCCGATACCCATATAACGTTTGTCACAATACACCAAGTACGTGGTGGCCACACAATGGATGTGCGTGCCAACTATCTCAAACTAACTGCTTGTGTACCTCCCGATACCAATATGACGTTCGTCACAATACACCAAGTACGTGGTGGTCACACATGGATGTGCGTGCCAACTATCTCAAACTAACTGCTGTGTACCTCCCGATACAATATGACGTTTGTCACAATACACCAAGTACGTGGTGGTCACACAATGGATGTGCGTGCCAGCTATCTCAAACTAACTGCTTGTGTACATCCCGATACCAATATGACGTTTGTCACAATACACCAAGTACGTGGTGGCCACACAATGGATGTGCGTGCTAGCTATCTCAAACTAACTGCTTGTGTACCTCTCGATACCAATATGACGTTTGTCACAATACACCAAGTACGTGGTGTACACATAATGGATGTGTACCTCTCGATACCAAAATGACGTTTGTCACAATACACCAAGTACGTGGTGGCCACACAATGGATGTGTACTCCCGATACCAATATGACGTTTGTCACAATACACCAAGTACATGGTGGCCACACAATGGATGTGCTTGTGTACCTCCCGATACCAATATGACGTTTGTCACAATACACCAAGTACGTGGTGGCCACGCAATGGATGTGCTTGTGTACCTCCCGATACCAATATGACGTTTGTCATAATACACCAAGTACGTGGCCACACAAATTGGATGTGCACCTCCCGATACCAAAATGACGTTTGTCACAATACACCAAGTACGTTGGTGGCCACACAATGGATGTGTACTCCGATACAATATGACGTTTGTCACAATACACCAAGTACGTGGTGGCCACACAATGGATGTGTACCTCTCGATACCAATATGACGTTTGTCACAATACACCAAGTACGTGGTGGCCACACAATGGATGTGTACCTCCCGATACCCATATAACGTTTGTCACAATACACCAAGTACGTGGTGGCCACACAATGGATGTGCGTGCCAACTATCTCAAACTAACTGCTTGTGTACCTCCCGATACCAATATGACGTTCGTCACAATACACCAAGTACGTGGTGGTCACACAATGGATGTGCGTGCCAACTATCTCAAACTAACTGCTTGTGTACCTCCCGATACCAATATGACGTTTGTCACAATACACCAAGTACGTGGTGGTCACACAATGGATGTGCGTGCCAGCTATCTCAAACTAACTGCTTGTGTACATCCCGATACCAATATGACGTTTGTCACAATACACCAAGTACGTGGTGGCCACACAATGGATGTGCGTGCTAGCTATCTCAAACTAACTGCTTGTGTACCTCTCGATACCAATATGACGTTTGTCACAATACACCAAGTACGTGGTGGCCACACAATGGATGTGTACCTCCTGATACCAATATGACGTTTGTCACAATACACCAAGTACGTGGTGGCCACACAATGGATGTGTACTCCCGATACCAATATGACGTTTGTCACAATACACCAAGTACGTGGTGGCCACACAATGGATGTGTACCTCTCGATACCAATATGACGTTTGTCACAATACACCAAGTACGTGGTGGCCACACAATGGATGTGTACCTCCCGATACCCATATAACGTTTGTCACAATACACCAAGTACGTGGTGGCCACACAATGGATGTGCGTGCCAACTATCCAAACTAACTGCTGTGTACCTCCCGATACCAATATGACGTTTGTCACAATACACCAAGTACGTGGTGGCCACACAATGGATGTGCGTGCCAACTATCTCAAACTAACTGCTTGTGTACCTCCCGATACCAATATGACGTTTGTCACAATACACCAAGTACGTGGTGGTCACACAATGGATGTGCGTGCCAGCTATCTCAAACTAACTGCTTGTGTACATCCGATACCAATATGACGTTTGTCACAATACACCAAGTACGTGGTGGCCACACAATGGATGTGCGTGCTAGCTATCTCAAACTAACTGCTTGTGTACCTCTCGATACCAATATGACGTTTGTCACAATACACCAAGTACGTGGTGTACACATAATGGATGTGTACCTCTCGATACCAAAATGACGTTTGTCACAATACACCAAGTACGTGGTGGCCACACAATGGATGTGTACTCCCGATACCAATATGACGTTTGTCACAATACACCAAGTACATGGTGGCCACACAATGGATGTGCTTGTGTACCTCCCGATACCAATATGACGTTTGTCACAATACACCAAGTACGTGGTGGCCACGCAATGGATGTGCTTGTGTACCTCCCGATACCAATATGACGTTTGTCATAATACACCAAGTACGTGGTGGCCACACAATGGATGTGCACCTCCCGATACCAATATGACGTTTGTCACAATACACCAAGTACGTGGTGGCCACACAATGGATGTGTACCTCCCGATACCAAAATGACGTTTGTCACAATACACCAAGTACGTGGTGGCCATACAATGGATGTGTACCTCCCGATACCAATATGACGTTTGTCACAATACACCAAGTACGTGGTAGCCATACAATGGATGTGTACCTCCCGATACCAATATGACGTTTGTCAGAACACACCAAGTACGTGGTGGCCATACAATGGATGTGTACCTCCCGATACCAATATGACGTTTGTCACAATAGACCAAGTACGTGGTGGCCATACAATGGATGTGTACCTCTCGATACCAAAATGAGGTTTGTCACAATACACCAAGTACGTGGTGGCCATACAATGGATGTGTACCTCCCGATACCAATATAACGTTTGTCACAATACACCAAGTACGTGGTGGCCATACAATGGATGTGTACCTCCCGATACCAATATGACGTTTGTCAGAACACACCAAGTACGTGGTGGCCATACAATGAATTTGTACCTCTCGATACCAAAATGACGTTTGTCACAATACAACAAGTACGTGGTGGCCATACAATGGATGTGTACCTCCAGATACCAAAATGACGTTTGTCACAATACACCAAGTACGTGGTGGCCATACAATGGATGTGTACCTCCCGATACCAAAATGACATTTGTCACAATACACCAAGTACGTGGTGCCATACAATGGTGTGTACCTACGATATCAAAATGACGAATTTGTCAAATCACAAGTACGTATTGGCCACACAATGGATGTGTACCTCCCGATACCAATATGACGTTTGTCAAAATACACCAAGTATGTGATGGCCACACAATGGACGTGCGTGCCAGCTATCTCAAACTAACTGCTTGTGTACCTCCCGATACCAAAATGACGTTTGTCACAATACACCAAGTACTTGGTGGCCACACAATGGATGTGTACCTCCCGATACCAATATGACGTTTGTCACAATACACCAAGTACGTGGTGGCCACACAATGGATGTGTACTCCCGATACCAATATGACGTTTGTCACAATACACCAAGTACGTGGTGGCCACACAATGGATGTGTACCTCTCGATACCAATATGACGTTTGTCACAATACACCAAGTACGTGGTGGCCACACAATGGATGTGTACCTCCCGATACCAAAATGACGTTTGTCACAATACACCAAGTACGTGGTGGCCATACAATGGATGTGTACCTCCCGATACCAATATGACGTTTGTCACAATACACCAAGTACGTGGTAGCCATACAATGGATGTGTACCTCCCGATACCAATATGACGTTTGTCAGAACACACCAAGTACGTGGTGGCCATACAATGGATGTGTACCTCCCGATACCAATATGACGTTTGTCACAATAGACCAAGTACGTGGTGGCCATACAATGGATGTGTACCTCTCGATACCAAAATGAGGTTTGTCACAATACACCAAGTACGTGGTGGCCATACAATGGATGTGTACCTCCCGATACCAATATAACGTTTGTCACAATACACCAAGTACGTGGTGGCCATACAATGGATGTGTACCTCCCGATACCAATATGACGTTTGTCAGAACACACCAAGTACGTGGTGGCCATACAATGAATGTGTACCTCTCGATACCAAAATGACGTTTGTCACAATACAACAAGTACGTGGTGGCCATACAATGGATGTGTACCTCCAGATACCAAAATGACGTTTGTCACAATACACCAAGTACGCGGTGGCCATACAATGGATGTGTACCTCCCGATACCAAAATGACATTTGTCACAATACACCAAGTACGTGGTGGCCATACAATGGATGTGTACCTCCCGATATCAAAATGACGTTTGTCAAAATACACCAAGTACGTATTGGCCACACAATGGATGTGTACCTCCCGATACCAATATGACGTTTGTCAAAATACACCAAGTACATGGTGGCCACACAATGGATGTGCGTGCCAGCTATCTCAAACTAACTGCAGTGGAACCCCTGTAAACCGGACACCCTGTGAGGTCACCACTGTAAAACATGGAAATGACTACTTCAAGACACGCGCGGTTGCTTAGCGATCATGAACATGCATTGTTATCGGAGGTAAATGGCAATGTAACATATCTAAATTAAGCTGAAATAACTTTCCGCTGTGTCTGGTTTAGAGGGGGTCTACTGTAAAACAGACAGGTAAATACTTCAAGACACGCGTGGCTGCTTAGCGATCATAAACAGACATTATTATCGGAGGTAAATGGCAATGCAACGTGTCTAAATTAAGCTCAAATAACTTTCCGCTGTGTCCGGTTTAGAGGGGGTCTACTGTAAAACAGACAGGTGAATACTTCAAGACACGCGTGTCTGCTTAACGATCATGAACATACATTATTATCGGAGGTAAATGGCAATGTAACATATCTAAATTAACTCAAATGTAATCGATTCAGACGAACTGTTGAGTATTACAAACACGTCTAACCGTCCACGTGTTTTGTTTGTTTGTTTATTTATTGGTGTTTAACAGTCTATCAACAACAGCTAAGGTCATTTAATGCCCGGCTAACGGGTTCGACCCCGCATTTAATCTGCTGCATTGGGGTGGGGGGGGGGGGTGGAATTCCAAAATCAGAACGGAATATTTACATCGAGAAAAAATATATTCAGCCCGGAAATTGGAATAACCTGACCTGGTGCCAGGTCCATACCGCACCAAAGTCACTTGGCCCCTTCCCCTATTAAACATTAATACCGGTATGAACACTCTAATATGGGGATAAAGACGTATGTGATGGCCAAACCAGTAACCTATTTCACAACATTCAAAGTATACTTATCTAGCAAAGTATACATTGAGGGAGTAATCATTTATTTTCCCCAAAATGCACATTATTTCATATGGAACTAACCACTGCATATATTTGATGATTAAACGTATGCAGAATTATTATACTGAATTTATTACATTATCACAGCCAAAATGGCTGTGATAATGTAATAAATTCAGTATAATAACAATTAATAAATTTATCCTTAAATTTAAAATTTCTCCCTCAAAGTATACTTTGCTAGATAAATATACTTTGCAATTTTGATGAAATCGGCTAAATGTCTCCAGTCGGGAGTCCTGTAAGAATGAAACCCGATCTTTAAATAAATTACCCATCGCATGCTTCACCTGCCGCCCACAACCGTCCATGTGTTAACGGCATTGCCCCAGGGACAGGATGGTGGACAAGCCAGTGTAAATTATCCCCGAGACATAGTGACATTAAAAGAAACAAACACAAAGGGAGATAATACAATACTAAATTTTAATATAAAAATAAAGCACATATTAGTTGGAAATATTAGTTGGAAATGTTATAAACAATGACAGACAGACAGGACACGTGGTTATTTGAAATTCAACCCGACTGGACAGCGATGTAGAATTATGCTCTGAGCAGCGATGTACATACTTATTGTTTACCCTAGTTTATCGAACAATTAAAGGACAGCATTTCGTCATTAAATGTTCAGCCGCTCTATTTAGAACTGATTGTACGCGTTGCTGCCATCGTTTCACATGACACAAAGCATATTACCGCACACACACGCGTGTCAAACCGCCAATCATATGCTAGTATAGCGATTTGAAATCACGTTTAGGGACGGAGCTTCGCGAGTGTGCTGGTAAACAATAAGCAGGTCATAGTTCACATATTTAATTTTTAATAAATTAATTTATTAAAGATTCAATATATGAACTATAACATGTGTATCCAGTCGCCGTTGTAAGCAAAACATTGCAAGACAAAACTAAACGAAACCCCATATTTCAATGTGCAAAGTCTATACAAATAGCGAACACCATTTACTGTCTGTTCCACGTTTCTATGCCGACGAACTTTGGCTATTAAACACATTAAATCTAAACAATATTTAAACGTAAGTACTTTTTCATCGATAAGAAAAAAGTCACCCTCCCTAAAAAACATTATTTGATGAAATTCCATCAACTATTGGTTTTATTGCGAAATAACGATTTTCCTATGGGAATTTAACATGGGGCAAAAAGGATGAGAATAGTGACGAAAAGGGTCGAACATTATTTTTTTGGGAAATTCACTCCGAAACCTGGCGAGATAGCTTTGAAATGATGTAAATAAGAAAACAAAAGTTAGATCTTGAAAATCGGTCCGAAAATAAAAAATCATTTAAAAGAAAATGTATTTTTAGTCCACATGATAATTCCCATAGGAAAATCGCTTTTTTTTCGCAATAAAATAAATATTTAACGGAATTTCTTAAAAAAAAGAAAAGTTCGTCGGCAGCAAAACGTGGAACAGACAGTAGTTGGTGTTTAAGTCGGTGAACAGCACCTGACACGGGAGCGAGCCTGGTGCCTCCGGTTTACAGTGCCACTGCTCTACCGATTGAACTAGCCGCGCACAGATACACTTCCTCTCCATACCGACCACGACAAATACACCGGGAAATGTTAAATGAGCACAAAAACAAAGTTAACTCTTTCACCCATAAACGTTAACATCGCATGTTTCCTGTTAACACCAGAATATTTCCTTAATCCGAAAAATATGGAAGCCCTGGAGGGACTTCTGACATCAATACATGTACCTCTAGCTTCCTTACTTCCTACTTCCTTACTTCTAACTTCCAACTTCATTACCTCCTACTTCTAACTTCATTAAGTTGGAATTAAGAAATAATAAAGTTAGAATTAATGAAGTTAGACGTAAGGAAGTTAGAAGTAAGAAGTAATGAAGTTCGAAGTAATTAAGTTAAAAGTAGAAGTAATGAAGTTGAAAGTTAGAATTAAGAAGTAAGGAAGTTAGAAGTAATGAAGTTGGAAGCTAGACGTAAGAAAGTAGGACGTTACAAATAAGGAAGTGAGAAATCTGAAGTTTGAAGTATTTAAGTCAGAAGTCCCTCCAGGGCTTCCATAGAAAATCGATAAAGTATGTATAATGGTTATGAAATCTTAAAAATACGTATTGTGCCGTTCGACTTGAATACAATAGTGTTAGTTTCAACTCGCTATATATTGTATATATCCCATTACATGTAATTAACACAGACAGTGCAGTCGAATTGGTCACCGACTTATACAATAGACTTAGCTCTGTATATATGTTTTAACTCGACATTCAGTATACTAGGAAGTAAATGTCGACCAACGTACAGTAGCGCTTTTCTGCTCCTTACCTATTTCTATATACTAATATCGTATACATATCGTAATCTTATAGTATTGGTATATTTAATGAGCATATCGTATGAGCATATAATATTGGTATGTTTATACCGTATCATCGTATAGTACAAACGTACTATACGAATATTATACAAACATATGATATCCGTTCGTATATACGATATATCCGTACGGATATGGTATGAATATACCATAATCTGGTATGTTTGTATGATACAAACGTACCAGAATTATACACATGTATAACAATCGTATAAACGTACGATTTGAATGGTATATCTGTACGATATTGGTTGGTATGTACGGTACAAACATACCGTACGTTTATATAGTATGCATATCGTAAATAAAACATATCTTTTTGGTATAGTATACGTATATTATTGGTATAGTACGTATAGTTGACCTGCAGAAAAGCGCTACTGTAGGCCCTGATCTGACGACACGGTGGAACATGTAGATCTTCAGATATGCTGCTCGCATATGGCTTAACCTGTCCGCCCCTAAATATCTGATAGTACCATGTCTATTTCTGGACTATTCCATTAAGGTATATGCCCACTCACTAGGCACAAAGTGTTCTTCATAGGAATTACAAAAGTGTATCATTGTGTCACTATCGCACCAGTTCTGAAAATTGCAAGTGCCCGCTATACAGATATAATCATTTATCAATATGTATTTTACTGAATGTGACTAGCGGTGGCTAATTTCATATGCAAATGAGGCATAATATTTTTTTTTATTATTTATACTAATTAAATGCATCACCTGAAAAAAAATATTTTCTACACATTATAAAGTACGATGATTGCACATAAAAAAATAAATACAGAGAATACATAGTAATGTCCGTTAACAAGTTAAGGAAACACGGTTATCGCCCCTGATATCAGAGTGATATAAAATGTATAAGAATGCCAATCAATACGTAGGGTAATTTTTAGAACTGGTGGAATAGTGACATAATTATACACTTATTTAATTCCTATAAAGAACAATTTGTGCCTACTGAGTGGACATGTACCTTTAATCAAATAAGCGATATTTTTTTATAAAAATCAAAAACATACTGACAAACACTGCAGTTCCAGATGAGACGGCTTGTTACAAGCCGGCTAATCTGGATCTATAGTGTTTGCAAATGTTTGCTTTATTGTATATAGGGCTGAAAGAGATAATGCATATTTATTTTCAGCCGGCACACAATCATTTCAACACACCATCGTTCAGATAACAAGTGTTCAGTTCACATTCACTCGTTGTTAATGGTTATTCTAAAAGAACGGATAAACAATCATATTTAAAACGGCCATACACATTAAAACTGTTAAGCTTGCATATACAGTTTGGTTACTTTAAGATGTGGTTATTCTAGTGTCAACATAATGAAATTAGCCCCCCTTATTTCATGGATCCCTTCAATTGGTAGTAACTTTCCAATAATGTCAGTAGTTGCATATTACACATAAACTGCGTCCAAATCGCGTTTCTTGAATGTACGGTCCGGCAACTGTCGCCATCAATGACGTCATTTATGACGTTATCAGTTGACTGTGTTGTACGCCGGTGGTACTTGTTGCAATTTCTCGTTGACAGCTGGTGCAGCGTAGGGCGGAGCATTTGCTAGCTGGGCGGGGCCACAGGCAGCAGGATAAGCTCCCATTGGCTGAGTCGCAGGATACGCTCCCATTGGTTGGGCGGGGGAAGCTCCCATTGGTTGGGCGAGGGACGCTCCCTTTGGCTGCGGCTGTCCGTAGGCGGGATAAGCCCCCGGAGCACCAGGGGTTACCACCATCTGCGGCTGACTCTGTGCACCTACAACGTCATTATAAGGTTGTAGTCAGTATCACGTGGTTGTTGCTACATGGACAACGGACTGCATATTTACTGTAGAAATAAGTTTATTAAAAATTCAATATGTGAACTATAACTATTTTATTGTTTAGCCCGCCACTTCGCTACAAGTTGAAGTAACAAATCAAGGTCTATAAATACATTAATTATACCTAAAAGTATCAATAAGTGAACAAAATAAAATTAAACCTTTTTTTACTCCCTGTTATAACACATATTGTGTTCTAACAGGGAGTAAACTCTTTTTTTTTCAACTGATTTTTCTCCACTTATTGATACTTTTAGGTATATTTAATGTATTTATATACCTTGGTTCGTTACTTCAACCTGTGCACTTCGCGTGCACATATTCAACTGAATGTAGCCCCGCCCTTAAATGCGACAATTACGATACGATTGTGCAATCGGCCGTTTGACGCCGGAGCGTGAGTGCACACGTGGTAACAGAGTGCCTCGCTAACCCAAGATAACAAGGCGTTCCTAACAAAAACTGCGGTTCTCCATTGGTCGATAAACTACGGCAGGGATTTAGGATCTCTGACTAGGGCAAACAATAAATGTGCAGGAACGTTGGGCCAACCATAACTATGTTATTGTTCAGAACATATATAAGTGTGGAGAATCTAAATTCTGCCGTTGCCAACACTCCCTTGAAGTCAAAAATAGTTTGCACAGTTTTGCTACGGACAAATACCGAGCCCCGCAGCGGACGTACAATTCTTTTTTTTAATCAATCGTTCCCACCATATAGCAATTCGTACCCTCAATTTAACAATTCGTTACCACGAATTAATAATTCATACCCCCGAATTATCAATTCGTTCCCTCAATTTAACAATACGTTCCCACGAAATAACAATTCGTTCCCACAGGAACGAATTGTTAATTCGTGAGAACAAATTGTTATATCGTGGGAACGAATTGTTAAATTGAGTGAACGAATTGTCATTTCATGGGAACGAATTATTAATTCGAGGGAACGAATTCTTATATGGTGGGAACGAATTGTTAATTCGAGGGAACGAATTGTTAAATTGAGAGAACGAATTGGTATTTCGTGGGAACGAATTAATAAAAAAAATCCATGTCCCCTGCGGGGATTGGTAGACAAATGACACAACGATATGTTTGAAATCATTTAAATATAAACTCATGACATTCATTCAATATATACATAAATGTGATGTATATTCCTATAATGAACCACGTGGCCCATTACGGATTCTTATTTTGGCACCATTAACACATTTATACTAATTAAATGCGTCTCCTGAAAATAATAAAATGTTGACAGATTATAAAGTTAGATCCTTGCACATCAAACAATAAATACAGAGAATAAATAGTAATGTCAGTTAACATTTTAAGGAAACACGGATATCGCCCGTGATATCAGTGGAAATTTGGGTGGGCATGTACCTTTAACCCGGAGCAAAGATTTAGGGTTATATCTATTTATCCCGTCAACACAGTGCGTATGTGCCGTGAAACACGGTGCCGTGAAATATTTTTGATATCCTGTCAATACGACCTAATCACTGCGTATGAATATGTGCGGTTGTCATAGTCGATTCTCCGATTTTGAGGGTGCGGCTGGGTTTATTTTTTTACATTTTAAAGCTATTTGTAGGTGTTGACGGGATAAATAGTATAGTAGGTTAGTGCCGTGAATGGGAAAAATATCTGGCGCGGCACGGAAACGGGATGGGCTCGGCATAGCATCGACCATCCCGTTTCCTAAGCCTTGCCAGATATTTTCCCAATTCACGGAAAAAAACTATTATTCTCTATATATGTCTCTGCCCGGAGCAATGAACCTTACCCACTACCGTCGTTGTTGCAGTGTTTGTTGCAAACGTCCTGCCCGTGGCACCGCGTGACGGGCGGCAACAACAGAAGATGACCACAAGCACAGTGACAAGGCCGAGAAATCCACCGATGCATCCTAGCACAATGCCCACGACGCTAGCTGCAACGCTGCAACACAGGAGACAGAGATGCAAATGTCCATACCACAGGAGGCATGCATACAATACACATACCACAGGAGACAGGCATACACATATACATACCATAGGAGACAGGCATACACATATACATACCACAGGAGACAGGCATACACATATACATACCACAGGAGCCAGTCATACACATATACATACCACAGGAGACACAGACATACACATATACATACCACAGGAGACAGGCATACACATATACATACCACAGGAGACACAGACATACACATATACATACCACAGGAGACACAGACATACACATATACATACCACAGGAGACCAGACATACACATATACATCCACACAGACACAGACATACAAATATACATACCACAGGAGCCAGTCATACACATATACATACCACAGGAGACACAGACATACACATATACATACCACATGAGACACAGACATACACATATACATACCACAGGAGACACAGACATACACATATACATACCACAGGAGATAGGCATACACATATACATACCACAGGAGAGACATACACATATACATACCACAGGAGCCAGTCATACACATATACATACCACAGGAGACACAGACATACACATATACATACCACAGGAGACACAGACATACACACATACATACCACAGGAGCCAGTCATACACATATACATACCAAAGGAGACACAGACATACACATATACATACCACAGGAGACACAGACATACACATATACATACCACAGGAGACAGGCATACACATATACATACCGCAGGAGACAGGCATACACATATACATACCACAGGAGACAGGCATACACATATACATACCACAGGAGACAGACATGCACGTATACATACCACAGGAGGCAGACATGCACGTATACATACCACAGGAGGCAGACATGCACGTATACATACCACAGGAGGCAGACATGCACGTATACATACCACAGGAGACAGACATACAAATATACATACCACATGAGACAGACATACAAATATACATACCACAGGAGACAGGCATACAAATATAATTACCACAGGAGACAGACATACACATATACATACTACATGAGACAGGCATACACATATACATACCACAGGAGGCAGACATACAAATATACATACCACAGGAGGCAGACATACACATATACATATCACAGGAGGCAAACATACAAATATACATACCACAGGAGGCAGACATACAAATATACATACCACAGGAGACAGGCATACACATATACATACCACAGGAGGCAGACATACAAATATACATACCACAGGAGACAGACATACAAATATACATACCACAGGAGGCAGACATACACATATACATACCACAGGAGACAGACATACAAATATACATACCACAGGAGGCAGACATACACATATACATACCACAGGAGACAGGCATACACATATACATACTACAGGAGACAGGCATACACATTTACATACCACAGGAGACAGGTATACACATATATATACCACAGGAGGCATACATACACATATACATATACATACTACAGAAGACAGGCATACACATATACATACCACAGGAGGCATACATACAAATAAACATACATCAGGAGACAGGCATACAAATATACATACCACAGGAGACAGACATACACATATACATACTACATTAGACAGGCATACACATATACATACCGCTGGAGGCAGACATACACATATACATACTACAGGAGACAGACATACACATTTACATACCACAGGAGGCATACATACACATATACATATACATACTACGGGAGACAGGCATACACATATACATACCACAGGAGGCATACATACAAATATACATACCACAGGAGACAGGCATACACATATACATATCACAGGAGACAGACATACAAATATACATATCACAGGCGGCAGACATACACATATACATACCACAGGAGGTAGGTATACAAATAGACGAAACACACATATACAATATACATACCACAGGAGGCAGATATACAAATATACATACCACAGGAGGCTGACATACAAATAATAATTTTGTAAGTAAAACATATTTCTACGAATGAAATTCCATATTACATTATGCCATATATATCTACTGGTCTTAAAACCGCAGCAAAAGAGATATAACTAGTGCCTTAGAACATACTCCCGGGAGTTACTTCCTTTAGGCCACCGCCAAGTGGCACCCCTAGCTACCTAGTCAGACCGTCCGATAGCCATCTTGAGCAAGCCGTGTGTCAAAGCCCATTCAAGCGGGGTGGGAGGTGGGCCTCCTTAATGTAATATGGAATTTCATTCGTAGAAATAGATTTTACTTAAAGAAATTGTTTTTACTTCATTCATTCCATAATTTGTCAGACTGGTAGGAGGTTAAAAGAAACGTCTTTCAGAACTTGTTGGGTGTCAAACTCACCAGTACGGTAGTTCCGAGATGTTTCCGATTCTCATCAACAGTACATCTCAGCATTCCGAGGCACGGACTAAGCGTTTTATACAAACTAGTCAGGGGGGGGGGGCAGTTTAGAATGCAGCCTGCTAGACGCTTGATAGATGGTGTACAAACATTGTAAGATATTACCTAAATGAGTGTATTACAATAAGACTACCGCGACCATAGGATACTTTCAGTAGTCACTAGTAAGACTGCCAACAATCGTCGGACAGATGACACCAAACAAAACAAGTAATACTATACAACAGCCAAGCTCTCTGTTCCTACTGAGCGAAAACCTTCTACCTGACCACGTTCTGTGCTGCTACCAATGATACCAGAGCTAATACCTCGTCCATCTGTCTAGACAGTGATCGAAGGTAAAAGTTAGAAAAGATTGTGTCAGAATGCCAATAGGCAGCTCTCATGATATCCGGTAGAGGAACATTCCAAGAGAATGAGAGAGAAGACGAGATCGCTCTAACCTCATGAGCTCTAATCTTCATGAATGATATATCTCTTGATTAGCTCCTGATACGATCTAGCAATACCTAGCTTGATCCGTCTCGAAACCGAGTCCTTTGAAACATCATGATTGCCCACGGATGGTATAAACAGGCGTTTCCTACCCCCTACCCTCAGATAGAACTGCAATGATCTAACTGGGCACAGTAACCTATCCTTATCATGCGGACCAACTATTGAATTGAGGCAAGGAATATGGATAGATGATGGGGTTGTAGACGGAAATGGGTTTTTGCCAGAGAGCCAGTTTGAGGAAGGAGGGTAACTGAACCATCATTTTGATTAAAACGAATATGGCCCTCTTCCACCGATAATGCATGAATCTCACTGACTCTTCTGGGCGCGGCCATTGATAGAAGGAATGCCGTTTTGACAGACAAATTGAACAAAGTAGCTCCTGACAATGGTTCATATGGAGACCTTATTTAGGCCAGAAGGACCACTGATAAGTTCCATATTGGTGTGAGTGAGTTCGTTATCGGTTTTCGTAACTGAAAACTGCGAATTAACTCAGAAAATACATGGTTAGTGCCTATGTCGCAGTTCTGTCTAAACCCTAACGTCTTAGACAACATTGCCATATAATCTTTAATCGTCATTGGGCAAAGATTGCGGGATTCATATAGAAAGGTGAAAAATTCCGCTATGGGTGGAATACAGGGATTGAGTGGATCGCACGATCGCGCACCACACCAATCCGTGAAGATTGTCCATCTTGCCTGATACACCTTGTTGGTGGAATTACGTCTAGCTGTGGAGAAGAAAGTTTTCCCTTTCTGATGGATTCCTTGACAACATCCAACCGTGAAGGGGGACTATGTCTGGATTGCTGTGCGACAAGCTGTTCTCAGCTAACAACATTGGTATTGACGGAATGGATCTGGGATAGTCTACCAGCAGATCGAGATGGTCGTTGAACCATGACATCTGTGGCCAATTGGGGGCTATCAGAATGACCCGAGCCTTCGATGCAATGACCTTCCAGAGAACCTATCGGTGGTGGGAAGGCGTACAGGAACAGGTTCTGCCGTTCCATCGAGAACGCGTCCGCTGCTAGTGCTCTGTGCTCTGGCACAGGAGCGTGGGAGTTTGTTTTGTTGTTGTACCTTGTGGAGAACAAATCCATATATGGAGTGCCCCACAGGTTGAACAAGCTCTGCTTTATCAGCGGATTGATTTCCCACTCTGTGGGAATTGGTGTCCCCCGGGATAGCCTGTCCGCTATGACGTTCAATTTGCCAGGAATGTGGCGAACTCTGAGAGAGATGCCTTTTTCCTGGCAAAATGTCAGCAGATCCCATGTCTCTCTGATCATGGACAGAGAGTGGGTCCCTGCTTGTGTATGTATGATACGACGGTCGAGTTGTCCGTAGCCACCAATACACATTTGCCCTTTATCAGGGGAAGCAGGTTTGCCAGAGCCAACAAAACTGCCTTCATCTCCAACAGATTGATATGAGATTGAGACTGGTTGTGAGACCAAGCTGGAGTCTGTATATAGGTGGAACTGGGGTTCGGATTCGTGAATAGGCACGCCTCGAGTCAACCGCTTGGGTATCAGCAACGAATGTGGTGGTGAAAGACGTGGCCCTTGCAGCGGTCGTGTAACCTGCCCATTTCAACAAAATCTATGACAGGAGTGCAAGAAGGTTGCATGTTCTGTTTGATGGTACCCTCACGATGCCAAGATCTGACAGGAAGTACATCCCTATCAAATCGAACCTCTGGCTCGGTACCAGTTCTGATTTCTCCAGGTTGGGCAGTAAACCCAGACGGGTTACTATAGTCCAAACCTGTGACAGGTGATGTTTGAGAACTTCCCGTGAGGGGTGATGGACCAGCCATTCGTCTAGATACTGGGCTAAACGTGGCCACTGCCGCCTGTAAAAGCCGCTACGACTTTCATCAGCCGCGTGAACACCATTGGCGCTGTTGACAAACCAAAATGGAAGGGTACGGAACTGAAACACTCTGCCAGCTATGGCGAATCTCAGGTATGTCCTGCACGACGGGCGAACCGGAACATGCAGATATTGAGAACTGACCTTTGGGTTTCCATTTTGAAGTGTTCCAGCTGAATCCCTTTGTTCGGTTGAGACAGGTATATCACCGGTCTGTACTTGCCATTCTTTTTCTGAACAAGAAAAAGACGGCTGTAAAACTCCGGTGAAGAGTGGTCTCTCACTTCCCCCACTGCCCTCTTTTCCAAACATTCTTCTACAATCTGAAGTAGAATAGGAGCGTGGGTTTGGTCCTTTATTGGAAAATGGACTGGCCTTGGATTTAAGCAGGGAGGCGTAATGAACGGTATAGCATATCCGTTTTTTATTATTGACAACCCGTACGTGTAATCCGCTCATGTCCTTGACGATCCTGCTTAAGGACGCCAGGAACTCGGCCACCAAAGAGGGACTCGAAGGGTCTCCCTGCTTGACGGAAGAAGCTCTTTGGAAGTAGCCAGAGCAGAGTCACGTCTGACCTGCAATAGGTCGGACACTAGTGACACACTTCCTGCCACAGCGTGGCGGGTGGCTCTAGCCTGTGCCTTGGCCACGGAGAGACGGGAAAGATCGTCCTCTTGTCGCACAGACGTCGCCAGCTTATACTGGTTGGCGGCGAAAAGCTCCATGTGCGACTACACATTGACTAAGGCCCTAAGCCTCGATTCCCACCTCCTGGGGTGCTCAACTTTAACCTTAACAGTGGAGCCCTCAGAAATACCACACCTGAACTGGATCGGGGTCCAACTGAGGAGCCTCGGAGGGGAAATAATGTGAGTACACCTCATAAGACTGACTCTGGGTCAGTCTACGTACGTCAAGTGCTGGAGATTGGTACCCTGGCTGTGCCCGACTACCATTAGTCGACGACTGTAGGTAGTCAAACACGCTCTTAACGCACACGGAGTGTGGGAGCACCCGGAATTCCTCCCGGAACTCTACAGGTTATTCCATACACTCCAAGGTGCTCCTTAGCGATGAAGTACGAGGTGCCGGAAGGCTACACACCGGGCAGAGGTCATTAGGGAGTACCCGGTACACGTCATTCATAGCCCGCTTCAAGCAAAGGGTGTCATCCTGTACTTGAGAATCTACATCCTCAAAGTCTTCCCGCGGCGGATGACCCTGTAGCACCTCTCCCGAAGGGGAAGAAACCGCCTCGTTCCCAGAATCCCCCGAAGCTGAGTCCGCTGACTCAGATGACGTATTGGAGACAAGCTCCATGTCCCGGTTGCACTCAGTAGTGTAGCACACATTCGGGGGTGAGCTCTACAGGGGGCTGGGGGGACATGGGAAACAGAAGGGCCCTGAGGGTCTTCACATGCCCTCTTGGGATCCGAGGGACCCGGGCCAGGAGCAAACGAAGATGCGTGGCTGAAGGAAACCTGATGTTTTCTTCTACGGGAAGTGTGATCTCCCCGTGGGGAGCATCAAGCTGATCCCTAGAGGGTCTACTAGGTTGTGAAACCAAATCATACTAGTCATGGTCAACCAAATCGGTTCCTGGCTCACTCTAGGAGTCTGGCCTGAGCGCCCGTGGTAAAGGCCAGCACCAACCGAAAGTTCGGTATATGGTGGCCTGAACCCACAGCATTACGTAACAGAACGTGGTACCTGCTGTCCCTGACATGTCCGGTGACTGGCGACCAGTGGCTAACAGCGTCACGTGGAGGCACGTGGTACCTGAAATCAGTCACCTGTCGGTTATCCGGTGCCTGGGTGAAGGTATCCGGTGTATAGCAGCGTCACGTGGTAGTACGTGGTACCTGCCATCACCTGACGTATGTCCGGTGTACGTCGTTGGGTAGTCTGTAGTGTCACGTGCAATCCCGTGACAATAACTACCGCCCCAACTATATCAGTGCCGTGTGCACGGGGAACGGTGTCCGGTGGCACGTAACTGTACGTGTTACCAGCCGACTCGATCTACGAACTGTCCAGTATCCGGTCTGGATTGTAACACAGCGTCTCCAGAGGAGGTACCTGTGTTACCTAGATACACCGGTGCCCGATGCATACCTCCAGCAGCGTCACGCGATGAGGCGTGGTACCTGCCGTTTTCGTGGGCACCCACGAAACAATTTGGCGTGGGTAGTCCACTAGTAGTGGCCATCTTGGTCTGCTCTGGGTGTATACCAACAAATTGGGATACCTCCCACCGATTCGAGGGGCGCAACATGTCGGACCCTAGTGGTCCGATGAGTATAGCTCCAGAATCGTGTGCACTAGGTGCAGCTACCGACCCGTCAGCCCCCTCGGCTCAGGAGGGCGCCCCCACCACGTTTTCGGGTGGAGGGCCCCGCCCATAGGTGCTCTCAACTGGCAGCGCCGAGTCATCCTTGCGGGGTGAAAGGTTATGGGCAGGGTCAGGGCCAGCCGGGTCTCGAGTGACGTCCCTAGTTCCTGAATCAGAACGTGCCTTGATCTTACTATCTACACTAAGTGTAGAGTAAGATCGCGATACGGGGTCCGTCACGGGCGAAGGGGCTGAACCTGACCCCACCCCCCCCCCCACCCCAAGGTGACTTGGGACAATGAGGGCTCCAAATGTAGCCTCCCTTGCTCCTTATGTGAGTCATCGACCTTAGGGGGGAATTTCACATGATAATTAACAGATACAACCTGCTGTTTCTTCTTCGAACCACGCGTGGACGAAGTGGATCGAGGCTGTTTCGTCGTAGTACTCTTAGACAAGTAGGAACTGTCCCGAAGATCTGAAGCACATGTATCTTCGGGCCATAGCTCGCAAACGGCGCACTTATTGTCAAGCGAACACTTCGAGCAGCGGAGACAAAGTTCGTAGGTGTCGTACCGTCCCTTACGGTGACCGCACGCGCCAGTCGTCTGCCCAGACGACGTAGACATGACGTACTCGTGACAATCTAAAAAGATAAGCTATAGTGAGACGGTGGTCAAACTATAATACACGTCATGTACAAGTGACAATGCTAAACCACCCACCTAAGTGCCTAGCAGGCTGCAATGAAATTCTAAATTAGGGGAGACAACCGCATTATATGTAATATAATAATGTGGAAGTCGACATACAAAATTAATATAAGGCACTTGAAAAATACATTAATAGTTCGTCAACATAGACGGAAAAAATACGATAATTAGGGCACGTGCAAGCCCTGACAAAATGGCGCTTAGTGTATCACCTAATATTTTCACATTAGTAACAGTTAGGACAACAAACAACAATATATATATCGTCGTATATATAGTATGAACTGTGTGATGCTTCTCAATCGCAGCCAAAAAAAAAAACAAAAAAAGAATCGTCGGAGCTCCGAAGAATACGTCCGGCTTTGACACGCAGCAAATCAAGATGGCTATCGGACGATCTGCGCATGTCTGACTAGGTAGCTAGGGGTGCCATCTGGCGGTGGCATAGGGGAACTAACTCCCGGGAGTAGGTTGTAAGGCACTAGTTATCTCTATTTTGCTGCGGTTTTAAGACCAGTAGATCTATATGGCATAATGTAATATGGAATGAATTAAGTAGAAACACATACCACAGGAGGCAGATATGCAAATATACATACTGCAATAGGCAGAAATACAATACAAATAACACAGGAGATAGGCATCCAAAATATGAATAATACAGGAGGCTGACATACAAATATACATACCACAGGCAGCAGGGATACACATATACATATCACAGGAGGCAGACATACAAATATACATACCACAGGAGGCAGACATACACATATACATACCACAGGAGGCAGACATACAAATATACATACCACAGGCGGCAGATGTACAAATATACATACCACCGGCGGCAGAATTGCAAATATACTAACCATAGGATCCAGGCATACAAATATAAATGCAACAGGAGACAGACATCATACAATATACATACCACAGGAGGCAGACATACAAATATACATACTACAGGGGACAGACATACACATATACATACCACAGACGGCAGACATACAAATATACATACCACAGGAGGCAGACATACAAATATACATACCACAGGCGGCAGACGTACAAATATACATACCACCGGCGGCAGAATTGCAAATATACACACCATAGGATCCAGACATACAAATATAAATGCCACAGGAGACAGACATCATACAATATAAATACCACAGGAGGCAGACATACAAATATACACACCATAGGAGTCAGACATACAACTATACATACCACAGGCCGCAGACATACATATATACATACCACAGGATCCAGACATACAAATATAAATGCCACAGGAGACAGACATCATACAATATACATACCACAGGAGGCAGACATACAAATATACATACACAAGAGGCAGACATACAAATATACATACCACAACAGGCAGATATACAAATGTACATAGCACGAGAGGCAGACATACACATATACATACCACAGGAGGCAGTCATACAATGTACATACCACAGGAGGCAACCATACAATATACATACCACAGGAGGCAGACATACAAACATACATACCACAGCAGTCAGACATACAAATATACATACCACAACAAGCAGATATACAAATATACATACCACAACAGGAAGATATACAAATGTACTTACCACGGTAGGCAGACATACACATATACATACCACAGGAGGCAATCATACAATGTACATACCACAGGAGACAGGCATACATATATACATACCACAGGAGGCAGACATACAAAAATGCATACCACAGGAGTCAGACATACAAATATACATACCACAGGAGGCAGAAATACAAATGTACATAACAAAGGAGGCAGAGATACAAATACATACCACAGGAGGCAGACATACAAATATACATACTTGAGGAGATATGCATATAAATATGAATACCACAGGAGGCAGATATACAAATATACATACCACAGGAGGGTGATGTACAAATATTCATACAACAGGAGCCAGACATACAAATATACATACCACAGGAGGCAGGTATACAAATATACATACCACTTGAGACAGACATACAGATATATATATCATAGGAGGCAGACATATAAATATACATACCTCACAGATATACATACCGCAGGAGGCAGGCATACAAATGTATACCAAAAGAGGCAGACATATACAAACCACAGGAGATGGGCATACAACTATACAAATCACAGGATGCAGACATACAATCATACCAAAAACAGGAGGCAGATATACAAATATGCATACCACAAGAGGCATGCATCCACATATGCATACCCTATAGATGTGAACTTTCTGGCAACAGTAGTTATTATAGCTAAGCCGACCGTGGCCAACTTACTGGCAACAGTAGTTATTATAGCTAAGCCGACCGTGGCCAACTTACTGGCGACAGTAGTTATTATAGCTAAGCCGACCGTGGCCAACTTACTCACAATAGTATCTATTATAGTTAAATAGACCGTGGGCAATTGTGACCTTATTCGCAACACTAGCTGTTGTAGCTAATCCGACTGTGGCCAATAGATGTGAACTTACTCGGAACATCAGCTGTTATAGTTAAACAGTGGCCCAATAGATGTGAACTTACTCGTCACAGTAGCTGTTATAGCTGTTATAGCTGTTATAGCTGTTACAGTTAACCCATGGCCCAATAGATGTGAACTTACTGGCCACAGTAGATGTTATAGCTGTTATGGTTAAACCATGGCCCAACAGACGTGAACTTATTCGCAACAGTAGCTGTTATAGCTGTTATAGTTAAACCGGGCCCAATATATGTGAACTTACTCGTCACAGTAGCTGTTATAGCTGTTATAGTTAAACCGTGGCCCAATATATGTGAACTTCCTCTCAACAGTAGCTGTTATAGCTGTTATAGTTAAACAGTGGACAATAGATGTGAACTTTCTCGCAGCAGTAGCTGTTATAACTGTCATAGTTAAACCGTGGCCCAATATATGTGAACTTACTCCAAACGGTAGTTGTTATAGCTGTTATAGTTAAACCGTGGCCCAACATATGTGACCTTACTCGCCACAGTAGCTGTTATAGCTACTATAGGTAAACCGTGGCCCAATATATGTGAACTTACCCGCGACAGTAGCTGCTATATATGTTATACTTAAACCATGGCCCAACATATGCGAACTTACTCGCAACAGTAGCTGTTATAGCTGTTATAGTTAAACCGTGGCCCAATAGATGTGCACGTACTCGCAACAGTAGCTTCTATATCTGTTATACTTAAACCATGACCCAATATATGTGAACTTACTCCCAACAGTAGCTGTTATAGCTGTTATAGTTAAAAAGTGACCCGATATATGTTAACTTACTCTCAACAGTAGCGGCTTTATATGGTATAGTTAAACCACGGCCCTATATATGTGCACGTACGTACTCGCAACAGTAGCTGCTATATCTGTTACACTTAAACAGTGGCCCAAAAGATGTGAACTTACTCGCCAGAGTAGTTGTTATAGCTGTTATAGTTAAACAATGGCCCAATAGATGTGAACTTACTCGCAAAAGTAGCTGTTATATCTGTTATAGTTAAACCGTGGCCCAATAAAAGTGACCTTACTCGCCACAGTAGCTGTTATGTCTGTTGTAGTTAAACCGTGGGCCAATAGGTCTGAACTTACTCGCCACAGTAGCTGTTATAGCTGTTATCGTTGAACAGTAGTCAATATATGTGAATTTACTCGCCACAGTAGCTATTATAGCTGTTATAGTTAAACCGTGGCGAAATTGATGTAAACTTATTCGCCACAGTAGCGGTTAAAGCTGTTATAGTTAAACAGTGGCACAATAGATGTTAACTTACTCGCAACAGTAGCTGTTATAGTTAAACAGTAGCCCAATAGATGTGAACTTTCTCGCAACAGTAGCTGTTATAGCTGTTATAGTTAAACAGTGGTCAATAGATGTGAACTTTCTCGCAACAGTAGCTGCTATGACTGTTATAGTTAAACAGTGGCCCAATAGATGTGAACTTACTGGCAACAGTAGCTGTTATAGCTGTTATAGTTAAACAGTGGTCAATAGATGTGAACTTACTCGCAACAGTAGCGGCCATATATTTTATAGTTAAACCGTGGCCCAATAGATGTGCACGTACTCGCAACAGTAGCTGATATATCAGTTATACTTAAACAGTGGCCCAATATATGTGAACTTACTCGCAACAGTAGCTGTTATAGTGAAACAGTGGCCCAATAGATGTGAACTCACATGCAACAACTACTGCAACACCTACTGTAGCTGTCGTAGACTCCGCAGCAGCCGGTACTACAGTTGGACACCCCGAAATTACAGATGGACTCACCGTACGCAACTGTCGTAAAATAAATATATGGCTGTGACAGGGGAAATGGGGCTTATGGGTTTTGTGACCAGTGTAACCTCTGATCAAATATCACACAAGAGTGTTTCATTGATGGAGTTGCGAATAGTGCAGATCCTGATCTGAACTTGTCACAAGACCCATAAGTGTAATTTCTCCAGTCACAGCGAAACATCATATGAACGTCAAAACGCTCTTTAAAGCATACCCGATTTTACTCCTATATTAAACATCTACAAGGTTGGACATTTTCCATCTTTACAACCAACCTTGGGATGGATGGACGGACGGACGGGGACGGACGGACGGACGGAGGGACGGACGGACGGAAATGCAGTAACTTCGTAAGCGATTTTCAGTATACTTTCCGACGTGATATACATTTTGTTTCAGAAGCATTTGGCCCTTCGAGCCAAATTATTCGTCGCCCGTATTAGTAAAATACCAACTGCCGTAAAACCTCTGCTTGGTTTACGGTAAAACAAATTTTACACTTTCAATCTACTTTCACTGAGTGGTAAGTTTTCATATACGCGTAGCATAAAGTGGGCTACTTCGTCGCCCGTATTAATGTTATACGATGATGAAGACACTTGTACAAACTTTTTAAAGCAAAATAAATGGCTGAGCGTTTCGCCAACACGTGAAGATAAAAAAGGTCAAGGTCATGTTAATGGCGGCATGATGGTGTTCCGGATGATCACATGTATTGACGCTAAAATGTGAGGTAGAAAAGGTCAAGGTCATATTAATGATGAAGAAGCTTGTACAAACGTTTTGACGCAAAATCATGGCGAAATGTTTCCACAAAAATGTGAAGGTATAAAGGGTCAAGGTCATGTTAATTGTAGCATGAGTGTCTTCCAGATGTACACATGTATCAAGTGTCCAAATAGTGAAGCAATCGGTCAAGTAATATTAAAGTTATACCATGATGACGAATCTTGTACAAACTTTTTTACATTTCGGACGATGACGACGACGACGACGACGATGACGACGTGGACGACTACGACTACAGAAAAAGCGGCGACTATAATCGCGCCTTCTGGTATATATGTTACTAAGGTCAGAGTTGTCGTTCCAACGAATAGTCAAGTGTCAACGTAAAAAATGTGCGTAATAGCTTTTACATTTCGCGCACTAAAATATAGAAAAAATCCTGCGGGACATTGACGTTCATACTTCGCTATATTGTTATTGTCGCGTGACACGTGCATTCTTGTACATTCTGGATTCCGTATAATTGTATATTTGTGATGTGTGGTACGGTTTTGTATTGTTGTGCGTACTATTGATTTCACATACCTGCGATTCCACATACCTGTGATTTCACACACCTGTGATTTTTACATACCTGTGATTTAGCGTGTGCTGGTTTCGCTAGGGAAAATACCCCTTTCAGTATTACGGATGTCCACTATCCGTGCCGGCCGAGCATAGCCTGGTTCTGGCCAACACGGATATATCAGATCCCATACTGGTGATGCTTTGTGTCGTGATATTTCCGTAAATGACCACGATATTTGAGTTTAGTATGTGCTACACTCTCATTTGAGTGTACAGCCCGTAGGACCGATATGGAGGGCTTTGGCGGGGCCAAAAAGCGACCTCCGCATGTCGAGACCAGTCGAGTAGATTTCGGATTATGACATCTGGGTCTATTGTGTACAGATTTATGGTAGTGTGGGATATACCATGTTGGATGGTATTTATTCCACGAGGGCTGTACACTAGTTTGGTTGAATTTATGGCGTGGGAACATATATTTATGCCAAATATAAACCACGGGTGAAATGGCAAAAGCCATGGTTTTGTAATATTTATGTGAGATGTCGAACGAGGGGTAGGCATATTCATTATTCCGTGCGTGGTTTCACTGGTGCATATATAAGCGATGTCTCGCTATGTGTTGGTGGGACACATATTTTCTGGTAACAGAAGGATAGTACTGTATTCCACAGTGACACGGAGGATTTTCGTATGTACCTACAACATTTTATTTCAGCTGTGATTTGCCGTTGTTCGATTCCCGTTTTAGTCCGTTGTGCATCCTGTCTGTCTGTCTGTGCGTATTCGTCCAGTAATTGGAGGCTCATTTCATTGTGTAGCCTCTTGAGATCGCTCCAGCGAGCAACATTGGACGTTTTGGTCCACTCGTTGAGGGCAGACCCCAGTCAGTGCAGAGTATCAGGTCGTCCGAGTGTCCGTACGTCTGTCTGGCGCAGTGTGTGTAGCAGCTCCGGGTACAGGCCTGTATAGAGCAGTGTGTGATTGCTACATCGCGTTCAGCAGACAGTCACAGCCATAGATTAGTGAAGTGAAACGCCATACACACGTATCATATCATTATACTACCACCGAGTTGAATGCCACCCATGTGAAACTTTTCCCGGCATCTGAGCCAACGTGATAATCGCCATTTGTATTACATCGGAACTTTACATCCGGTCTACCACTTCCGGTATTACAACCCATTGATTCACCATGGATACTTTACATCCGGTCCACCACATCCGGGTTGCTACAGTCGAGTGATACCATAGGAACTTTACATCTGGTCCACCATTTCCGGAAATAATACTACCTTTGGAACTTTACTTCCGGTACCAGCTTCCGGAAAATTATCATTATTGACTATCATGTGATGTAACCACATCCGGCTTTGACTTTGACATACTTTGGAAGTATATTGCATAGGCAATACACATGTATACTTTGATAGTGTATGGTAATACTCCTATCATGGCATATCATGGCTAAAGGATTGTAGTAAGACTACATATATTGTTTATGGATTAATCCACTTGAAGTTGGATTATAGCCATATTGTTGACTAGACCTCATACTGCGGGTGAGGTAGACCTTGGGACCTTGATACTCAGTTATTTTCACTATCTATTGAGATACGCCAGCACTGGGGTAGCTCAGATGATTGTCATTTGTCCTCCAATGTTCGTTCTGCCATGTTATACTTGTATGTTATTTCACTTTGATTAGCGATCATCAAAATACTTGTGCATTCATACTATTGTCCACTACGGGACCATTGAGATACCACATACTGAGTTTATTCGTCTATAGCTTTTAAGTTGCGTTAAAGTATAACAGTCGATTGGTTTACAACCTTGTAGTAATTGAATAGTATCATGCACAGTACAGTGATGTTCGCATATCAATGTATCATGTATTCCTGTGTGTTCCCCATGTAATATAGTGTACATTATAAGTGATTAAGTGACTACGTGTACTTATCTACTCTAGCCTATCCCTTACACTTCAACTGCATTGTTACCACTTTTCGTTCGTCAGATCAAGCTATATTGGCCATAAAGTCATAACAATTGAAGTATACTTGGTTCATATGATAATAGGGGAGACCATTTTGTCTCGATCATTCCTGACCTTGGTAATGACCTTGACAGTTATTGAGAGACAATTCTACAACATGACACAAACATATTGCCATAAACTTACCTAATAAAGAGTGGGTATTAGCAAAATTATTAGGTCACTTTCCACGAAGTAGAAAGTCAACAAAGAACGCTTCAACCGCACATTTTGAAATACTACTCCGTGATAACGCTTATGTAATGCAGTGTAATGAAATGTGATTAGAGTTATGTACTCAGAACTACTGTCTGTTTCACAAAACCTGCCCAAATGTTATAGGTATATATTTTCCGATACTATCTAATTTTATGAAAATGTTATTTGATTTGATTACGAAAAAAAGTATTTGTCTATGGGAATTTAACAGTAACACGGGGGAAAAGGAGATGGAGGAGCAGGGGAGGAGGAAAAACGCACGAACAATTGGAAGTTAACGCCGGAACCTGGCTTGATGGCATGGCAATTATGTAACTAAGAAAATAAAAGTTAAATTTTTAAAATCGGTCAACTGTTTCTGAAATTAGAAACATTCCCCCATGTTAAATCCACATAGACATCTTCACCCGTCTTAACATGACCTTAGCAGTCTGACCGCAGTGTAGTAGACATCAGGGGCCCGTTTCACTAAACTTCGTACGACTAAACTGTTCGTAAGTGCAAAATTAGGATCGTCTGGAAATTTCAATTGATGGATTTACATTTATTTAGCATAGGCTGCATATGCAGCCTATGCTCGATAAATGTAAATCAAATAAACCGTTTAACGGCCTATCAGCAACTAAGGCCATTTAAGGCCGGGTCAGTGGGTTTAGTACTAAATCCCATATAGTACCTGTACAAATGGGGGTCAAATCCCAAAATCCCAAAATCAGAACTGACTATTTACAATAAAAAAATCCATATATTCAGCCCTGATATGATGCCAGGTCCTCGCCACACTAGAATCACTTTGCCCCTTACCAAAAGCAGTACAATCAGTAATAATATTACTACTTTTATAATAGGCAATAACCCAAATCAACTCCCAGGTAACAAAAGAGCCAAAGATAAAAACGTACCTGAGGGTCAAACCAGGCAAATCGTGATTCCTATAAGGAGGAACCGCTACCATTAATTTACACCCAACCAACCACCCACTGTTAGTTATGTATTTCACACGCATCAATATATTTTATGTAAAACAATCATACTATTTGGCAGCCATAATAGCCATTAATTTCAATACATGAATTATTTAGAACCATTGATGAAAAACAACTTTATATCAAGCAAGAGAGATGGAAACATGAAGTTTTAATTGTTCAGTTACAAACCACAGGCACTTTGTGGTATGAACGAGCATGTTTCCTTAAAACATGCCCACTTTTATTATGGTATTAAATATCTGGAAGGTACGAAACTCGCCATGTTTTCAACGAACGGAAGTGGTTCTAGTGTACCGGCTCGCTAATTCAGTAATTGTAACGCACGCGCATTACAATTACTGAATCAGCGAGCCGGGCCCAAGGTACACCAGAACCACTTCCGTTGGTTGAAAAGATGGCAAGTGTCCTTCCTACCTTCTAAATATTTAATATCAGAGTAGAATTGGGTATGATTTAAAGAGCGTTTTGTCCTTCATACCACAAAGTGCCTGTGTTACAAACAGCATATAACTGAGCACAAATCCAAATTTTACAAAATGGCTCATTGTATTCGTTGTTGTTTTACACCTTAAATGGTATAATTGCAACTACTAACTACGCAATTAAAGATACAGATAATACATAAATGTATAACAGACAGATGAAATATTAAGTCAATCGTATAGCTGAGAGTATCTAACCTATCGATTGTGGTGCTTTTATTAGCTTGTATCAGGGAGAGGATTTATATAAGCTTGCTTTCAATCCAATCCCATTTGCATAATTCTGTATTTACTATGATTGATGCATTACTTGTAAATAATATACAAATAAAATATGTTTAAACTATTAGGTTGTATGGGGATTTAACAGGTTGAAATTGTTTCTTCGTAATAAAATCAATATTGGACCAAGTTTCACGAAATAAAAAGAAGGCTCGTTCTTAAAAATATGTTTACATAATGGATATATCTGTAATATTTGGGAAGGTTCCGCGTACAGACGTACGAACAATTTAGTTCATGTAGCTAACCATCGGCCATACTCTGTAGCAGGGACCACACATACTTCGTCCCAGACTGTAGATAGATAGGTAGGTCTTACCAGATAAAAACGTCGCCAACACAAATCCTGTATACACGGAAGTCGCCATGTTGTTGTATAGTCACGCGCTGTTCACGGCTGTGTAATTCACAAAGGTAGATTCACATGATACCATAGTTTACGTCACGTATCGCCCCCTCACGAAAAAATGTTTCGTCAACGATACGTGGCCCAATGTAACGACTGGGCGGAGGTAGACCGCAGGCAGTGGCCTAGCCAGGGTCTTATGGAGTGGGCTACGAAGTGTGAAATGGGTTAGGAAATGGCCGCGGGAACATCATTCCCTGGAAGAAATACTGGGGTCCGTTTCACCAAGCATCGTACGACTAAAATGTTCGTAAGTGCAATATTATGATAGTCTGTAAATTGCACATGAACACAGTTTTCTTGTAGACAATTATTGGATTTACTTTTATTGAGCATATGTGATTATGCATCATATGCTCAATACATGTAAATCCATCAATTGAAATTTCCAGACGATCCTAAATGTGCACTTACGAACATTTTAGTCGTACCAAGTTTAGTGAAACGGGCCCCTGATGTCTACTACACACAATTTCGTCGATTATCATTTTCACATATGTGGGTGTGACTGGGTGTACTGATGAAATTGGTTTTATGGGTTTAGCGACAAGTATAGATCCAAATCAAGGAAACATCTGCTATGCTTCAAACACGAAATATAGATTGTTACCAGTTTATATGAATGTGCTATTTTATCACGAGCTACAACCCATAAGCCCCATGTCTCCACAGGCATTCGGCGTGTTTCGGCTTTCATTATATTATATGAACACGGCTTCTAACTTTGTTCGGGCACGACATCGTATCATAACAAAATAACATGTTTACAATTGTAATTTTCTATGCATTTTATGTATTTCTGCAGGATATCGATAATTCTCCAATGATCATATGAACTTGTCACTACAATATTGACGTTAGGGCCTTAAACACATTATTTAATTTGTTATGATACGAGGTTGTGTCCAACCTAGGATAAGTAGCTTTATTTCGATATTATTTGCATAAATATGTTCTAACTATACTATTTTAGCAATGTAACAATAATTCTCAAATGAATATGTGAACTTTCTGTCAAAATATTCACATTAGCGTTAATAAAATCCCGGAATGTGTTATGATACGAGGTCGTGTTCGACCAAAGTTAGAAGCCTTGTTCATACATATATAATTATATCGATGAAAGCCGCAAGATGCCGAATGCCTGTAATATTGTACAGTCACTGGTGCTGTGCTCCGCGCAAGCGTAAAGTGTTTCACATCGAAATAGGCGCAGGATTCCAGACCAATTCCCATTCATCTACATGCAGAAGATACAACAAAAACGCATTTTCCCATAGTAACCGGCGCAATAAATTTGCATTTATGCGATAGCTCAACGTAGAACTGAGTGGCATCTCGTCAGGAAACCGGTGCCTTTTTCGACGTGAACTAGTTTACGCAGACAGTGAATTCAGGATAAAACAAAACACAAGATGGTCATTAGATGGATCAGATCAAGCAGGATTCTTGAATGTCTTGTCATGTAGATCGCACAGACAGTCGCATGAACGCTCCAGTAGCTGATTCCTCCAGCATTGCAAAGTACACTTTGATGGATAATTTTTCAATTTAAGGATACATTTATTAAGTTTTATCATACTGAATGTATTACATTATCACAGCCATTTTTGCTGTGATAATGTAATAACTTCAGTATAATAATTCTGCATACTTTTAATCATCAAATATATGCAGTCGTTAGTTCTATATGAAATAGTGCATTACGGGGAAAATAAATGATTGCTCCCTCAAAGTATACTTAGCTAAATAAGTATGCTTAGCGATTTTTATGAAATAGGCTCCATAATGACAGTTAAAGCTGGGCTCCCACATCCCTGGTTGTAACATAGCGAGACATATTTGTTTCGTTCATTCTTTAGATGAAGTTCTTATGGCAAAATAAACATTGATCTGCCACTGCGATACTAAGGAGTCTCGTAGGGGATTTATAATTCTTTTTCACAGTTATTAGTTCGTTCCCACGATATAACAATTCGTTCCCACGAAATAACAATTCGTTCCCACGAAATAAAAATTAACAATTCGTTCCCTCAATTTAACAATTCGTTCCTACGAAATAACAATTCGTTTGCACGTGAAAATTTTTTAATTCGTCAGAACGAATTGTTAATTCGAGGGAACGAATTGTTAAATTGAGGGAGCGAATTGTCATTTCGTGGTAACGAATTGGTAATTCGAGGGAACGAATTGTTATATCGTTGGAACGAATTATTAATTCGAGGAAACGAATTGTTAGTTCGAGGGAACGAATTGTTAAATTGAGGGAACGAATTGTTATTTCGTGGGAACGAATTAATAAAAAAATCCATGTCCGTACGATACACTACCACCGGACATATTAATTTGTAAATATAAATGCTATGATTTAACGACGGCACTGGCTAGATGACCTTACATGTCGGGACCGACTATTTAAAGGTACATGCCCACTCAATAGGCACACACTGTTCTTTATAGGAATTAATTAAGTGTATAATTGTGTCACTATTCCACCAGTTCTAAAAATTACGAGTGGCCGCTATACAGGTATAATCATTTAGTAATATTTATTTTACTGATAGTGACGCGCGTTGGTATCAGGCTATTTTCATATGCAAATGAGGCATGGTATTGTTTAACTATTTATACTAATTAAATGCGTCACCTGAAAACATAATATTTTCGACAGATTATAAAGTATGATCATTGCACATCAAAAATATTTTCGTAGCATTTTAAGGAAACACGGTTATCGCCTCTGATATCAGTGTGGACATTTACGCCTGATATAAAATGTACAATAATGCCACATCAATACGTGGGGTAATGGTGAATGAAAGTTGATTTTGCCAGAAAATGTCTCAGATGATGTCTCTGATATAAAGAACATGTTGTGCCTACTAAGTGGGCATGTACCTTTAAGTCCCCATGAGCAGACGGGAGGGCGAGTAACAAAACCGGTGGAAACCGAGCCAGCCTACATCGAGCCTCCCATCACTATTTCAGCCGCTCTATTTGGTTATTCTTACCCTTTTCTGCGTCCATCTAGCCTCCCAGACCCATTTCAGGCCCTATTTTGTTATCCTTTTCCTTTTCGTTGTTCATCGAGCCTCCCATCCCTATTTCATGCCCAATGTTGTCATAATTTGTCATAATTTTTCATAATATGAGAAAATTAATTTTCTTAAAATTAATTTTCTTCAAATCAATTTTCTTCAAATCAATTTTCTTAAAATTAATTAAAAGCCCGTCTTGTTGGACGAGCTAAATAATTAATTAATTTTATAATTTTTACAAAATTAATTAATTAGACTAAAACCACAATTTACACCCTATTAGAGATAAGAAATACATTGGTTATACACAGTATATACAGCAATCTGTTATACATAACACAATGATTCGAGTGAAGAATAATTGTGCGTGCTTGAAAACAGGTAGTCACGAAAGGTGTCATCGCACCGGTATTTACGAATATTGCAAACATCACCGTGCATGGATGCGAAGAGGTTCCGTTTCGCCTCGCCCATGTCGGCATTGTGGGGTAGGGACCAAAGCCGAGTCACTGCTATGTCCACCATGCGGTGGCACTCAGGCTACTCATCGAATGGCTAACAAGGGATTATGTGCTCGCAAGTATTATCGTTTAGTAATAATTCAAATCGGAAAGTCAGTTACAAAGATAGAATCGATCTGATGTGTAATTTTTGATATGTCACGGGTACAAGGATCAAACTAATTTTATAAAATATTGAACTAGCACAACAAAAAAAATAGCGAAAGCCTCCATTCGTGCACACCCCCCCCCCCCCACCCCCCCCCCCCCCCCCAGCGGCTGGGCAGATTTCTTAGCCGGCACCCAGCCACTGGGGTGTTGGGACCTTTCTTAAGCCCACGCATCTGTTGGCTCACAGTCTCGTTTTACGGGTCGCCTTTAACCCCATTGCCAATTCCTCAATTCAGAGAAACCGACGAAGTAAGGCGAGCCTATTTTGTGAATTTGGTTTCCGAAATTGCAAGCTCTTAGGCACGAATTTCCGGGATGGGTCGTCATTTCATCAATTTTGTAAAAATTAATAATAATTTAAAGCTAAACAATTAATAATAATTAATTATATTGGTGCAGTAAACAAATTTACATAACTATACAACATGTGTATATTTATAGCCGAGGTAAACAGACGGCTATTTATAGCCGAGTGTATTTCTCCTTTTCTGTGGTTTGTAAACGGCTATTGATTTATAGCCAAGGTAAACAGACGCCTATTTATAGCCGAGTGTATTTCTCCTTATCGGTGGTATGTAAACGGCTATTGATTTACACAGACGGTGTGTACACAGACGGTGTGTACACAAGTTATTTACAAACACTTAGAGAGGTTCACGAACTTCGGGATGGTGGTGCTGTAACATTTCCTCCGACTTTATTTCCAAGTTTTACCCTAAATTTATCCCAATCAGTACACTCAATTTTGGGCATGGTGGCGCGCGCTTTGATTCTAATATCATTTTTTAATTCTTCATATCTCCCCATTTCTTCCAACACGGAATCAAACTCTAAATTTGATATTTTCTTATCGGCCAACGCTTTGGACACTATAACGTCGATGCTATTTTCTTAGACCTAGCGAGAACGGATATTCTATCATGTTTTCTGCTTTTTTTCTCGAGTTTTCCACCCGCCGCCCTAATTACCATACAAAGTATTCCAGATAAAACGGTAATTCCACTCAAAACCCCTGCAAGTGGAACCGTTACAATTGTAGATAGCATTGCAGCAGTCCCCGCACCACTCATTACAGATAAACTTGCCAGAACCGTACTAGATGCTTCAGCTATGTTCGCCGTGCGCTTATATTTTTTAGCATGTCTTTTTCTATCTGCACATTCTCTAACTAAAATATCCTGCATAGCGACGATATTATCCAACCTAAAATCTGAACTTCTTTCGCTAATTGGATACAGTGTTGATGGAGTGGTATTGAGAATTGGATACATTGTTGATTCGTTCATGATTTTCAATATATTAGTATTTTACAAATTAAGCTCAATTAACAATGTAACAATAGTGGAAGAACTCGCGGGGTCAGCGATTTTCGTAACAACGTTAATAACACTACCTTCGGAAAGTATAATTGAATCGTCACCGGCGAAGAATTAACCGATGAAATATCTCCAGCGAGTTTATTGACTCCAATTTCCCGTTCTTCACCATCCACTACAAGATTTACGATGACCGCGCCCATAGGTTTACCACTAGCATTAACCGAGCAGACAGCCATTCGGAGAAGTGTACCTGGAGATGTCATGGCGTATCCCCCATATTTATTACTCGCTTTGGCACCGAACGAATATTCATAGAGCCCCTCATTCAGGGGGCCCCGCTTTTCGGCCCAAACTGTGATGACACGTTTTTGCGTTTTCCTTGTTTTCAACAATCTAGCAAGCGCCCCGATAGAGGTATGGGCCTCAGCACGAATCATTTCAGAGGTATCCTCAAGCGCTTTGTTCGTGGCTCTACGAACACGTTTCAGTTTATCGGAAACTTCGGTTATTTTTCCATCTAGTTCAGTAAATGCTGCTTCTCTGTTGAGAGAGTCTTCTGAGCGCAACACCCTATACGCCTCCGTAAGGGCCGCCTGGTGGTCTTCTCGGGCTTTCTCAACCCCCAACCGGGCCTCTTCCCGAAATTCTGTTATTTTTCCATCTAGTTCAGTAAGTGCTGCTTCTCTGTTGAGATAGTCTTCTGAGCGAAACACACTATAAGCCTCCATAAGGGCCGCCTGGTGGTCTTCTTGGAGTCCCTCAACCCCCAACCGGGTCTCTTTTTGAAATTCTGTTATTTGTTCACCTAGTTCAGTAAGTGCTGCTTCTCTGTTGAGAGAGTCCTCTGAGCGCAAAACCCAATACGCCTCTGTAAGGGCCGCCTGGTGGTCTTCTCGGACTTTCTCAATACCCGTTCGGGCCTCTTTTTGAAATTTGGTTATTTTTCCTCCTAGTTTAGTAAGTGCTGCTTCTCTGATGAGAGAGTCCTCTGAGCGCAACACCTTATAAGCCTCCGTAAGGGTCTCCTGATCTTTCTCAATATCCGTTCGGACTCCCTCAATTTCCACCCGGGCCTCTTTCCCAACTTGTGCAGTCGCCGTTAGCACTTCTACTCTAACATCTGCTATACTACTGTGAATCCCGTTTGTGGCCTTCGATACAGTTTTATTGATCAGGGCCTTGGTTTTTCCGGTAGTTAAAAAGTCGCTCTCTGTCGGGACGAATCCCCCTTCTGCCGGTTCCAAATTCTTTGAATCTGTCACCCAATCCCGATTGGAATTGGAAGAACTACCTGGTCCGTATATACTCATAATAATTAATTTTATTTAAATTAAATTATAATATTGGAGCACCTATACTCAATTGGAAATTTCGAGAACGACCGAAATCGGGTAATAGTTATTCAACTTTCTCGCTTGATCATCGAGAATAGAGACCGTCAATTCGTGGATGTGTCCCGTTTCCAAAACTTTCATCTCGGGGTGTGGGAAGTCTAAGGTCACCGTCTCCCCAAAGAAACAGTCGTTGGCTTGCACGGTTTTCAGTAATGTGCTGGGGGATCCGTCTACCATGTTGTACGATGTGTTCACCCGATCCAAGTGCACCCTGAGAGTTTTCGTGAAGGCGAAGTCCACCGGGTTATCACCGACGTACTCACCCAAGACGAACACTCCTTTATTTGCGGAGTATGTCTCTCTAAAACCGAGTTGAATACCCAACCCCGGGGAGACCACTACCTTATTATCAGGGCTGATGGTCATTGTTACGAGCCCGGTAGCTTTCGATACTGTGAGGTTGACTATACCGTCAAGCTCTGATTTGACAAAATCTTTGTGCTGTCTTATTCCCCACAGTCCGTGAGGCAGCTTTACACCTAATTGTTGTTCATACTTCACATAGTAAAACCCTTCACTCTTTCCCACATTCTGTCATCCAACCGTGAAGGTGATTGATCTGAGGCCCACCCGGCGTTTTCCGCAGCAGTTGTCGATTGATTTTTGAAGTTCACAACTCTCTTTTTGAACATTAGTGATAGTAGCAAACATAATAATATCTTTCAATGGATACCAAAGCATTTAGCTTTAATTATAATGCAAAGTACGCGGTCGGTGGTAAATACACACAAAAAGACGTTGTTAACCCCCTTGTACAACCAACTGTAACGGGTAGACCGGGCAGTGGCTTTACCACCAATTTCCCAAACATGTTTGAGAAATATGTAGTTCCAAAGACTACTAGTCAAGATGTAATACTAAGATGGGATTTTTCCCATATGAACTTCTGGCAGAACCAGCTAAATTTCGATGTATGGTGTGCAACGGCCGGATGTGGAGTTTCACATCAAGACCATCTGACATCCAAGAATGTCATACTCCGAAGTGTCTACAACTTTCATGTGTATTACACCATTAGGCGGATTCTCAAAGAATTAGGTATTCCACTACCTCAAGACGACGGCTGGGATCCCATTTCCAGCACATACGACCGTAAGGCGTTCGAAAGATTGTGTAACGAATTTGGGGTACAAAAAGACGCGGACTGGAGACAGAAAGTATACACCCCAACCAACAGTTTAGGGTTAGTTCACCTTAAAGGCTTAGTTAGTGGTGGGCATCTTGATAAAGTCCCTGTATATTTCTCAGGGTTGTGGAGTGCTCGCGGAACTACCCCACCACCAGTTAGAAAAATGGCAACATGGACTAAATATAATTATAAGTTGAATAAGATGACGTTCGGTGATGAAGTGCTTGGTGGGCTTGCGTGTAAAGACGGTTATTTTCATTGGCTACCTACTAAAGTAGCCCACGTGGAATACCTAGACCTGGGTGATACTCCATAGATGCGAAATGCGTGGACCACATTTATGTTAGATAAAAGCACTGGATTTACGCAGGGTGGGGTTATTCGCCTCAACGACTCCATTCGGATATACGTATGGGCCATCCTCGCCTCGCAGAAGCAAACTCGTAGTGCTATACTGGGCATGGGAACGGCGTTTGACGCGCAAAAACAGTTTTTGGTACTTGTCGAGGACGCCATTTCAGGTAAGGTGGACCTCCAGAAGGCGATCCAGAATTATCAAGACCTTTTGCAGACGGCCCGCACCCCGGTAGACTACGCATTTGGAACAGGTCTTTATATGGCGCCGAGCAATATGATACTACGAGACGACCCGGTTGACGGTTACAATAATGAGATCGTAGTCGCCACCGCCAAAAATCGGCCGCAACGGAAACGTGAACACAGGTATCATCAAGCTCCCACCCAAGATGCCCGGGCGCGGAGTTGAGGTTGTAAGTGGAACCTATTACGTAAAACCCCCAAAACACAAAATGTATACACCTCCCTCAACACAATCGGGATTGAAGTTGAACCAAGCACCCCCTATTCACGAATTGAGTCCCCCAAGTCAATCGTCAACAGTGTTGAGGGAACAGAAGCGGAAACACCAATCGAGAAGCACAACACACGAGGAGGAGGAATTAGGGCTCGTCGTCGCCCTACTAGCGCTTTGGTTTTAGAAACTCTCTGGCGGAGAATAGTAGGAGACCGGCGATCGCCACGATTAAAGCCCAAGTATTTTTGGTGAGCCATCCGAACGTTTTTGATAATATAGATAACAAGTAGGAAACGATACTTCCGATCAGTCCGGGTAGTGTGGCAGCCGCCTTTTCGGCTAATTTAGCCAGGAGACTGGCGAGGGCTTTTAATTGTTTTTTTACCTTAGCTCCACCGGATGATGGCGCGGGTGGTGGCGTGGGTGCCGCGCCACCAGTGAAAGCTAGAACTTTGGTCGATATAGTTATGCCGATAGCAACGAGGATGCTTGCTATCGTGACGCCCTGCTCTCTGAACTGAGTGCGAAGACGCTCACCGAGTGTCGTGTCCACGCGCAGAACCCTCGAGATTGTTTCGCGGATCCGACTTATTTGTGTGCGGAGAGCCTCACGGCAAGCCGATGCAGCCTGCAAGCGGGCTTCTCTTTCGTCCCGCAAAGACCGCAGTCGTTCGGTGATCCGCTCGGTAGATTCTCTATCGCCACCGGCTTCCTCCAGTTTTCTTTCTTCTAGCGCGATAAGTTCATCCAGCGACGAGAGTTTGGAGAGGTTAAGGACCAGTTCGCCCCGGAACGTTTGTAGAACCTTATCGAGTCCACGGAGTTCGCGAAGAGGTAACGGTGGGTCATCGTTAGACAGGTTGAGTATTTCGTTTTCGCTGAACGTGGTCTCCATCGTGTTGATAGCGTCGGTGGCTACTTGAGGGACCTCGCTGAGCTCGACAGTTTCTATTGAGGCAACCGTCTTCGCCATCGTTTCGTCGGTAGACTGTAAGGCCTCTACAGCGCAGGTTGGCATAATTGTTTTACCACGCTTCCAATCTGGAAATCCGAGTTCGTTCCTTACGATTTGGCTACCGCCCGGGTTTCCGGCAATGGTGCTCAGCGCTAGGGGTTTACCGGTCCTCGTGTTGACTATTGGGAGATTTGATGCTGCTTTTAGTCGCAATCTACCGTTCAGATCAAATTTGAACTTGGAGTAGTCGCGACCGACAGAGGGGACCAGACCTTGTTCTGCCAAATTGTTGTAGTAGTCGTTTACAGCTCCCTCGAGTAATTTCCGACTTTGACTAGTGGTAGCGCCACCTATTTCCCCCAATTGTGATTGGATTGGAACTGGAGTCTCTATGGTGGGTGTCGCGAGGAAATCCTCGAAGTTATCATCATCATCACCATCGAGGTAATCGTCTCTGCCGATTTCATCCATGTCAACATCGTAACCAGCCATATTTATAAAATTAATTATGTATTAAAGACAAAACCATACGAGTTTAATAGATTCACTAAATTATGTCTTCGAGTCAATACGGTCGCAAACTCAATCCATACCGCAGACTGCGTGAGCCCCTCGGGGCAAAAGGCGTGAGACAGAGCGTCGTTATTACGAACAACCCATCGACGATCGACCAGGACCAGCAGCTATTAGTCCGCTTCCCCAACCTCGGAGCTAGCGACGTCATTGTGCCGGGTACTGTTCGCCTCGCTTTCACTATTTCGCTGACGTCGACGGACGTGGACCGAACCGTCGTTCAGAATCTGGGTCGCGCCATCGTCAAGAAGACCATGATAAAGATTTCTGGTAATGAGGTGATGTCGATCGATGACAGCGACGTCTACCATTGCTATCAGGACCTGTGGAAGACGGCGCAAGAGCGCGAAAATGCGGTCTATCGGGGTATTGACACCAGCCGAAATAAGAACGTAACCAGACTTAGAATCGGGGCTGGTAACAAGGCAGATAACGTCGCGAGTGATAACGCGATCGCTGCCGCTTACGGCAACCGCTTCTACATCCCGCTCGACTTTGAGTTGCTGGAGAGTCACATGCCCTACTATCAGAGCGCTTTGGCTGACCGCCTCGAATACGAACTAACGTTCAACGACTACGGCCAAGTTCTCATAGCCACTGACATAGCATCGACGTATACGATCGACAATGTTTCGCTGGAGTACGACAAGGTCACGATGCCCGAACTCTCGCGATTAATCAGATCCCAGTACGCTGGGCGCGTTGCCATACTTTACGACCGAGTTCTTCGTCACCGCAAGATGACGAAAGACAAAAGCGACACATTGTGGAATATTAATGTCAACGTACCCGCCCGCTCGATGAAAGGTATACTGATGTTGTTCGAGGATGCTCGGTTCGCGTTCGGTGCTAGAAAAACCGACACATTCTATAACCCCAAAATCACAAAGGTCGAGGTGACGATCGAGGGAGTCCCCAATCAACTTACAGTGCGGGTCTTCGCGCACACCAGCAGTGGGACGAAGTCAGAAAGCAGTTTGCTTCCGGATCTAAGCGCTCCCCGGAGGTTGCCGCGGTTGCCAAAGACCTGCAGCTCTCGGACGTCTCCCTCGCGGAGTTCCTGACTACCAAATACGCGTTATGGCTAGACATGCGAGCCAGCGACGACGACCAAATGCACGGTAGCGGACGCCAAATTGAGAACGCTAGCGAGGGTGTGACGATCCAGATAACCAAAGAGGCGGATGGAAATGGTCCATTGAACGTGTACTGATATATAATTACAGACGCACAACTTAACATCGAAGATGGCCGATACGTCTCAGCTTTATACTAAATCTAAAGATTTAACTCTACCTTCAAACAAATCCAATTTACCAATTGGAGATGTCCACTCTGCCATAATATGTGGGCAGACAGGATGTGGAAAAACGGTTTTCATCCTCGACTTGCTCGAGGGGTCCTACCGCGATGCCTTTCGACACATTGTGATCCTGTGTCCCACTGTGCGGCACAACGAGACTTATCAGCGGCGCCAGTGTATATGGACCGACCCTGAGGTATACGTCGTTGACCCCGGCGACAGGCTTCACGATTGGCTGCGTGGTTTATACCAAAGATTCCAGGGTGAGCCCACCCTATACGTGATTGACGACTGCTCAGCCTAGGCGGCGATGACTAAAAAGAAGGACATGCTCTCCGAGATCGCATTTTCTGGCCGCCATGCGAGGCAAAGCGTATGGATCTCCACTCAAAAGTACAACGCCGTCATCAAGGATCTGCGTGAGCAAACGAAATGGGTCGTTCTCTTTCACTGCAAGGACCGAGACTCATTCGATGACTGTCTTCGAGAGAACGACGTTATCCCAACGCGCGAGGAGCGCCTGGAGGTTCGACAGATACTTTCGGAAACTAAGCACGCCAAGCTTCTGCTAAAGACCGATCAACCAACTGCTTATAAAGTTATTAATTAATTAATTTTATAATTTTCTTAAAATTAATTGCAAAGTAATAAGCAATTGCTTAACAATGCTGAACAATTAATTTTAAGAAAATTAGCAAATGCTGAACAATTAATTTTAAGAAAATTAGCAAATGCTGAATAAATGCTGAGCAATTGTTGAAAAAGTTGAACAATGCTTAACAAATAATTAACAATGCTGACAAAATGCTTAACAATGCTGAGCAATTGTTAAGAATGTGTTGCTCCGCTGCGAGCTTTGTTGCGAGCATAACGGTGATCATAAGTATCGGCTGGTGTGCTTGGCAATATGTTAAAGTTATGAGACTTGTAAGAATAGTTAAATTAATTTTAAGAAAATTAGCAATAATGAACTGCGACGAACTTCTCGATCAGCTAATGACAGAAACCTCAACGCCGAATTGGGAGGAACTGAAACCTCAACTCCGTTGATCCCGACAGATGGAAAACCTGTCTGCACGAATGAAAATGAAAACGCGGCAAGACGCGAGCGGCTAGCTGCGCTGGTTGTTGAGGGACAATCAAAGCATTATCTCGGTAGGCTTCTCTCAGTTTGTCAGGTGGATAAGATGTCAGATGTCGAGATTTATAAAATGTATGTGCGATACGAATCTAGGTTAGGTGCGGAGATGACAAAAACTCTTGGATCGGCGGCTATTCATTTGTACGCTACCGCCGTTAGTATACTTCTCCCTATACCAGACACCGCGGGGTTGATTCGCGATCTAGAGACTGACCCTTTTATAGGACACACTCTTAGAACAGCCTGCTGCTCAATTTATCACAAGTTTGTAATGTACTTAGCTCCGCTGACAACCGCGTTTACCACGGGTAAACACTGTCAATTTGGACATATATGCCCACTAACTATAAGCCCTAATATTAATATTATAAATGATGACACAAGACACACCTGCGAGAGTGACGGAACAGCCCTCAATACTGTTGAACCAGATTTCACCAACTCCAACAGGGTTGGGGTTGAACCCGATTGATCCTCCAACGAAACCACAATCCCCGATTGCTCCAACCCAATACCAACCGCCGTTGGAGTTGGAGTTGAACCCGATTGCACGACATAAAAATCCAAAAAGACAGGCAGCTGGGCGAGCAGCGGCTCCACACGAAAAGTTAAACAAGACAAAATACTCGCCGATCTTCGAGAGGCCAAACGGTCGTTGCAATCGGAGACAGAGACAGCAAAACACCCGGTGGCAGCTGTTTCTCCCCCAATTCACCAATTGGAACCGATTGCTCCAACTCCCAATCATGATTGGAAAATCGTCCAGTGGGTTGTTGGTGGTGGTCTGTCGGTTGTGGGCACCATGTATGTGCTTTACCGTTTCAACAACAGGTACCCCCTATTACACCAATCATCAACAATGTTGAAATTGGAAAAACAACCAGCCGCGGTTCCGAAGAAAGTTACGAAACACCAATCGCAATTGGATGCGTCCCATTTAAACATTAAACGCGATCCTTTTTATATGCAATAATTATAATGGCTGAACACAATGGTAAAATGATAGTGAATGCGCTTTATCACGCCGTGGTGATATCGGGTCTCAGTATCGGATATGCTCGACTATCAAAGATGGCCTTCGGAGGGCCAGCTCCCAAATTGGATATGACCGTGAGAGACGTAGGGCTCGTGACCTTAGATGTAGCGGCCGCAGTTTGGACCTGAGATTATCTAATTAAAGCTGGAATTCAACCCGCTAATATATGGAAATAATGGCTTCGATCGCAGTAATAGTAGGTGGTGCAGTCGTGAGCGCATTGGCGTTCAGCGGTAGCAACTTTATGTTCTCTAAACTACAAAACTCGGACGCGGACGTGGAGTGCAAGCGTCACGATTTAGCTGAAGAACAACTCAAGAGCACAGACGCAGCATGGTCTAAAAAAACGAACCGCCCATCTGGACTGGGTCAACGAAGAGCTTCGCCGTGAGAATCACGCTGCGCAAACTTTCCAGAACGTTGAAGAAGCCAACCGTGAGTACGCGCTGGCATATCCGCAGAGAAGACTCGCGCCGCTGGATCGCGAGCCCCAAATTTCAATTTATATGTACCAGAGGCCCAAAAAGACCGCTAGATCGCGTTCATCGTCGTGGGAATGGGTGTGGTGGGTCTCGTCAGCTACTATATATTCAATCGAGATTGAAATAAGCAATAATTATTTTAAAAAAAATGTTTTTTAAATATATATATATAGAACGATGTTAGTTGAAGAACTTTATTACGCTATGCTCGATGTAGGCTACACTGCCCTTAAGCACCGTATAGCTGGTGCAAAGAGTATGATTCGTCTGGCCCAAGATTCTCTCGAGACGTGGCGCGAGGACGGAAAAGCGGCCACCCTTTTCGCAAAGCGGATGTTAGATTCCTCCACCAATCCTGGGGAATTGGACGAATTAGATTTTCCCGAGTTCCTTCAGAACTTAACCTCAAATTGTGATTGTACTTCCAACAAAGATTTATTATTAACGACGCAGTTACCAGACGATCTGGCGAGGGTATGTTGGAGATTGTCCGATCAATTAGAATACTTCGCATACTATGAACACGCTCAATATTGATACCAAACTATCGGTTCGCCTAGCGCGCAAGCTATCAAACACATACTACAGCCCCCGCGGTTACTAGAAGGGACTCGCGGCCATCAAGAACCTCGCGGCGGCGAACAATGTTTCCGAAAACACCACCAAGGAATGGCTCAAGAAGCAGGCCATCTGGCAAATCTATTTACCCGCGCCTCACAATCTTCTCCAGGTCGATCCCGGCCGCGAGTTTATGGGCGCGGTTTCTCAGCTGTTGGCTAAACACAAAGTTTCTGTCAGACGCGGCCGCGACAACATCCACCGGGACCAGGGGATTGTGGAGCGTTTCAATCGAACCCTGCCTGAGAGACTGTTCGGTCACCAATACGCCAAAGAACTTGTAACCCTCATTCGCGATCGACCGAGTGGGTGGCCAGGCTGCCCGCCGTGGTCTCCGCACTGAACGGCGAGGTGACCAGATTGATCGGTAAGAAACCCATAGATGCTATCAAGTTTAAAAAGGTGACGACAAGCCCTCTGCCGTCTCGCGCAGGCGCCCCGTTGGTTTTGCGGAGAAACGACCTCCATCGGATGTTGCCGTCCGGTACCTCTATCAACCGGGAGAGCTCGAGGGTGGTCGCCGCCGTGCGACTGATCCCGTGTGGTCTCTCAATGTATATCATCTAGATCGATCTATTACCAAACCCGATGAGCCCGTGCTCTACTATTTGGATGATGGTCCATCTCGCGGGTTTGTTCGCGAAGAACTTCTTATGGTGCCTTCTGACACCCAGCTACCCCCGGATGGTGTTCTCATGTAATGTGCGCTGCGGCCCCTCTGTTTCGGTTACACTCAAGACAGGTCAGCCGCACGTTACCTATGCAATGTCCTTTGCTGTTGTCCAGCCGGTCGACACTGAGCTGCTGTGTGTCTTTGGGTTGGTACGCCCAGAGCAACTCTATGTTGCATGCCGCGCAGTGGTTCTGATGACCGTCTTTGAGTGCGAGGATGTGGTCGACAGTGAGGTTGAACCCATGGAAACCTTTTGTATGATCCTGGCGCTTGTAGGCCACGGGCTTTCTCTGAATAGACTTTCTAAGCCCTTGATCGGTGGGTGGGTTGTTATCTTTCAACCCCACTCCCAATTCTCGAATTTGAGATGGCGGTGTTATCAATTGGATCTGATTCATATACTCTACTCTCGAAATTGCTAGGTATGCAAAGTTTGACCACTCTAAGTAGTCATCTATAATCTATACCTTTTGTGGGTAGTGAATAGTGAGACCCTGACTCGAATGGACAGTAAGGGCATATCCTAATCTCCAATCATTTCCTTTGATAGCCGCCTCGGCCGCCTCAATGGTAACATAGACTACATCATTCAATACAAGTTCTTCTTTGTTGTCTGTACCAGGAATAGTGACGAGGATATTCTGTTTCCGACTGTCTTTGGGGTGGTAGAGAATAGGTACCGGTGTGTTTGAAAAATGTTCTTTATGTCTTTTTAATAACAGCCCCTGCGCCCGGTCACGAACCTTCTGACGGCTAGTGAATATTATGTCACAGGGTTTCGACTGTTCCATAAACCCATTCCATCTCATACAACTGGGCAGAGCATTACGCATCTCATTGCATTGGACTCTATCTGGTTGAAGACGGATGCGCCTCTTCAGCGCTTTGAGGGGTTCCTCTTTCGCCCTGTAATCTACTTTGACCTCTTCGTAATAATCTACTTTTTCCCTCAACCATTCGTGTGGCATCTTCCCCCCGATCGGTGGCGGCTGCCCTTGATCTCCACAGAATATTAGTTGAACCCCTTGTTGATCCAACCATTCCATGAACGTCTCTAGGATGTTTTTGGGCACTGTGCAAACCTCATCCCAGATGATCACACGGGGTACGAACTTTTGACCCATCCGTTCGGGTGTCCATTCATTCTTTCCGCTCCATCTTAAGAAACTGTGGTATGTCTGTGATTTTGCCCCTCGATCCCGCATCTCCTTGGCTAAACGATGTGTTGGGGTAAACACTAGCGGATCTCTTTCCCGAAATAGTTCAATGGCTCTCGTGGTTTTACCACTACCCCCACCACCATTCAGGTAACTCATCCGGTGTATGGATAATGGATCTTTATAACTTGGTGCGGTACTGGGTGCCACGTCCTTCTCTTGTGTTTTATATTCTGATTTGGGTAGGTATGCGGAATGATCCTGTGGTAAGTACAATTTCTCTCCTTTGTCGCGCCACTGGGCCAGAGCAACTGGTGGAAGGTATGGTGTCTGCTTGAAACAATGCATGCACGCATCACTATTACATTCGCACCGCGTGTGGGCGACAAAGGCACTATTTCCGTTGAGCTTGTGTATTGCGTTTTTTTTCATGTATATGCTGTCGGTGGCCACTCGGACAGCCTGTTTAGAGTTGAATATCGAAAGCATAGAGAGTAGATTGATGTGGGCGTAGGCCAACATGCTCGCCCTCAAGTGTGTGTACTGGGGATGCGAGCCATCATAATATGTGAGAATATGACCCAAGGGGCATTTTTAAGGCGCGCCAACCAAGGTGCCGCTTTGGCGGGTGTCTTGCACAAGGAAGTGGAGTTCGCCCTGGTCTGTCACTAGCCTTCTGGTCAGTCGTTTACCTTCGGCCTTGTTGCCTTGTGTGAACTTTCCGATAACGCTGCAGCCCTGATCACGGTTCTCAGGGAGCCAGACATCAGTTTGCTTCTCGAACGCAATAATAGCTTCGCGGACCTTGATGCTTTTTAGCAAACCCGACTCTACGAGGAAGATGAGCAGTGGTGTGGGAGCCCACCCATGCTCTGTGAAATGTTTTCCAAACCACGCGGGTATGACGGGGTGAATATTGTCTTTGAAACTCCACTCGATAACCTCGGCGAATCCAGTGTCAATATTTTTGTGTCGTACTTCATTGAGTTCCAAAGGCCACCATGTCCATGCTCCACACACGCCTTTTGTATATCTTCCGCGAACGGCGCCGGTGTGGGTTTCCAACCATTCTTCTCTTTGGTTATTACCGCAGCAGCATGGTTGACTCCGAATTGCTTTTCTGCAAGATCTTTGTCACCTAAATCATAGCACGCTCTAGTCAATTCGTCGTGTGTTTCCCGCGTCCGGTAGGCGGTACCGTCTTGTAGCACAAACTGATCCACATTTAACTGTTTATCCCCCCCCCCCCCACCCCCTAAGAGCCATACTGCGATCGGTTGGTCTCGTGTTGCTTCTCTGATAGCTTCCTACACATCACCCTGATATATGCGAACCCGTCTAGAACTCGGAAAGTGCAGGTCTTTAGACCAGGCGTGTCTGTTGTGGACGATGAGTTCTGCTTTTCGATAACTTTGGGTACCACGTCGCTGGGACTTCCCACTGTTGTAGATGTCCCCACCGGCAATGTCCTTCAAGACGATCGCCCGTTGGAGAATGCTTTCAAGATCAGCCATGTCGTCAACTGTGGCACCCGGTTCATGGACCCTGTCCTCCCATTGCTTGATTTCCTGTCGCCTCGTGGTAGTGAGCCCCTGGCCCCTCAAGGCACTTTCAAAATGTTCCACCACTCTCTGGGCAACACAGTTGAGGTCGCCATTTTTTAGCGGAGCAAGGTTAGCAGGATCTGGGTTTTTTATTGGATACAGCCCATAGACAACAGCGGTAACGGGGTAGGCATTCTGGTAGTATGGTCTATCGATCCCGCTCAGAGCGCCCGGCTTTGTGTCACTGCTAATGTTTACAACGCCTTGGCCCTTACGCCTTTCTTTTTTCACGGGACCAAATGTGTCTTCGACCACCCAATCTCCCTCATTCCGTTCTCGTAAATACTTGAGTTTCAGGATGTATTCCCCCTGTGGGAGTTCTTGGAGAAGGTTCGATGCCCTAGCGTCTGTCATCGCACCATCTATGGACACGCGGCCCGCTTTGATATCTACTACTTTCGGTTCACCAACTCCCAACTCCAATCGCGAATTGGGTGTTGGAGACGGGTCTTCTGCCTCAAATCTACATGTTGAGAAGACAGCTGCGGCGCCATCGACTTCAAACTCGTCTTTGGCGTCGTTCAGAATCTCAACCCACGGTTCATCGGATGGAAGCCGCACAAGAGGAGGGGCCTGTGTGTCCAGGTCGATAAATGTTTCATCTTCTGGCGTGGTTTCATACATTTCCGCAAGAATCTCTTCGATCAAGTCATCCATTTTGTGAGGTATAACTTATAGTTTTCTTATCTCTAATAGGGTGTAAGTTGTGGTTTTATTCTAATTTATTTTGTAAAAATTATTATAACAAAATGTATAACAGATTGCTGTATATACTGTGTATAACCTATGGATTTCTTATCTCTAATAGGGTGTACATTGTGGTTTTATTCTAATTAATTAATTTTGTAAAAATTATAAAATTAATTAATTATTTAGCTCGTCCAACAAGACGGGCTTTTAATTAATTTTAAGAAAATTAATTTTAAGAAAATTAATTTTAAGAAAATTAATTTTAAGAAAATTAATTTTCTCATATTATGACATATTATGACAAATTATGACAAATTATGACAAATTATGACAACATTGGGCATGAAATAGGGATGGGAGGCTCAATGAACAACGAAAAGGAAAAGGATAACAAAATAGGGACTGAAATAGGTCTGGGAGGCTAGATGGACGCAGAAAAGGGTAAGAATAACCAAATAGAGCGGCTGAAATAGGGATGGGAGGCTCGATGTAGGCTGGCGCGGTTTCCACCGGTTTTGTTACTCGCCCTCCCTGCTGCTCCATGCGATAGAACTAGGCTAGCACGAAGTTGTCTTGCCCAAAGACACGCCGAATCGACCATTCGCAACGGTCGAGATGGGAATCGAACCCGAGGTCTCCCGCAGTCCGACGCTCTACCTACTGAGCTAATCTGGCCACCGACGTGTTAATTGACAGTGTTATACATTTGTATATCAAATGTGAATTGCCAGTTTGATATCAGGGGCCATAACCGTCTTTCCTCAAAATATTAACGGATGCAACTACTTAGTCTCTCTATTGTGTATGTACAATGAGCATACTTTATAATATGTCTATAACATATTTATTCCGGTGAAGTATGTAGTTAATAAAATTAAAATATGTCCTGTCTCATTTGCTTATCAAAATAACCTGATAAAACTGCGCGTCTCTATCAGGAAATTAACTATTACTAAATGATTATATCTGTATAGCGGGCATTGGTAATTTTTTAAACTTGTGGAAGAGTGACACAATTATACACTTATTTAAATTCTATAAAGAAAAGTGTGTGCCTAACAGATGGGACTTTTCTGCTATTTTCGTCCGGTGACAACAGGTTCTCTCATGACGGCGTACTTAACTGTGCTATGTTTATATCAGACCCGCACGCAGGAATTAATTTAGGAGAGGGGGGTGCGTTATCGACGGCGCGAAGGGCTAAACATCTTTTATTTTGCACATCCACAGACACACCTCGGCAGATTAACGCGTTCACCCCTAAGTAACTGGGATGGATTTTGATATGTTAGTTTTGCAACCCAATACAATCATCACAAAATGAGTTTCAGACCAGTCCATTTACGAACATACGGGGATGAGATGTGTTCTCAAAATTATGAAAATTACTTGCAAATATTGCAGATCTGATGAGACGGCTCGTCACGAGCTGGCTCATCTGGATATACATTTTTTGCCAACACCACTATACAGGCATGTGGTGTTGAAATGGTTAAGGGGGTGAGTACGCACCCGTCGCACCCCCTCTGCGTACGGGCCTGTATATAGTCATCCAGGCGTGACCATGTAGCATATACCGTTACACACTTCATACAATACAATATAACGAGATTTAAAGCTAGAATTGCATGTATAAGTATATAAGTGTGGCATTAGTCATTTATGATGAATTGTAAACCACAGGTCTGTATTGTTTAATGTGTATGATACATATTACACAAACTAGAAATTAGTATGTCAAATGTACGGGCTTTCGGCGACTTTCGGCTTACATTATAACTCTATATATAAGAACAAGGTTTCTAACTTTGGTCGGACACGACCTAGTATCATATCAAAATAGCATGTTGAACTTGGCACTGCAATATTGAGGTTAGAGCCGTAAACACATTATTTCATTTGTTATGATACGAGGTTGTGTCCGACCTAGGAAAAAGCACCTGTAATTCAATATTATGTGCATAATTATGTTCTAACTATGCTCTTTTAGCAAGATAACAATACTTTTCAAATGAACATGTGCACTTTCTGCCAAAATATTCAGGTTAGCGTTAATAACATCGCGGAATTTGTTATGATACGAGGTCGTGTCCGACCAGAATTAGACGCCGTATTCATATATATAGAGTTATACCGATGAAAGCCGAAACACGCCAAATATCAGTGATCAAATGTAGTGAATTGTCATAAACCGTGTGAAAAGGTAAGACTATAATTCTAATTGTACCTTCGGACATCTGCGTAATTTCATGAAATACGTTTACAAAATGTAAAATATTTAACACTATTTGCAGAGTCCATGCGGAATTATGTACTCTGAAAAGTTTATTAACTTTTGACTTTATTTATGAAATATATTGTAAATGTTGTAAACGTATTTAATGAAATTACGCAGATGTCCGAAGGTACAAAATCGCATGGCGTGTCTCATATGTGGCTGCGACTGAAGAAATAGGGGTTATGGGTTGTGTGGCCGGTGTACACACCCGCCCTAGCTACGCCACAGTGTGGTGTGCATTCTTATACCGTTCTAGCATTTCTCCAATCAATAATTTTTACAATAGTTACTCCTTTGACTCTGGCAAATGTGAAGTATGTGTTTTATTTGTTTCCTAAACATCACCTATACTATGTTTGTTGCGGGAGTTATTGATACTTCTAATCCACTCTATAAATATCACGCAATCTGAATGGCTGATGGTCATACATTACAGGTACAGGTATATAACTCACACAAAATGCTCCAAGTGGTATTCTGGTATTATTGTCAAGGAAACAGCTGGCTTGCATATGAAACGTCCTGGTCCGAAACGTCCTGGTGACCTGGCCCGAAAATTGCATTGTCCGAAGCGTACGGCGAAAAGAAAATACAAATATCTCACATTTGACAGTTTTACAGGTGTCCGCCATTGAAATATTGTTGCTAAGAGATCGCACTGGAGTGACATTAAATGCGAAAAGGAGTAAATAAAGCAATTATAATTATAACGACGAAAATATTGCTTTTCTTATTGAAAAATAATTAAATCAGCAACACAAACGTATATACATGTACATACATTAATGCTTTAATCGCTAATATCTTGTAATTGTGTTGGAACTATTTTCTTCGTAGAAAATATTATTTGTGTGATCTGTCCGGTATGACCTGCTCAACCAGCTTGCAATCCGGTACGATTTTCTAACGAGACTCGATAAAGTTTGCAAAACAGTAAAGGAGTGCATTAGAAATAGGTTAACCGCATTGTAATATTTGAAATTTGCGACGTATATCAGAAAATGATAGGTCGGAAAACATGATTAATGGCTCCGCTAACGCGTCGCCATTAAACATATATTCTGATATACGTGACAAATTTCAAAATTACAATATAGTTAACCCTAAAATATCTGTATTCTATAAAGTATATTCGTGTTAATTGTTTTCTCTTTCGCTTGTGTATACAGTAGAACCTCTCTAAACCGGACATCCTGGTGGGGACCCGGGGTGCCCGGTTTAGAAATGTTTTCATTGTACTTCCGATGTATGAGCACTGAAGCCGAGAAATTATATTAAACAAATAAGGATATAATTCGGGACCTCATCGAGCTAGGGTTATTATCGAGATACAGATATTCGAGGTACATGTGCTCAACTGTATATGATTGTGTGCTTCGCTATTACAGGGCTCCAGATAAGGAATTAGTAATTGAGTATTGTAATTCCATCATTTCTGAATTGGCAATTGGTATTTCACATTTTAATTGTGTAAAATGGAATCACACTACTGTTTACAAATCAGCAGACCGCACTTATTTGTCCTTGGAGACAATTCTAATGAAATACCAAGATGTGTTTTCATGGTAAGATAAGAAAATATGCTAAATGTGTGGTCTGTTTATTGTTTTCTGTAGCATGATAAAGATACCGCAAATTTTTCATTGCTTTTTGATACTCACTAATTCTGATTTCAATTGGGTTTTTGGCAATTTTAATTGGGTATTTACGCAAATACGCACCTTATCTGGAGCTCTGCTATTATGAACATCGACATACATCGGAGATAGTTGACTGTGGAACTATTTGTAGAATGCTATTCAACCTTACAAACATTATTATGTTTTCATCAGTTGTAAAAAGTGTGTGTGTTTTTACTTTTTACATATATCTTGGCGGCCATTTTTGATACTGCGTTGCCTAGAACGCCCAAAAGTATTACTCTACGTTGGTTGGACTTATGTCATTCATAAATAAGTATACAATTACTGCATCTGATGTCGTGATTAGTTGCGATTGTAATACTTTTTGTTTCTTTGCTATATTTCAATGGCAGCCATCTTGGATGTGACATAATTTCTGGTATTTCCTCAAGATAGGTATTGGTAAACAATCTTGTTAAAGACTTGAAATAGTTGAGAAACTAAATATTTCAATTTTGTCCAACCTCAACCTTTCATTTACTGGACAATCCGTAACGTTGTACTGAATCAAGCCATATATAACACGAAGCAGTCACACGGGTGGGAGACTCGGACATAGGACCCATTTACATACACTATATCTTACAGCCTTTTCCGGAAATGCTGTAAGGTATAGTGTATGAACATGGGTGGGTGGGGTAACAGTTTCCAAATGAGCCAAGTATTGGGTCCTAGGTCCGAGTCTTCCACCTGTGGAAGCAGTGTCATGTTGACATGACTATTTGTATTATATATATTGACAGCGATCAAGTATTCTCACATGGTGTTGCGTCAGCTGTAATCGCTGGCATAAAACAATATCAAGTTATAGTACAAACACTGTGACACTGTGACTGGAGAAATGGGGCTTATGTGTTTTGCGACCAGTGTAGATTCAGGTAAGTCTGTGCATCCGCACACTCTGATCAGGGTCTACACTGTTCGCCATTCCGTCAATGACACACTCGCCATGCTTCTACCTTCGGGTCGTGGTCTATGCATGTGTGAAGTTTCATGAAAATATTCCAAAGGGTGGTGGAGTTATGCTCCGGACAGGAAATCAGTGCGCGAAAACAAACAAGGGAGATGTCGCGTGACACGTGCATTCTTGTACATTCTGGAATCCGTATAATTGTATATTTGTGATGTGTGGTACTGTGTTGTATTGTTGTGCGTATTATTGATTTCAGATCCCTGTGATTCCACATACCTGTGGTTTCACACACCTGTGGTTTTTGCACACCTGTGGTTTGGCATGTACATTTGCCATGTGCAATGTGCATGTAATAAGGGGGCTTATGTTGTATTGGTGGAAATACGTTTATGCGTGTCATTTTTGCGGATTTTTATATACGTCTATTTTATGAGCAATGTTTTACTGATGTCACGCCATATTTGCCACAGACTATGCATGTGTGTGGTAGAGAACTCGTTGACTGCGTGTGCTGGTTTCGCTAGGGAAAAGATACCTTTTAGTATTACGGATGTCCACTGTCCGTGCCAGCCGAGTTTGTCCGCGTGTCAGTGTTTCACCATATAAGGGACCTTCTGTAGGTGAAGCCAGTATACAGCGCAGACCATACCATGGTCTGCCCTGTTATGTATGCTACGGGTTAGTGTTTCATCATAGCCTGGTACTGGCAACACGGATATATCAGATCCCATAATGGTGAGTTTTTGTGTCGTGATATTTCCGTAAATGACCACGATATTTGAGTTTAGTATGTGCTACACTCTCATTGGAGTGTATAGCCGTAGGACCGTTATGGAGGGGTTTGGCGGGGCCAAGAAGCGACCTTCGCATTGTCGAGACCAGTCGAGTAGATTTCGGATTATGAGATCTGGGTCTATAGTGTGCAGATTTATGGTAGTGTGGGGTATACCATGTTGGATAGTATTTATTCCACGAGGGCTGTACACTGGTTTGGTTGAATTTAAGGCGTGGGAACATATATTTATGCCAAATATAACCCACGGGTGACATGGCAAAAGCCATGGTTTTGTAGTATTTATGTGAGATGTCGTACGAGGGGTAGGCATATCCATTATTCCGTGCATGGTTTCACTGGTGCGTATATAAGCGATGTCTCGCTATGTGTTGGCGGGACACATATATTCTGGTTACAGAAGACTAGTACTGTATTCACCAGTGACACGGAGGATTTTGGTATGTACCTAGAACATTTTATTTCAGCTGTGATTTGCCGTTGTTCGATTCCCGTTTTAGTCTGTTGTGCATCCTGTCTGTCTGTCTGTGCGTATTCGTCCAGTAATTGGAGATTCATTTCATTTTTGTAGCCTCTTGAGAACGCTCCAGCGAGCCACATTGGACGTTTTGGTCCACTCGTTTGAGGGCAGACCCCAGTCAGTGCAGAGTATCGGGTCGTCCGAGTGTCCGTACGTCTGTCTGGCGCAGTGTGTGTAGCAGCTCCGGGTACAGGCCTGTATAGAGCGGTGTGTGATAGCTACCTCGCGTTCAGCAGACAGTCACAGCCATAGTTTAGTGAAGTGAAACGCCATACACACATATCATATCATATACTACCACCGAGTTGAATGTCACCTAAGTGAAACTTTTCCCGGCGTCTTAGCCAACGTGATAATCGCCATTTTGTATTATATCGGAACTTTACATCCGGTCTACCACTTCCGGTATTACAACCCATTGATTCACCATGGATACTTTACATCCGGTCTACCACATCCGGGTTGCTACAGTCGAGTGATACCGTAGGAACTTTACATCTGGTCCACCATTTCCGGAGATAATACTACCTGTGGAACTTTACTTCCGGGAACCAGCTTCCGGAACATTATCGTTATTGACTATCATGTGATGTAACCACATCCGGCTTTGACATTGACATTCATACTTTGGAAATATATTGCATAGGCAATACCTATGTATACTTTGATAGTGTATGGTAATACTCCTATCATGGCATATCATGGCTAAAGGATTGTAGTAAGACTACATATATTGTTTATGGATTAATCCACTTGAAGTTGGATTATAGCCATATTGTTGACTAGACCTCATATTGCGGGTGAGGCAGACCTTGGGACCTTGATACTCAGAGGTTACACTATCTATTGAGATACGCCAGCACTGGGGTAGCTCAGGTGATTATCATTTTTGTCCTCCAATGTTCGTTATGCCATGTTATACTTGTATGTTATTTCACTTTGATTAGCGATCATCAAAGTACTTGTGCATTCATACTATTGTCCACTACGGGACCATTGAGATACCACATACCGAGTTTATTCGTCTATAGCTTTTAAGTTGCGTTAAAGTATAACAGTCGATTGGCTTACAACCTTGTAGTAATTGAATAGTATCATGCACAGTACAGTGATGTTCGCATATCAATGTATCATGTATTCCTGTGTGTTCCCCATGTAATATAGTGTACATTATAAGTGATTAAGTGACTACGTGTACTTATCTTACTCTGGCCTATCCCTTACACTTCAACTGCATTGTTACCACTTTTCGTTCGTCAGATCAAGCTATATTGGCCATAACGTCATAACAATTGAAGTATACTTGGTTCATATGATAATTGGGGGAGACAATTTGTCTCGATCATTCCTGACCTTGGTAATGACCTTGACAATGGTGTCAGAGTGGGGTTTTGTTTCCTCTTTTTATAATCAGTTTCTTCAAAGCAGTTGAAGTAAGGAGGCTAGAATAGCTGTACCCCTAGCGTCGTCAAGATTCAATCTTGTATTTGTTTGCCTTGGGAGTTAATGTAAGATGCACTCCAACACTTAGGCACTAATACATCACCACATACATGATTTGACTACCTAGGTACAGAAGTATAGAGTTGAGACGATCTGGTGAGATAGTGGATGTAAGGGTCATTGTAACTTTGGATTTGTTGAATAGTACCTCCCTGTGATGATGGCACAGCGGGTGTTCTAGGGTTAACACTAGACACTTCTGCATCTGAGGCGAGATTACTACCACTATTATATTGTGTATGAACAATACTATATCCTGCCAGGTGTCTATAAACCAGTCCCCAATATTTGTGTCCAGTACCATAGAGAGGGAATTGTAAATATACCATTACATTAGACTATACATATACCGGATTGACTTACCCGAATTGAGAAACTTATACGTCGTTATGAGTAGAGACCGGATTGATTTACTTAACCTTATAGACGTGAAGCAAGAGACTCGCACAAATCACCAAGTGATTTGAGTGCTAGAGACCTTGTGTACCGTCGGGTAAAGCGTGTAAATCGATAATCCGGAGTTGATTTGAGAGTGAGAATGTCGTCCATTAAGGAGCTAATGGACATAGGCAAAAGCTTAGGGCTAGCAGATTCAGAGTTAAGGGTCTTTGTAAAGGAGAGCAGGAGAGAGAAGACAGGAAAGACTAGAGGTATGGCAGCTGAGAAAGATAGGTTAGATGCTGCGCAGTTAGCTAAGGAGGTTGAGCGACAGGCTGAGAAGGATAGGTTAGATGCTGAGCAGTTAGCTAAGGAGGTTGAGCGACAGGCTGAGAAGGATAGGTTAGATGCTGAGCAGTTGGCTAAAGAGGTTGAGCGACAGATGGAGAAAGATAGGTTAGATGCTGAGCAGTTAGCTAAAGAGGTTGAGCGACAGATGGGGAAAGATAGAATAGATGCCAATGAAGCACAGTTAGCTCTAGAATTTAAATTGCGAGAATTAGACACTAAGCATCAGGTAGAAATGGCAAAAAGTGAGGGGAAAGGGGAGAAGTAGTAGATGAAGATAGGACATGATAGGGGACTATGGCAGAGCATTCGGTCCGAAGCTGCCACATTTTGATCAGAATAATGACAACATGGATAGCTACTTAGCTAGATTTGAGAGGTACGCAGCAATTCAAAGGTGGGGGAGAGATAAGTGGTCACTACACTTGAGTGCGTTATTGAAGGGCAAGGCATTAGATGTATATTCTAGACTACCTATTGATGATGCTCTTGACTATGATAAGTTGAAATTCCGCATTGTTGAAATGTTTTGATCTAACGGAAGATGGGTTCAGACGCATGTTCAAAAACACCAAACCTGATCACAGTGAATCATTTGTGCAATATGTCAGTCGGTCAAAGAAACTATTTAGTAGATGGTTTGAGTTAGGTAAGGTGATAGAAACATATGAAGGAGTACTAGACTACATGATCAGAGATCAGATGTTAAGTATATGCAGTCGTGAGCTCTACTTATTTCTCAAAGAGAAAACATTTGACTCGATAGATCAGATGGCGGTTAAGGCAGATTACTTTGCAGAAGCTAGAGGTAGGTAGCAAGTATGTAGTTCAGAGGAACAGTACTAGCAACAGAACTGAGTACATGTCAGTAGATAACCAGAGGCGCAAGGTAAGTAGTGCGGATAATCGATCCAGAGATAGGAGTCGAGATAGGGACAGATATCAGAATAGAGACCACAATAGAAGCCCAAGTAGGGGTAGTTATGATAGAAGCCCGAGTAGAGGTAGTTATGACAGAAGTACCAGCAGGAATGGCTACGATAGGCATCGCGGGACATGTTACCATTGTGGCAAAGAAGGTCACATGTCCTACGATTGTCCTAAACGTGAGACCGGTCCTCAGCTTACAAAGCAGCAGCAGTCGAGGAAGAGAAACATGTAAGTTTTGCAGATAAAGAACAGAGAGGTCGGTACAGAGGTAGAAATAGAGGTAGAAGTGGAAGGCACAACTAGAGGCAGAGGTAGAGGTAGATGGCAAAACACGGAACAACCAGGGAAAACCAAGGAAATTTCTGTGTGGTTGATACCGACACCACTATTGTATGTTCAGGTAGCGAGATACAGCCGGAGTTGATTAACGGATGTACATTTGGTATGGATAGGCTACCCGTAGCAGAGGGCACATTAAATGGGAAAAAGGTCACAGTAATGCGAGATACTGGTGTACGGGGTGGTCGTCAGGGAAAGCTTAGTACAACCAGATCAGTTTTTAAGCAAAGTTTAACATGCATGCTGGTAAAATAGGAGCAAAATGAGTGGAATTCCTACCGCCCGGGTAGATCTAGATACACCTTTTTTCAAAGGTCAGGTAGAAGCCCTTTGCATGACAGATACAACTGTATGATGTTACCATAGGTAATGTAGACGGGTCAGAGTTACCGGTGATATCCGATTTTAGAGGAGGCGACTAATCGTGCGCAGTTGAAACTAGGTCACAAACGACAGCCCGAGACGAATCATATAAGACCTCAAAGTCCCTACCGCAAATCGCGAACGTATCACGCGATGAATTCAAAGAGGCGCAGGCACATGACGTCACATTGACGTCAGTTCGAATAAATAATGCAAAAGACGGAACGGTACGGTCAGTAAGAACGGAAACAAATCGAAATTCGCATACCGAAAAGACTTCTTGTATCGTAATTTCGAATCGATAGGGTCAGGTAGGATGTACCATCAGCTGGTAGTCCCAAAACACTTAGGACTACCGCCGTGATGAAAGTGGCACATGAATCAATCATGGCGGGCCATTTAGGGGTTAAGAAGACAACTGATCGAGTGTTATCAGAATTTTATTGGCCAGGCGTGGGCAGTGACATTACACGGTTTTGTAGGTCTTGTGACATATGTCAAAATGACTGTGTCAAATAGGGACACATCACCAAGGTTCCGTTAGGAACTATGCCGTTGATAGACACTCCGTTCAAACGAGTCGCAGTTGATATTGTAGGGCCAATTTTTTCCAGCTACCGATCGGAAGAATCGTTACATACTAACGTTTAGTTGATTATGCAACTAGGTACCCAGAAGCGGTACCACTACCAGGCATCGAGGCCGAACGAGTCGCGGAAGCTCTCGTGGATATGTTCAGTAGACTGGGTATCCCCGAGGAGATGCTCACCGATAGGGGTAGTCAATTTACGTCGGCAGTCATGGAGGAAGTTAGTAGATTGTCGCTGAGACAATTAACCACGACACCGTACCACCCACAGTGTAACGGTCTCGTGGAACGGTTCAATGGTACGTTAAAGCAAATGCTTCGTAGAATGGCAAGCGAACGTCCCAAAGATTGGGACAAATACATTAACGCGCTCTTATTCGCGTATCGCGAAGTCCCTCAAGAAAGTTTGGCTTTCTCACCGTTTGAACTATTGTACGGAAGGACCGTTCGAGGTCCGATGAGCATACTAAGAGATCTGTGGTCCGAGAAGGACATAGAGGACAACGTCAAAACGACGTATCAGTACGTCCTCGACTTGCGCGAACGGCTCGAGAAAACATGCGAAATCGCGCATGAGAACTTGAAGAGTGCATCCAAAAAGTACGCAAAGTACTACAACCGTAAGACTCGTAGTAGGCAGTATGCAGTGGCAGATCAGGTACTTGTACTACTACCGACAGACAACAACAAATTGCTTCTTAGGTGGAAGGGACCATACCCCATAACAGAGGTGTTAATGAGTGGGACTATAGAGTTGACATGGGAGGGAAGTTGAAAACCTTCATGCAAACATGTTAAAGAGGTACGAGACTAGGCCTGAGCACCCGGGCAAGGGAATACTCACTGTAATAAATGCGGCGTGATAGAAGACACAGTAGAGGGGGATCCTAGTCCAAGTGGTGTAGTGCCGAAGAAAACATGTTATGTCCCAGGGGTATTAGAGTCCGATACGGAGAGCAAAGTTGACCTGTCGCCTGATTTTAGGCAAGAAACAAAAGACGCAAGTCAAAGAGATCTTACGGGAATTCACCCATGTCCTGAGGGCACGCACAGGACACCCATATAGAGAAACATGAAGATGAAGTTGTCAACGCAAGACCCATTAAGAATTAGGGGGTACCCTATCCCATTTAAGGTCAAGGGTCAGGGAACAGTCAGCCAGGAAGTAGAGGAGATGCTGAAGCTAGGTGTCATAGAACCTTCAAATCACCCTACTCATCCCCCGTAATTCTGGTTAGGAAAAGGACGGGGGGCTCCGATTCTGCATTGATTTCCGGCAACTTAACAAAGTCACTGTGTTTGATGCGGAACCAATGCCAAATATTGAAGAGATGTTCTCTAAGTTGGCGGGACTATAACTACTTTTCAAAGCTGGACCTGAGTAAGGGCTACTGCCAGGTCCCATTGGATGAGAATTAATTCCAGGGAATATTCCGCTTTCGAGGCACCCCAGGGTCTATTCCAGTTCAAGGTCATGCCCTTTGGAATGGTCACGGCACAGGCCACTTTCTGTAGACTCATGAGGAAAGTATTAAAGGGGGTCCACAATGCAGACAGCTTTGTTGATGACATCTTGATATTCTCCCATACGTGGCAACAACACCTGGGAGCTCTGAGTGAAGTCCTCTCCCGATTGTCCGATGCCAATCTAACGGCAAAAACCCTCAAGTGCAGCATTGGGTACAGGCAACTTGAGTGCCTGGGACATACTATCAGCAGTAAGAAAGAACTAAGGGCCATCCCGAAAAGGTCAAGGCAGTTCATGAAGCTAATGTCCCTGAGACAAAGAAGGAGGTCAGGGCTTTCTTGGGGTTGCCGGGTTCTATAGGAAGTTCATGCCAACTTCGCAGAGATAGCGAGCCCGCTAACTGACCTTACTAAGAAAGGTCAACCGAACAAGGTCAACTGGGGGGCACCCCAACAGAAAGCTTTCGTTACCCTCAAGGGATTATTGACCAGGGACCCAGTTCTGAAACTGCCCGAACTAGACAAACCTTTCGTGCTCAGGACGGATGCTTCCGACATTGGGTTAGGGGCAATACTGTTGCAAGAGCAGGATGGTATCCCACTTCCGATAGCGTATGCCAGCAAAAAGATGTTGCCAAGGGAACGCAATTATTCGGTAGTTGAGAAGGAGTGCCTGGCAGTCGTGTGGGGGGTCGAGAAGTTCCACCGTTATTTGTTTGGGGGGTAATTTATCCTAGAAACGGACCACCAACCGTTGGTTTACCTAAACAAAGCCAAGGTTGCAAATTCCCGACTAATGAGGTGGGCCTTGATACTGCAACCTTACCGAATGCGTATTGTTGCGATAAAAGGGGCCGACAATCTGGGGGCAGACTACCTGAGCAGGATATCGGGGTAGATTCAGCTGTGCCAACGTGTCTCGCGATTATGCACGAAAGTGTAAACACTTTTTGTTTAGGGGGGAGATATGTCGCGTGACACGTGCATTCTTGTACATTCTGGAATCCGTATAATTGTATATTTGTGATGTGTGGTACTGTGTTGTATTGTTGTGCGTATTATTGATTTCAGATCCCTGTGATTCCACATACCTGTGGTTTCACACACCTGTGGTTTTTGCACACCTGTGGTTTGGCATGTACATTTGCCATGTGCAATGTAATAAGGGGGCTTATGTTGTATTGGGTGGAAATACGTTTATGCGTGTCATTTTTGCGGATTTTTATATACGTCTATTTTATGAGCAATGTTTTACTGATGTCACGCCATATTTGCCACAGACTATGCATGTGTGTGGTAGAGAAACTCGTTGACTGCGTGTGCTGGTTTCGCTAGGGAAAAGATACCTTTTAGTATTACGGATGTCCACTGTCCGTGCCAGCCGAGTTTGTCCGCGTGTCAGTGTTTCACCACCATATAAGGGACCTTCTGTAGGTGAAGCCAGTATACAGCGCAGACCATACCATGGTCTGCCCTGTTATGTATGCTACGGGTTAGTGTTTCATCATAGCCTGGTACTGGCCAACACGGATATATCAGATCCCATAATGGTGATGTTTTGTGTCGTGATATTTCCGTAAATGACCACGATATTTGAGTTTAGTATGTGCTACACTCTCATTGGAGTGTATAGCCGTAGGACCGTTATGGAGGGGTTTGGCGGGGCCAAGAAGCGACCTTCGCATTGTCGAGACCAATCGAGTAGATTTCGGATTATGAGATCTGGGTCTATAGTGTGCAGATTTATGGTAGTGTGGGGTATACCATGTTGGATGGTATTTATTCCACGAGGGCTGTACACTGGTTTGGTTGAATTTAAGGCGTGGGAACATATATTTTATGCCAAATATAACCCACGGGTGACATGGCAAAAGCCATGGTTTTGTAGTATTTATGTGAGATGTCGTACGAGGGGTAGGCATATCCATTTATTCCGTGCATGGTTTCAACTGGTGCGTAGATAAGCGAATGTCTCGCTATGTGTTGGCGGGACATATATTCTGGTTACAGAAGACTAGTACTGTATTCACCAGTGCACGGAGGATTTTGGTATGTACCTAGAACATTTTATTTCAGCTGTGATTTGCCGTTGTTCGATTCCCGTTTTAGTCTGTTGTGCATCCTGTCTGTCTGTCTGTGCGTATTCGTCCAGTAATTGGAGATTCATTTCATTTTTGTAGCCTCTTGAGAACGCTCCAGCGAGCCACATTGGACGTTTTGGTCCACTCGTTTGAGGGCAGACCCCAGTCAGTGCAGAGTATCGGGTCGTCCGAGTGTCCGTACGTCTGTCTGGCGCAGTGTGTGTAGCAGCTCCGGGTACAGGCCTGTATAGAGCATGTGTGATAGCTACCTCGCGTTCAGCAGACAGTCACAGCCATAGTTTAGTGAAGTGAAACGCCATACACACATATCATATCATTATACTACCACCGAGTGAATGTCACCTAAGTGAAACTTTTTCCCGGCGTCTTAGCCAACGTGATAATCGCCATTTTGTATTATTTCGGAACTTTACATCCGGTCTACCACTTCCGGTATTACAACCCATTGATTCACCATGGATACTTTACATCCGGTCTACCACATCCGGGTTGCTACAGTCGAGTGATACCGTAGGAACTTTACATCTGGTCCACCATTTCCGGAGATAATACTACCTGTGGAACTTTACTTCCGGGAACCAGCTTCCGGAACATTATCGTTATTGACTATCATGTGATGTAACCACATCCGGCTTTGACTTTGACATTCATACTTTGGAAATATATTGCATAGGCAATACATATGTATACTTTGATAGTGTATGGTAATACTCCTATCATGGCATATCATGGCTAAAGGATTGTAGTAAGACTACATATATTGTTTATGGATTAATCCACTTGAAGTTGGATTATAGCCATATTGTTGACTAGACCTCATATTGCGGGTGAGGCAGACCTTGGGACCTTGATACTCAGAGGTTACACTATCTATTGAGATACGCCAGCACTGGGGTAGCTCAGGTGATTGTCATTTTGTCCTCCAATGTTCGTTATGCCATGTTATACTTGTATGTTATTTCACTTTGATTAGCGATCATCAAAGTACTTGTGCATTCATACTATTGTCCACTACGGGACCATTGAGATACCACATACCGAGTTTATTCGTCTATAGCTTTTAAAAAGTTGCGTTAAAGTATAACAGTCGATTGGCTTACAACCTTGTAGTAATTGAATAGTGTCATGCACAGTACAGTGATGTTCGCATATCAATGTATCATGTATTCCTGTGTGTTCCCCATGTAATATAGTGTACATTATAAGTGATTAAGTGACTACGTGTACTTATCTACTATGGCCTATCCCTTACACTTCAACTGCATTGTTACCACTTTTCGTTCGTCAGATCAAGCTATATTGGCCATAACGTCATAACAATTGAAGTATACTTGGTTCATATGATAATTGGGGGAGACAATTTGTCTCGATCATTCCTGACCTTGGTAATGACCTTGACAGGAGATAACTCAAACATTAGCTATGCAAGAGTTGTCATTCTTGTGCACGACACACCTTCGGTTCGTGGCCTAATTGAATGAGTGAAGTTTCATAAAAAATATTCCAAAGGGTGGTCGAGTTATGGTCAATCAGTGCGCGAAACAAAAAAAGGAAGATAACTAAAAAATTAGCTATGCAAGAGTTGTCATTCTTGTGCACGACACACCTTCGGGTCGTGGTCTATGCATGAGTGAAGTTTCATGAAAATATTCCAAAGGGTGTTCGAGTTATGCTCCGGACAAGAAGTGTCTGCGGCGGACGCGGACGCGGACGCGGACGCGGACGCGGACGCGGACGCGGACGCGGACTCGGCCCGCTGTCAAATCCATAGTATCCCCCGACGGAGTCCGGGGGATACAATTACCCATCGCATGCTCCACCTGCCGCCCACAACCGTCCACGTGTTAACGGCATTGCCCCAGGGACAGGATGGTGGACAAGCCAGTGTAAACTATCCACGAGACATAGTGACATTAAAAGAAACAAACAGAAAGAGAGATAATCATGATAATACAATTATAATAAATTTTAATATAAAAATAAAGCACATGAATATAAGTTTGGAAATGTTATAAACAATGACAGACAGACAGGACACGTAGTTATTTGAAATGCAACCCGACTGGACAGCGATGTAGAATTATGCTCTGAGAAGCGATGTACATACTTATTGTTTACCCTAGTTTATCGACCAATGAAAGGACAGCATTTCGTAATTAAATGTTATGCCGCTCTATTTAGAACTGATTGTACGCGTTGCTGCCATCATTTCACATGACACAAAGCATATTACCGCCCACACACGCGTGTCACACCGCCAATCATATGCTAATATAGCGATTTGAAATCCCGTTTAGGGACGGAGCTTCGCCAGTGTGCTGGTAAACAATAAGCAGGTCATAGTTCACATATTGAATTTTTAATAAATTAATGTATTAAAGATTCAATATATTAACTATAACTATTGCATGTGTATCCAGTCGTCGTTGTAAGCAAAACATGGCAAGACAAAACTAAACGAAACCCCATATCTCAATGTGCAAAGTCTATACAAATAGCGAACACCATTTGCTGTCTGTTCCACGTTTTTAAGTATGCCGACGAACTTTTGGCTATTAAACACATTAAATCTAAACAATATTTAAACGTAAGTACTTTTTCATCAATAACAAAAAAGTTACCCTCCCTAAAAAAATAATTTGATGAAATTCCATCAACTATTGGTTTTATTGCGAAATATTGATTTTCCTATGGGAATTTAACATGGGGCAGGAATGGTGACGAAAAGGGTCGAACATTTTTAGTCCACACGATATGGGAATTTAACATGGGGCAAAAAAGATGAGAATGGTGAAGAAAAAGGTCGAAAAACTAATTGTTGGGGAAATTCACTCCGAAACCTGGCGAGATAGCTTTGAAATTATGTAAATAAGAAAACAAAAATTAGATCTTGAAAATTAGTCCACAAATAAAAAATTATTTAAAAAAAATTGTATTTTTAGTCCACATGATAATTCCCTTAGGAAAATCGCTTTTTTTTTCGCAATAAAATAAATATTTGACGGAATTTCTTAAAAAGAAGAATTTTCGGGGAGGGTAATTTTTTTTCTATTTATGAAAAAGTGCTTGCAATCAAATATTTCTTGGATTGAATGTGCTTAATAGCCAAACGTCCGTCGGCAGCAAAACGTGGAACAGACAGTAGTTGGTGTTTAAGTCAGTGAATAGCACCTGCCACGGGAGCGAGCCTGGGGCCTCTGGTTTACAGTGCCACTGCTCTACCGACGGAACTAGCCGCGCACAAATACACTTCCTCTCCATACCGACCACGACAAAAATGTTATGAATGTGGTTTAACGTCCCAGCAGCAGCTAAGGTCATATAGGGACCACGACAAATACACCGGGAAATGTTAAACAAAAACAAAGTTAACTCTTTCACACCTAAACGTTAACATCGCATGTTCCCTGTTAACACCAGAATATTTCCTTAATCCGAAAAATATGGAAGCCCTGGACGGACTTCTGACGTCAATACCTCTAGCTTCCTTACAAGTTAGAAGTAAGAAGTAATGAAGCTAGAAGTAATGAAGTTAGACGTAAGGAAGTTAGAAGTAAGATTTGATGAAGTTCGAAGTAATGAAGTTAAAAGTAGAAGTAATGAAGTTGAAAGTTAGAAGTAAGAAGTAATGAAGTTGGAAGCTGGAAGTTAGAAAGTAGGAAGTTACAAATAAGGAAATGAGAAGTAATGAAGTTAGAAGTATTGAAGTCAGAAGTTCCTCTGGGGCTTCCATAGAAAAGCGATAAAGTATGTATAATGGTTATGAAATCTTAAAAATACGTATTATGCCGTTCGACTGGAATGCAATAGTGTTAGTTTCAACCCGCTATACATATATATCCCATTACATGTAATTTACACAGACAGTACAGTCGAATTGGTGACCGACTTATACAAAATACTTAGCTCTGTATATATGTTTGAACTCGACGTTCAGTATACTAGGAAGTAAATGGCGACCAATATAGGCCCTGATCTGACGACAAGGTGGAACATGTAGATCTTCAGATATGCTGCTCGCATATGGCTTAACCTGTCCATCCCTAAATATCTGATAGTACCATGTCTATTTCTGGACTATTCCATTGAAGGTATATGCCCACTCACTAGGCACAAAGTGTTCTTTATAGGAATTACAAACGTGTATCATTGTGTCACTATCGCACCAGTTCTGAAAAGTACAAGTGCCCGCTATACAGATGTAGTCATTTATCAATATATATCTTACTGATAGTGACTAGCGGTGGTATCAGCCTAATTTCATATGCAAATGAGGCATAATATATTTTATTATTATTTATACTAATTAAATGCGTCACCGGAAACAAAATAATTTCTACAGATTATAAAGTATGATCATTGCACATAAACAAATAAATACAAATAATACATAGTATTGTCCGTTAACATGTTAAGGACACTCGGTTATCGCCCCTGATATCAGTGTGGAAATGTACGTCTGATATAAAATGTATAATATTGCCAATCAAACCGTCGGGTAATTTTTAGAACTGGTGGAATAGTGACATAATTATACACTTATTTAATTCCTATAAAGAACAGTGTGTGCCTACTGAGTGGGCATGTACCTTTAATCAAATAAGCGATATTTGTTTATAAAAATCAAAAACACTGGCAAACACTGCAGCTCCAGATGAGACGGCTTCTTATACGCCGGCCCATCTGGATCTACAGTGTTTGCAAATGTTTGCTTTATGGTACATAGGGCTGAAATAGATAATGCATATTTTTTCAGCCGGCACACAATCATTCCAACACACCATCGTTCAGATAAAACGTGTTCAGTTCACATTCACTCTTTGTTAATGGTTATTCTAAAAGAACGGATACACAATCATATTTAAAACGGCTTATTTCACGGATCCCTTCAATTAATAAGTAACTTTCCAATAACGTCAGTAGTTGCATATTACACATAATCTGCGTCCCAATAATTATTGAGGCACAGAAGTAATAAATGACGTCATGAATTACGTCATCAGTTGACTGTGTTGTACGCCGGTGGTGCTTGCTGCCATTTTTCGTTGCTACTTGGTTCATCGTAGGGCGGAGCATTTGCTGGCTGGGCGGGGCCAGACGAAGCAGGATAAGCTCCCATTGGCTGAGTCGCAGGATACGCTCCCATTGGTTGGACGGGATACGCTCCCATTGGCTGCGGCTGTCCGTAGGCGGGATAAGTCCCCGGAGCACCAGGGTTTACCACCATCTGCGGCTGCATCTGTGCACCTAGAACGTCATTATATGGTTGTGGTCAGTCTCACGTGGTTGTTGCTACATGGACAGCGGACTGCATATTTACTGTAGAAATTGGTTTATTAAAAATTCAATATGTGAACTATAACTATTTTATTGTTTAGACCGCCACTTCGTCACAGGTTGAAGTAACATACCAAGGTCAATACATATATTAAATATACCTAAAAGTATCAATAAGTGAAACAAAAGTAAGTTAAACCTTTGTTTACTCCCTGCTATAACACATATTGTGTTCTAACAGGGAGTAAACTTTTTTTTTTCAACTGATTTTTTCCTTCTTATTGATACTTTTACGTATATTTAATGTGCACTTCGCGTGTACATATTCAACTGAATGTAGCCCCGCCACTAAATGCGACAATTACGATACCATTGTGCCCCGCCCCTAAATGCGACAATTACGATACGATTGTGCAATCGACCGTTTGACGCCGGAGCGTGCGTGCACACGTGGTAACAGAGTGCCTCGCTAACCCAAGATAACAAGACGTTCCTAACAAAAACTGCGGTTCTCCATTGGTCGATAAACTACGAAAGGGATTTAGGATCTCTGATTAGGGAAACAATAAATGTGCAGGAACGTTAGGCCAACCATAACTATGTTATTGTTCACAACATATATAAGTGTGGAGAAACTAAATTCTGCCGTTGCTAACACTCCCTTGAAGTCAAATATATGTTGTACAGTTTTGCTATGGACAAACACGGAGCCCCGTAGGGGACGTAGAATTATTTTGTTTCATCATTCGTTCCCACGAATTAACAATTCATTCCCACGAATTAATAATTCGTTCCCTCAATTTAACGATACGTTCCCACGAAATAACAATTCGTCCCCACTGTAGCGAATTATTAATTCGTGGGAACAAATTGTGATATCGTGGGAACGAATTGTTAAATTGAGTGAACGAATTGTCATTTCGTGGGAACAAATTGTTAATTCGAGAGAAAGAATCGTTATATCGTGAGAACGAATTGTTAATTCGAGGAAACGAATTGTTAAATTGAGGGAACGAATTTGTATTTCGTCGGAACGAATTAATATAAAAGATCCATGTCCCCTGCGAGGTTTGGTAGACAAATGACACAACGATATGTTTGAAATCATTGAAATATAGAACAACTGGTGGAATTCATTCAATATATACATAAATGTGATGTATATTCATATAATTAACCACGTGGCCCATTATGTATTCTTAATTTAGCACCATTAACACATTTATACTAATTAAATGCGTCTCCTGAAAAAATTAATATGTTTTACAGATTATAAAGTATGATTCTTGCACATCAAACAATAAATACAAAGAATAAATAGTAACGTCCGTTAACATTTTAAGGAAACACGGATATCGCCCGTGATATCAGTGGAAATGTTCGTCTGATATAAAATGTATAATAATGCCATTCAATACGTGGGATGTCCTACAGAGTGGGCATGTACCTTTAACCCGGAGAAAAGATTTAGGGTTATATCTATTTATCCCATCAACACAGTGCGTATGTGCCGTAAAACACGGTGCCGTGAAACATTTTTGATATCCTGTTAATACGATGTAATCACTGCGTATGAATATTTGCGGTTGTCGTAGTCGATTCTCCGATTTTGAGGGTGCGGCTGGGTTTATAGTTTTGCATCTTAAAGCTATTTGTAGGTGTTGACGGGATAAATATAATAGTAGGTTAGTGCCGTGAATGGGAAAAATATCTGGCGCTGCACGGAAACGGGATGTGCTCGGCATAGCATCGCCCATCCAGTTGCCTAAGCCTTGCCAGATATTTTTTCCAATTCACGGCACTAACCTATTATTCTCTATATATGTCTCTGCCCGGAGCAATGAACCTTACCCACTACCGTCGTTGTTGCAGGGTTTGTTACAAACGTCCTACCCGTGGCACCGCGTGACTGGCGGCAACAACAGAAGATGACCACGAGCACAGTGACAAGGCCGAGAAATCCACCGATGCATCCCAGCACAATGCCCACGACGTTAGCAGCGTCATCGCTGCAACACAGAAGACAGACATGCAAATGTCCATATCACAGGAGGCATGCATACAATACACATACCACAGGAGACAGGCATGCACGTATACATACCACAGGAGACAGGCATACATCTATACATAATGTACCACAGGAGACAGACATACAAATGTACATACCACAGGAGACAGGCATACAAATATAACTACCACAGGAGACAGACATACACAAATACATACTACAGGAGACAGGCATACACATATAAATACTACAGGAAGCAGACATGCACATATAAATACTACAGGAGACAAACATACACATATACATACCACATGAGACAGACATACAAATATACATACCACAGGAGGCAGACACATACATATACATACCACAGGAGGCAAACATACAAATATACATACCACAGAAGACAGGAATACACATATACATACCACAGGAGGCAGACATACAAATATACATACCACACGAGACAGACATACAAATATACATACCACAGGAGACAGGCATACAAATATACATACCACAGGAGACAGGCATACACCACATACATACCACAGGAGACAGGCATACATATATACATACCACAGGAGGCAGACATATACATATACATATACATATACATATACATATACATATACATATACATACTACAGGAGACAGGCATACATATATATATACCACAGGAGGCAGACATACAAATATACATACCACAGGAGACAGGCATACACATATACATACCACAGGAGGCAGACATACAAATATACATACCACCGGAGACAGACATACAAATATACATACCACAGGAGACAGGCATACAAATATACATATCACAGGAGACAGACATACAAATATACATACCACGGGAGACAGGCATACACATATACATACCATAGGAGACAGGCATACACATATACATACCACAGGAGGCAGACATACACATATACATACTACAGGAGACAGACATACACATATACATACCACATGAGGCATACATACACATATACATACTACAGGAGACAGGCATACACATATACATATCACAGGAGACAGACATACAAATATACATATCACAGGTGGCAGACATACACATATACATATCACAGGAGGTAGGCATACAATTAGATGAAACACATATATACAACATACATACCACAGGAGGCAGATATACAAATATACATACCACAGGAGGCTGACATACAAATAATAATTTTGTAAGTAAAATATATTTCTACGAATGAAATTCCATATTACATTATGCCATATAGATCTACTGGTTTTAAAACTGCATAAAAAGAGATATAACTAGTGCCTTAGAACCTACTCCAGGGAGTTACTTCCCTTAGACCACCGCCAGATGGCTCCCCTAGCTACCTAGTCAGACATGCGCAGACCGTCCGATAGAAATATATTTGACTTAAAAATTAGTTTCTACTTCATTCATTCTATATTACATTATGCCATCAAAAAATTTCAGACTGGTGGGAGGTTAAAAGAAACATCTTCAGAACTTGTTGGGTGTCAAACTTACCAGTACGGTAGTTCCGAGATGCTTCCGATTCTCACCAACAGTACATCTCAGCATTCTGAGGCACGGACTAAGCGTCTTATAAAAACTAGTCAGGGTGACAGTTTAGAATGCAGCCTGCTGGATGCTTGGTAGATGGTGTACACAAATGGTAAGATATTACCTAAATGAGTGTATTACAATAAGACTATCGCGACCATAGGATACTTTCCGTAGTCACGAGTAAGACTGCCGACAACCGTCGAACAGATGACAGAAAACAAAACAAGTAATACTGTACAACATCCAAGCTCTCTGTTCCTACTGAGCGAAAACCTTCTACCTGACCACATTCTGGGCTGCTACCAGTGCTCCCAGAGCTAATACCTCGTCCATCTGTATAGACAGTGATCGAAGGTAAAAGTTAGAAAAGGTTGTGTGAGAATGCCAATAGGCACCTCTCATGATATCCGGTAGGGGAACATTCCGAGAGAATGCGATAGAAGACGCTCTAACCTCATGAGCTATAATCTTCATGAATGATATATCTCTATTGGTTAGCTCCTGATACGATCTAGCAATACCTAGGTTGATCCATCTCGAAACCGAATCCTTTGAAACATCATGATTGCCCACGGATGGTATAAACAGGCGTTTCCGACACCCTTCCCTCAGATAGAACCACAATGATCTAACTGGGTACAGTAACCTATTATTATCATGTGGACCAACTATTGAAATGAGGCAAGGAATATGGATACCTGATGGGTTCATAGACGGAAACTGGTTCTTAGCCAGAAAGCCAGTATGAGGAAGGAGGGTAACTGAACCATCATTTTTATTAAAACGAATATGGCCCTCTTCCACCGATAATGCATGAATCTCACTGACTCTCCTGGCCGAGGCCATTGATAGTAGGAAGGCCGTTTTGATAGACACATTTAACAAAGTAGCTCCTGACAATGGTTCATATGGAGACTTTGTTAAGGCCAGAAGGACAAATGATAAGTTCCATCTTGGTGTGAATGAGTTCGTTATCGGTTTTCGTAAGTGAAAACTGCGAAATAACTCAGACAAGACACGGTAAGTGCCTATGTCGCAGTTCTGTCTAAACCGTAAGGTATTAGACAACATTGCCCTGTAACCTTTATTGGTCATTGGACAAAGATCGCGGGATTCATATAGAAAGGTGAACAATTCCGCTATGAGTGGAATAGAGGGATAGAATGGATCGCACGATCGCGCACCACACCAATCCCTGAATATTTTCCATCTTGCCTGATACACCTTATTGGTGGAATTACGTCTAGCTGTGGAGACGTACTGGTCAACTTTCGAAGAAAATGTTCCCTTTCTAATGGATTCCTTGACAACATCCAACCGTGAAGGAGGAATATGTCTGGATTGCTGTTCTGAGTTAGCAACCTTGGTATTGACGGAATGGTTCTGGGATAGTCTACCAGCAGATCGAGAAGGTCGTTGAACCACGACATTTGTGGCCAATTGGGGGCTATCAGAATGAACCGAGCATTCGATGCCCTGACCTTCCGGAGAACCTGTTGTAACAGCCTCGGTGGTGGGAAGGCGTACATGAACAGGTTCTCCCGTTTCATCGAGAACGCGTCCACTGCTAGTGCTCTGTGATCCGGCACATGAGACACGAAGCGTGGGAGTTTGTTTTGTTGTTGTACCTTGTGGAGAACCGATCCATATATGGAGTGCCCCACAGGTTGAACAAGCTCTGCGTTATCAGCGGATTGATTTCCCACTCTGTGGGAATTGGTGTCCCTCGGGATAGCCTGTCCGCTATGACGTTCTATTTGCCAGGAATGTGGCGAACTCTGAGAGAGATGCCTTTTTCCTGGCAAAATGTCAGCAGATCCCATGTCTCTCTGATCATGGATAGAGAGTGGGTACCCCCCTGCTTGCGTATGTATGAGACGACGGTCGATTTGTCCGTCGCCACCAATAAACATTTGCCCTTTAGCAGGGGAAGCAGGTTTGCCAGAGCCAACGAAACTGCCTTCATCTCCAACAGATTGATATGAGATTGAGACTGGTTGTGAGACCAAGTTCCCTGATAGGTCTTTCCAAGTGGTTCCAGATGCGATCTACACTGGGAGAGCAGAATTAACTGCAATGGGCGAAGGTGTAACCTGCCCATTTCGACAAAATCCTTTGACGCGTTGAGGGAACACAAGAGTGAAAGAAAATTTCTCGCGGTGATGCCAGTTTTTCTTGTAAACTCTGACAGGAGTGCAAAAAGGTTGCATGTTCTGTCTGATGGTACCTTCACGAAGCCAAGATCTGACAGGAAGTACATCCCTATGAAATATAACCTCTGCCTCGGTACCTGTTCTGATTTCTCCAGGATGGTCAGTAAACCCAGACGGGTTACTATAGTCTAAACCTGTGACAGGTGATGTATGAGAACTTACCGTGAGGGGTGATGGACCAGCCAGTCGTCTAGATACTGGGCTAGACTAGGCCACTGCCGCCTGATAAAAGCAGCTACCACTTTCATCAGCCGCGTGAACACCATTGGCGCTGTTGACAAGCCAAATGAAAGGGTACGGAACTGAAACACTCTGCCAGCTATGGCGAATCTCAGGTATTTCCTGCACGACGGGCGTACCGGAACATACCGATATGCGTCATTGAGATCGATGGAAACTGTCCATGTTCCGTTCACAATGATATTGCGAACTGACCTTTGAGTTTCCATTTTGGAGTGTTCCAGCTGAATCCCTTTGTTCGGCGGAGACAGGTCTATCACCGGCCTGTACTTGCAATTATTTTTCTGAACAAGAAAAAGACAGCTGTAAAATTCCTGTGAAGAGTGGTCTCTCACCTTATCCACTGCCCTTTTTTCCAATAATTATTCTACTATCAGAAGTAGAATATGAGCGTGGGTTTTGTCCTTTATTGGAAAATCGACTGGCCTTGGAGTTAAGCAGGGAGGCGTAATGTACGGTATAGTATATCCGTTTTTTATTATTGACAACCCGTACGCGTCGTCTGTAATGCCTTCTCATTCCTCCACAAAGTAGGCCAGTCTTCCCCCCACCGGCACGCGAGGTGCATGTGGAGGAGGTAGTGTGGGAAGTGGCACAACGCTATCGGGTAGCACCACAGCCCCGAGACTGCGAAGAGCCTCGAGAGTGAGCTGACCCACGATCAAACGAGCCGCGACCGCAAGCTGCGTTTGTAGAAGCTTATACTGGGCAGCGGCGAAAAGCTCCATGTGCGAACACACATTGACCAAGGCCCTAATCCTCGATTCCCACCTCCTGAGTTGCTCCACTTTAATCATGACAGTGGAGCCCTCAGAAATACCACATCGAACTACATCGGGGTCCAACTGAGGAGCCTCGGAGGGGAAATACGATGAGTGCACCTTATAAGACTGACTCTGGGTCAGTCTACGTACGTCAAATGCTGAGGATTGGTACCCTGGCTGTGCCCAACTATCCTCAGTCGACGACTGTAGGTAGTCAAACACGCTCTTAACGCACACGGAGTGTGGGAGCACCCGGAAATCCTCCCGGAACTCGACAGGTTCTTCCATACACTCCAATGTCCTCCTTAGCGTTGAAGTACGAGGTGCCGGAAGGCTACCCTCCGGGCAGAAGTCATTAGGGAGTGCCCGGTACACCTCATTCATAGCCCGCTTCAAGCAAAGGGTGTCATCCTGTACTTGAGAATCTACATTCTCAAAGTCTTCCCGCGGCGGATGACCCTGTGGCACTTCTCCCGAAGGGGAGGAAACCGCCTCGTCCCTAGAATCCCCCGAAGCTCTGAGTCCGCTGACTCAGAGGACGTATTGGAGACAAGCTCCATGTCCTGGATTGTAACACAGCGTCTGCAGAGGATCTACCTAGATACACCGGTGCCCAGTGCATACATCAAGCAGTGTCACGCGATGAGGCGTGGTACCTTCCGATTTCGTGGGCGGAAATCGGCCGTAAAACATCCGCACCCACTAAAGAATTGGGCGTGGGTGGTCCACTAGTAGTGGCAATCTTGGTCGGCTCTGGGTGTATATCAAAAAGTTGGGATACATCCCACCGATTCGAGGGTCACAACACGTCGGACCCTAGTGGTCCGATGAGCATAGCTCCCGAATCGTGTGCACTAGGTGCAGCTACCGACCCTTCTGCCCCCTCGGCTCGGGAGGGTGCCCCCACCACGTCTTCGGGCGACATACCACGGGCGGCAGAATCGCAAATATCCACACCATAGGAACCAGACATACAAATATAAATGCCACAGGAGACAGACATCATACAATATACATACCATGGAGGCAGACTTACAAATAAATACACCATAGGAGGCAGACATACAACTATGCATACCACAGGCGGCAGACATACACATATACATACCACAGGAACCAGACATACAACTATAAATGCCACAGGAGACAGACATCATACAATATACATACGACAGGAGGCAGACATACAAATATACATACCACAACAGGCAGACATACAAATATACATACCACAACAGGCAGATATACAAATGTACATACCACAGGAGACAGACATACACATATACATACCACATGAGGCAATCATACAATATACATACCACACGAGGCAGACACACAAACATACATACCACAGAAGTCAGACATACAAATATACATACCACAACAGGCAGATATACATACCACAACAGGCATATATACAAATGTACATACCACGGGAGGCAGACATACACTTATGCATACCACAAGAGGCAGTCATACAATGTACATACCACAGGAGACAGACATACATATATACATACGACAGGAGGCAGAAATACAAATGTACATACCAAGGAGGCAGAGATACAAATAAATACCACAGGAGGCAGACATACAAATATACATACTTCAGGAGATAGGCATATAAATATGAATACCACAGGAGGTAGACATACAAATTTACATACCACAGGAGGGTGATATACAAATATTCATACAACAGGAGCCAGATATACAAATATACATACCACAGGAGGCAGGTATACAAATATGCATACCGCTTGAGACAGACATACAAATATACATAGTATATGAGGCAGACATATAAATATACATAACTCACAGATATACATACCACAGGAGGCAGGCATACAAATATATACCAAAAGAGGCAGGCATATACAAACCACAGGAGATGGGCATACAAATATACAAAACCAAACACAGGAGGCAGATATACAAATGTGCATACCACAAGTGGCATACATACACATAGTCATACCCTATATATGTGAACTTACTGGCAACAGTAGCTATTATAGCTAAGCCGACCGTGGCCAATTGTTAACTTGCTCACAACAGTATATATTATAGTTAAATAGACCGTGGCCAATTGTGACCTTACCCGCAACACTAGCTGTTATAGTTAAACCGACTGTGACCAATAGATGTGAACTTACTCGGAACATCAGCTGTTATAGTTAAACAGTGGCCCAATAGATGTTAACTTACTCGCCACAGTAGCTGTTCTAGCTGTCATAGCTGTTACAGTTAACCCGTGGCCCAATATATGTGAACTTACTCGCCACAGTGGCTGCTATAGCTGTTATAGTTAAACCTTGGCACAATAGATGTGAACTTAAACGCAACAGTAGCTGTTATAGCTGTCATAGATAAGCACAGTGGTAAACAGATGTGAACTTACTCGCAGCAGTAGCTGTTATATCTGTTATAGTTAAACCGTGGCCCACTATATGTGAACTTACTCGCCAACGTAGCTGTTATGGCTGTTATAGTTAAACAGTGGCCCATTATATGTGAACTTACTCGCCACAGTAGCTGTTATAGCTGCTATAGTTAAACCGTTGCCTAATATATGTGAACTTACTCGCCACATTAGCTGTCATAGCTGTTATAGTTAAACCATAGCCAAATATATGTGAACGTACTCGCAACAGTACCTGTTATAGCTGTTATAGTTAAACCATAGCCAAATATATGTGAACGTACTCGCAACAGTAGTTGTTATAGCTGTTATAGTTAATCCTCGGCACAATAGATATGAACTTACTCCCAACAGTAGCTGTTAGACCTGTTATAGTTAAACAGTGGTGAATAGATGTGAACTTACTCGCCACAGTAGCTGTTATAGCTGTTATAGTTAAACTATGGCCCAATATATGTGAAATTACTCGGCACGGTAGCTGTTATAGCTGTTATAGTTAAACAGAGGCTGAATATATGTGAACTTACTCACAATAGTAGCTGTTATAACTGTTATAGTTAAAGCGTGGCCCAATATATGTGAACGTAACGCCACAGTAGCTATTATAGCTGTTATAGTTAAACAATGGCTCAATAGATGTGAACTTACTCGCCACAGTAGATGTTATAGTTAAATAGTAACCCAATAGATGTGAACTTACTCGCCACAGTAGCGGTTATAGCTGTTGTAGTTAAACAGTGGCCCAATAGATGTGAACTTACTCGTCACAGTAGCTGTTAAAGCTGTTATAGATAAACAGAGGCCCAATATATGTGAACTTACTCGCCACAGTAGCTGTTATAGCTGTTATAGTTAAACCGTGGCCCAATATATGTGAACTTAATCAAGACAGTAGCTGGTATAGCTGTTATAGTTAAACCGTGGCCCAATATATGTGAACATACTCGCAGTAGTAGCTGTTATAGCTGTTATAGTTAAACCATGGCCCAATACATGTGAACTTACTCGCCACAGTAGCTGTTATAGCTGTAATAGTTAAACCGTGGCCCAATAGATGTGAACTTATAGTGGAAGAGTATTAGATAAAAAAATGACGAAGATCGAAAAAAAATAGGTCAAAGCTGAATTTTTCTGTATAGTTTGTAAATATCATCACCTGAAACATATCAAAACTCCCCATAAATCCGACTGGAGCTTAACTCAGAATTCAAGATGGCGTCCAAGATGGTTGCCGTAATCGTCCAGTGTTATAAATGTCACAAGAAATAGTGCAAACTGTATTTTTTTTGCATGATATGTCAGCATATCATCACAAATAGAATATTATGCACATATTAAAGTATGACAATAAAAAAATTTGGAACTTGACATAAAAAATATTAAAAAAAAAAAGAAAAATGCATTTTTTTACAAAATATTAGTTTGAACGGACAAAAAATCTATAAAACGTAATAATAATAATAATAATAATAATAATAATAATCTAATGCTGACCGCATAAATAATAATATAATTGTGTAGTTATGACATGTCTAGCTCCGGGTCTTAAAGCGTAGATTTATAAGTTGACACTGACACATCTTGTTCACTTAGGCACGATGGATCATTCACCAAGTAACAAGCGAGCACTGCAGACCCTGATCAGACTGCGCGGATGCGCAGGCCGATCTGGTTCTACACTGATCACAAAACGCATAAGCCCCATTTATCCAGCCAAAATGGCGCAACGCACATTTCACAATCTAACAATAGTAGCAGAAGAGGGCTTGCACAAATCAGCATGACGTAATAGTTTAAATACTAATATAGCAATACGCTCCTATACGCCGAGAAGACACAACAACGCCATGATTTAAATCATTATTGATATTGAGTACGTTTGCGTATTTATGACAAATTGTTATTTCTGAATATTTTAGTACACATACTAGCATCGACATATTCTGATCATTTTACAGTATGGATGGGAAGTGTGTTATTTGTAAAGAGCTTTTTGCCTCTGCGAAAACACAAACCGTTGGCGAAAAGGGTCATGCCTCGTTGATTACAGCCAGTGTCACTCGCAGTGATGGGTTCGATGCTCTTCTGAGAACAGTAGTACCGCCTTTTGATATACACGCCAACTGTTACAAAGAGTATACACGCAAATCCACACTGGAGGCACAAAAACGAAAAGTCCCAGATGTTCCAGAGATTGTTACAGGGGCAACGCTGCGATCTGATCGTAAAGAGTTTGACAGTAAAACGGATTGTTTGTTTTGCACGGAGAAGATACATGTAGGTTATAAGCAACCCAAAGCGCGCAGGAAAGAGTTCCACTTTGTTGAAACCATCGAATACTTGGAAACGCTCATGTCAATTGCTAAGAATCGACATGATGATTGGGGAAAGGAGGTGATGATGCGTATCCAGACAACCAATGATTTGGTGGCTGCAGAAGCTATATATCATCACGATTGCGCAGTTGCATTTAGGAGAGGACGCCGAGAATCTACATCAAATTCCGAAAGAGGAAGACCCAAAGATGTGTTGAGAAACACGGCGTTTGATAAAGTATGTGAGTACCTAGATGAGAATGACGAATGCCAATACTCACTTTCAGAAATTTCTGAAATAATGGACAAGTATTTGGACGGTATTGAAGGGTACACAAAACAGTATCTCAGACAAAAGCTACAAGCGCATTATGGTGATCAGTTGATTATTACAAGTGTTCCAGGTGTTTCAAATATTGCCACATTCCGCGATAAAGGACACAAGGTGCTTCGTGATACTTGGCAAGCTGAAAAGAAGGCAAATACTTCAACAGAGAAAGGCAGAATTGTAGATATGGCGGCGTCCATAATCAGAGATGATATCAGAACGAAAGTATATAATTGTTCTGAATACCCAACGATGGATGACACGAATAATGGCTGCTCGTTAGTTCCAGAAAGTCTCGGCCGGTTTCTTCACGGTGCAGTAAAATCAAAAGCATCAACGGAACGTACGAATATAGACAGGCGATGTACAGCCATAGCCCATTCTATAATAGCTGCATGCAGACCAAGGTCATTTATATCGCCAATTCTGTTAGCAATAGCTGTCTACATACACAGAAAGTATGCATCACGGGAGTTGATAGATATATTAAGTAGCATGTGCTTTGCCGACGATTACAAGGAAATACAGAGACGGACTTGTTCTATTCTCAGTAAGGACACCCCATCGTATAATCTGAATGTGTTCACACAATTCGTGTTTGATAACGCAGATTTCAATGTTGCGACACTAACTGGGCATGATACTTTCCACAGCATGGGCGGAATTGCATGCGTTACCCCACAAGGGGAAAAGGTTGGAGAAAAACTGAGTCGGTCTGTCAATATACCAAGCTCCCAATTAATAGGAAAGTTTGGTGACATCCCAATCAAAACGTACAAGAAACCAACCGTACCCGACCTGCAGTCAGTGAAGTTTGGCCCAATTGAAGCTCCAAAACCTGACCCACCTAGTTTGGTGGTTGCAGTAGATGTTGATCGGCTGTGGTTAGCCAGCTTTTCTACAAATCTTACCCCTTGCCCGTCATGGAGTGGGTTCATGCAGGTGGCAGTAACAGGCGAAAAGCATGAGAAAAGCCGAATCGAGATTCTTCCATTCATTAATCTAGATCTAACCAACCTGAGCACAATATTTACGGCATTGTGTTTTGCACAAAGCCAATGTGACAAGCATGGGCAGAAGATTTGCATTGTCACATTTGACCAACCGCTTTACATCAAAGCCACAGAGATAGTGGCTGCATCGCCAGATCTGTCGAATATAATCACACGATTGGGTGGTTTTCACCTACTGATGTCATTTATGGGATCAGTTGGATTTATCATGGCGGGCTGCGGATTAGAAGCATTATGGGAGACTGTGTACGCTCCAGGAACTGTTATTCACATGTTAGCGGGGCATGCATATGCTAGAGCTGTCCGTGCTCACCTGTTAACTTCAGCTTCCATAACTTCTCTTCTGCTTGAGAAACCGGAATCATCAGTTACTGTTGATGCCGAGTCATTACGTCGACTTCATGCATCACTTTTGAACAGTCAAGGCAGTGTAGAAGAGGATGATAGTCTGGCAGAACTCAGTCAGGTACTTGGTAAGTTGATGGAACATGCTGCAAATGACAGTCGCACTGGGAAGCTTTGGGTCAACTACTTGGAGCAGGTGTCTCTTTTGAGACTACTGATCAGAGCTGAGCGCACAGGCGACTGGAATCTCCATTTATATTGCATAAGGAGAATGATACCGCTGTTCCATGCTGCTGGCCACCTTGCCTACGCAAAATCTGCCAGACTCTACCAACAGCAAATGACACAACTAGAATATATCATGGCCGAAAAAGACTACCAGCAGTTCACTGAAGGTGGGTATTTTACCATTCGACGAACTGATCGCTTTTGGGGCGGTAATTTTACCGATCAGACAATCGAGCAAGAGCTGATGCGCTTGTTGAAATCGTCAGGTGGGATGACCCATGGCCGTGGCATCACAGCTAGCTCATTAACAAAGTGGGTTCATGCGTTACCCTGCTGTGTACCCATATGTGAGAGTCTTGAAACATTCACAGGCGTCCATGCCAGTACATCGGATCAGCACAGGAATTTACATGCAAGCTCGCAATCACGCGATCATAAGGACTACGATACATTTTTGCGATGGTTACGAGTACATTCGCCATTTTCCCACAGTCATTCTAAGTCAGTTGTTGCAATAGCAACTGGTTTAGTTGCCGACAAGTCGGTGAACTGTGACATGGCGTTTGAAATAGGCCAAAAAGCAGCAAATTCCATGACAGATAAAACATTTACAGATGTAAAACTGAAAAGGAATGACAGAGTGAAAACAATCAACGCATTGATTAACACAGTCACAGTCCGTGGTCAGCCAGTTGTAGTGAATCCTACTTTGCTCTTCAACAGAATCACTTGCGTCATGCAAAGTCGATCTGAAATGGAACAGTTCTTAGCGTATGAGCTGGCACCTCAGCCTACGTCTCTCTTTCATGATGGTGGAATGAGGAGAACTGCCAAAAGTGCACTTGGCACATTGTTGAAATCGAAAGTTGATCCGCAATCCACGTTTCCTGATGAAGCAACATTTGTCATTGATAGAGGTTACCTCCTTCACACAGTCGTGTGGCCGACAAATGCAACTTACAAGGAGGTATGTAAGTCCTACGTATCATACATTGCATATCATTTTGGTGGCAGTGAGGTCGTCGTGGTGTTTGATGGTTACAACAGCCAGGCATCTACGAAATTAGCGGAGCAACGACGAAGAGCATCGAAAACCACTTCCCGTGATATATTATTTGATGCAGACATGAAAACAGTGACTACCCAAGAAGCATTCCTGACTAATGGAACTAACAAATCAAGATTGATAGAGCTGCTTGCTGAAGAGTTGAAACTTCACGATGTAGTCATAAAGCATGCTGAGGCTGACGCGGATAGTCTAACTGTTGCCACAGCAATATCAATTGCACGATCCCGACCAAAGGACGTAGTGGTTGTTGGAACAGACACGGACTTGCTGGTAATGCTTGTGTCACAAAGCACTGAACAATGCCACCTGCACATGTTGTCGAAGGGCAATACCTTGTTCGTGTACGACATTGCGGAAATCCAGCAATCTATAGGAGACGTTAGGCAACATCTAATGTTCATTCACGCGATCACGGGATTTGATACAGTGTCAGCACTGTTCGGTCAAGGAAAAAAGAAAGCATTCAAGCTTGTAGAGAAACATAAGGGTATTGCTGGGTTGGATACGTTTACGCGTGCAACAAGCACGAACGAAGATGTAGCTACAGTTGGCGAGCAGTTTCTTCTTCAGCTTTATGGAGCTCACAAGGCAGACACTCTTGACCGCTACAGGTATCAAGCTTATAACAGAGCAATAAGTCGCTCAACCCTCTCAAGTACGTTCAAGTTAGAATCTCTTCCGCCCACAAGTGCAGCAGCTAAACAACATTCGTACCGAACGTATCACACTGTACAACCATGGATGGGGAATACCCTTTCTCCACTCGAATGGGGCTGGCAGCTAAAGGAAAACTGCTTAGTACCAACAGAAACACAAAATCTGATTGCCCCTGCAAAGCTATTGAAAATGGTGTCATGTGGTTGCAAGAGCGGATGCGGGAAGCAATGTGGCTGCAGAAAGCTTGGACTTCACTGTTCCTCGCTCTGCAGTCAATGCGTCGGACAAACATGCACAAATATTATACAAATATCTCCTGACGCACTCGACGATGATACACAATAAATGTGACGTGCGTCTCATGGTGTAGTTATATATTTTATTGAATTCTGATATCATTGCTTTGGAAAACATTTTGCATATTACAGGAAATACATTAATTTAGTCGGCCATCTTGGCGACCATCTTGATTATATCAGTTAGACGCCATTGGGTACTAAACTGATAGTATCCGTCAAATGAATATGTTCTGACTTTAATACATAGCAGATCTCTGCTTATTTGTAGGTAATTCATGATTGTACTGTTTTGGCGGCCATCTTGAATTATACATAAACTACTGTGGGATTCATGGAGAGCTGTGATATGTTGGGTTTGATGGTATTCTGAATATGTTGCATGAATATTTCAGCTTTTGCATTTTTTCCCGATTTCAACCCTAGTGCCATTCGGTTAACGCTTGTTTCTCACGTTTTGAGAGCTATGTATGATGCAATTGGCGGCCATCTTGGACGTAATATTTATACTAAATTCTCAAAATTTCTGTTAAAGTAGTTATGCGTTATATTCTATTTGTTTTGGCACATTTCATTCGAATTGGTTTGGCGAAAATTACACTAGTTGTAGTTTTGGTCATTTTTGGTCGCCACTTTGGACACCATCTTGAATTCTGGATTAAGCTCCACTCGGATTCATGGGGAGTTTTGATATGTTATTTCTAATGATATTCTGAACATATTTTGAAAAATTCAGCTTTGACCTATTTTTTTTCGATCTCAACCCTAATGCTCTTCCACTATTATTCGCCACAGTAGCTGTTATAGATGTTATAGCTAAACAGTGGCCCAATGGATGTGAACTTACTCGCCACAGTAGCTGCTATAGCTGTCATAGTTAATCCGTGGCCCAAAAGATGTGAACTTACTCGCCACAGTAGCTGTTTTATATGTTATAGTTAAACCGTGTCCTAATATATGTGAACTTACTCGCCGCAGTAGCTGTTATAGCTGTCATAGTTAAACCCTGGCCCAATAGATGTTAACTTACTCGCCACAGTAGCTGTTATAGCTGTTATAGTTAACCTGTGGCCCAATAGATGTGAACTTACTCGCCACAGTAGCTGTTATAGCCGTTATAGTTAAACCGTGGACCAATATATGTGAAATTACTCGCAAGAGTAGCTGTTATAGCTGTTCTAGTTAAACAGTGGCCCAATATATGTGAGCTTACTCGCCACAGTAGCTGTTATAGCTGTTATAGTTACACAGTGGCCAAATTGATGTGAACTTACTCGCCACAGTAGCTGTTATAGCTGCTATAGTTAAGCCGTGGCCCAATATATGTGAACTTACTCGCCACAGTAGCTGTTATAGCTGTTATAGTTAAACCCTGGCCCAATAGATGTTAACTTACTCGCCATAGTAACTGTTATAGCTGTTATAGTTAACCCGTGGCCTAATAGATGTAAACGTACTCGCCACAGTAGCTGTTATAGCTGTTATTGTTAAACCGTGGCCCAATATATGTGAACTTACTCGCAACAATAGCTGTTATAGCTGTCATAGTTAAACCGTGGCCCAATATATGTGAACTTACTCGCCACAGTAGCTGTTATAGCTGTTGTGGTTACACAGTGGCCCAATAGATGTGAACTTACTCGCCGCAGTAGCTGTTATAGCTTTTATAGTTAAACCATGTCCCAATAGATGGGAACTTACTTGCCACAGTAGCTGCTATAGCTGTTATAGTTAAACAGTGGCCCAATATATGTTAACTTACAGTAGCAACAGTAGCTGTTGTAGCTGTTGTAGTTAAAGAGTGGTCAATATATGTAAACTTACTCGCTACAATAGCGGCAATATCTGTTATAGTTAAACCGTGGTCCAAAAGATGTGCACGAACTGGCAACAGTATCTGCTATATCTGTTATACTTAAACAGTGGCCCAATAGATGTGAACTTACTGGCAACAGTAGCTGTTATAGCTGTTATAGTTAAACCGTGGCCCAATATATGTGAACTTACTCGCCGCAGTAGCTGTTATAGCTGTTATAGTTAAACCAGGTCCCTACAGATGTGAACTTAATCGCAACCGTAGCTGCTACATGTATAGCTGTTATAGTTAAACAGTGGCCCATTAGATGTGAACTTACTCGCAACAGAAGCTGCTATATCTGTTATACTTAAACAGTGGCCCAATATATGTGAACTTACTCGCTGCAGTAGCTGCTAGAGCTTTTATAATTAAACCATGTCCCAATAGATGGGAACTTACTTGCCACAGTAGCTACTATAGCTGTTATAGTTAAACAGTGGCCCAATATATTTGAACTTACTGGCAACAGTAGCTGTTGTAGCTGTTATAGTTAAAGAGTGGTCAATATATTTAAACTTACTCGCTACAATAGCGGCTATATCTGTTATAGTTAAACCGTGGTCCAAAAGATGTGCACGAACTCGCAACAGTAGCTGCTATATGTGTTATACTTAAACAGTGGCCCAATATATGTGAACTTACTGACAACAGTAGCTGTTATAGCTGTTATAATTAAACAGTGGCCCAATATATGGGAACTTACTCGCCGCAGTAGCTGTTATAGCTTTTATAGTTAAACACCCATCATTAGATGCTTATGTTATTAAACCATCCAATTAGATGGGAACTTACTTGCCACAGTAGCTGCTATAGCTGTTATAGTTAAACAGTGGCCAAATATATGTGAACTTACTCGCAACAGTAGCTGTTGTAGCTGTTATAGTTAAAGAGTGGTCAATATATGTAAACTTACTCTCTGCAGTAGCGGCTATATCTGTTATAGTTAATCCGTGGTCCAAAAGATGTGCACGAACTCGCAACAGTAGCTGCTATGTCTGTTATACTTAAACAGTGGCCCAATATACATGAACTTACTGGCAACAGTAGCTGTTATAGCTGTTATAGTTAAACCGTGGCCCAATATATGTGAACTTACTCGCCGCAGTAGCTGTTATAGCTGTTATAGTTAAACCATGTCCCTACAGATGTGAACTTAATCGCCACCGTAGCTGCTATAGCTGTTATAATTCAACAGTGGCCCAATAGATGTGAACTTACTCGCAACAGTAGCTGCTATAGCTGTTATGGTTAAACAGTGGCCCAATAGATGTGAAGTTGCTGGCAACAGTAGCTGTTATAGCTGTGATAGTTAAACAGTGGTCAATAGATGTGAACTTACTCACAACAGTAGCGGCTATATATGTTATAGTTAAACCGTGGCCCAATAAATGTGCACGTACTCGCAACATTAGCTGCTGTATCTGTTAGATGTGAACTTACTAGCAACAGTAGCCATTATAACTGTCATAGTTAAACCGTGGCCCAATAGATGTGCATGTGCTCGCAACAGTAGCTGCGATATATGTTAGGCTTAAACCATGGCCTAATATATGTGAACTTACTCGCAACAGTAGCTGTTATAGCTGTTATAGTTAAACAGTGGCCCAATATATGTGAACTTACTCGCAACAAAAACTGTTATAGTGAAACAGGACCCCAATAGATGCGAACTCACCTGCAACAGTAGCTTTCGTAGACTCCGCAGCAGCCGTAAGCACAGTTGGATCCGCCGCAGTACTTCCCGTACGCAACTGTCGATTAATAAATATGTGGCTGTGACAGGGGAAATGGGCTTATGGGTTTTGTGACCAGTGTAACCCTTGATCAAATATCACACATGAGTGTTTCATTGATGGAGTTGCGAACAATGCAGATCCTGATCTGAACTTGTCACAAGACCACCCATAAGCATAATTTCTCCAGTGACAGCGACACATCATAGGCACGTTGTGGTATGAACTCAAAACGCTCTTTAAAGCCTACCCGATGTTACTCTTATATCAAATATCTACAATGTTGGACACGGACGGACGGACGGACGGACGGAGGACGGACGGACGGACGGACGGGGTTCCCAACCCTAACCCATCCTAAAGCAAACTCCATAAAGATCAATCAAACAGAAAAAATAACCCCATGAGACAAAATAAACCCCACAACAGCAATTCATAGCGGGGTTAAAACGTAATAAGCATGTCTTAACAAGCCCATCACTGTGTGGTTAACCTCACAATGTAGCTCTCGTTTGTACGGACGGACGGACGGAGGGTTCACACGAATCAATACTTGTTGGGTTTTTACTGTATAACAAATATTCATTACTAACCATAGCCCTACCCAATACGATCCCTAAAAAGCTTGCCAGCACCCGAGAGAGCATTTGTTGGGTACGTTTGTGCGCCCGGATGGACGGACAGACGGACGGAAATGCAGTAACTTCGTAAGCTATATTCAGCATACTTTCCGACATGATATACATTTTGTTTCAAAAGCATTTGGCCCTTCGAGCCAAATTATTCGTCGGCCGTATTAGTAAAATATCAACTGCCGTCAAACCTCCTGCTTGGTTTACGGTACTTGAAACATATTTTACACTTTCAATCGTATACTATGTTCAACCTAGTTTCACTGAATGGTAAGTTTTCATATACGTGTAGCATAAAACGGGCTACTTCGTCGCCCGTATTAATGTTATACGATGATGAAGACACTTGTACAAACTTTTTACTGCAAAAACAATGGCTGAGCGTTTCCGCAAACACGTGAAGATAAAAAAGGTCAAGGTCATGTTAATGGCGACATGAGGGTGTTCCAAATTATCACATGTATTGACGCTAAAATGTGAAGGTAGAAAAGGTCAAGGTCATGTTAATGATGAAGAAGCTTGTACAAACGTTTTGACGCACAATCATGGCGAAGTGTTTCCGCAAAAATGTGAAGGTATAGAGGCCGGTCATGTTAATTGCGGCATGAGTGTACCATGATGACGAATCTTGTACACACTTTTTGACATTTCGGACGATGACGACGACGATGACGACGTGGACGACAACGACTACAGAAAAAGCGGCAACTATAATCGCGCCTTCTGGTAAAGTAGACGCGACAATAAAAGGAGATACCTAATATGTTACTAAGGTGAGAGTTGTCGTTCAAAGAATAGTCAAGTGTTAACGTAAGAAATGTGCGTAATAGCTTTCGCGCACTAAAATATAGAAAAGTCCTACAGGGCATTGCCGTTCATACTTCGCTATATTGTTATTGAGAGACAATTATACAACATGACACAAACATATTGCCATAAAATTACCTAATAAATAGTGGGTATTAGCAAAATTGTTAGGTCACTTTCCACGAAGTAGAAAGTCAACAAAGAACGCTTCAACCGCACATTTTGAAATACAACCCCGTGATAACGCTTATGTAATGCAGTATAATGAAATGTAATTAGAGTTATGTACTCAGAACTACTGTCTGTTTTACAAAACCTGCCCAAATTTTACAGCCAATGGCCGTTGGCCCATTTGTTTCCGAATTTACTAATATATGCGATACAGTCGAAATATGTGCATTAAATGAAGGAGACGATGAGGCGGTGAGTTTAACCTAGTTGGTTCATTCTCCTATTGCACAATGCCGATGTGTCAGACCGTGACGAGGGCCGAGTGTGCGTGCACATTCTATATGGATACGCAGTCGTGACAGTGTTATATTTCCTGCTAATGCTATTAGAGGGTTGGACGAGGCAAGACAGACTAAGCAGAGACGGATCCACGTGATATGGTCAAATCCAACGCCCACAGAGGAGCAACAGCGCAGGCCGATCCAGAGCCGACCCACCGACCCACCCACATCAGACATGGACAACGCAGCCAGTGACAACCGGAGGCTCCGCACCGCAGCCGCCACCCGCAGCGACGAGGAGCCAGGCAAGCCATGCCCAAGCCACCCACAGGGCCGCCACTGGCAACCCCCAGGCAGCTCATTCCGCCACAGATCCCAAGGCGCATATAGCACGACACTGCCCAGTATGCAAAACAGAGTAAACGACCCGATGTCGGGTCCACAGAGGCATAGGCCCCCTCCCACTGAGTGGTAGACACGAGCGAGGTCTTGTCCTCGAGGAGGGGGGGACTAAGTCTTTTTGTTCTTTTTTTTTTTGTTCTGATCTTCTCTTTGATGGTGGTGTCGTAGGCGTCTGGCTACACCATCTACTTTTCATTTTCTGTCATGCCTTATATGAGTCATTTGTCTACCCACTAACGAGTTATATTAATTACGGCGCGTGTTAATTGGTGTTAAATCGCATTTTATATGCCGCGACCAGAAAGGGTATTTTTACCAACACGCGTCACGTGACACGGTCAATCATATCACATATTTGACATGCGCAGTGAAGTATCGGAAGTTGAGAAGAAAAATCTCTGTTCGAGTCCAAATCTAAATCTCCACGTAACTCTTTCCATTTGGTGATCTGGTCGCCAATATTAACCACTCTCTCTCTCTCTGTACTGCCTGTCCCTCAGACATTTTGCCTCTTTTTTTGGCCGACGCCGTTTCATACAATTTCCGTCCTGGACGTTTCGACATGTTGATATTCTTGGTTACATATACTGCGCATGCGCACCGCAAGCCGTGATGTGAAAGTCGTCGTCCCCGCACATTATCAAAATAGACTGTTACCGCCGCGCGTCGCTAACAGTAAATTGATAATTAATAAATGATTATATTTGTATAGCAGGAACTCGTAATTTTTAGAACTGGTGGAATAGTGACATAATTATACACTTATTTAATTACTATACAGAACATGTTGTGCCTACTACGTGGGCATGAACCTTTAACATGACCTTAGCAGTCTGACCCATTCAATGACCTGGGGACCGTAAAACCCATTTCACCAGTCACACGCAGTCACACTCACATATGTGAAAATGATAATCGACGACATTGGGTGTAGTAGACATCAGGGGCCCGTTTCACTAAACTTCGTACGACTAAACTGTTAGTAAGTGCAAATTTAGGATCGTCTGGAAATTTCAATTGATAGATTTACATTTATTGAGCATAGGCTGCATATGCTCAATAAATGTAAATCCAATAAACCGTTTATCAGCAACTAAGGCCATTTAAGGCCAGATCAGTGGGTTTAGTACTAAATCCCAAAGTCCCAAAATCAGAACTGACTATTTACAATAAAAAAGCTATATATTCAGCCCTGGAATCAGAACATCCTGGTCTGATGCCAGGTCCTCGCCACACCATAATCACTTTGCTCCTTCTCAAAAGCAGTTCAATCAGTAATAATATTACTACTTTTATAATGGGCAAAAACCCAATTCAACTCCCAGGTAACAAAGGAGCCAAAGATAATCAAAGTACTGAAAGTACTGAACATAGGGTACTACACTATTAAACTAGATTGATTCATTGATTGTTTGTTGGTGTTGCAGTTTCATTAACCCTTAAAGGTACATGCCCACTCAGTAGGTACAACATGTTCTTTACATCAGAGACATCATCTGAGACATTTCCGGGTAAAATAAACATTCATGCGCCATTATCCCACGTACTGATTGGCATTATTATACAATTTATATCGGACGTAAATTTACACACTGATATCAGGGGCGATAACCGTGTTTGCTTAAAATGTTAACGGACATTATTATTTAATCTCTGTATTTATTTTATGATGTGCAATGATCATACTTTAAAATCTGTCGAAAATATTATTGTTTCAGGTGACGCATTTCTTTAGTATAAATAATTAAAAAACATCATGCCTCATTTGCATATTAAAATAGCCTGCTACCACCGTGCGTCACTATCAGTAAAATAAATATTACTAAATGATTAGATCTGTATAGCGGGCACTTGTAACGTTTAGAACTGGTGGAATAGTGACACAGTTATACACTTATTTAATTCCTATACATGACATTTTACTGCTACAGTATGTACCAAAACATTCAACAACATTACAGATTATGCATAGCAATGTCAGAAAGATACGGTAACACATATACAAGACATCATCAATTCAAGTATAAATACAGATTCCAGATATCTATGATCATTATAGATATATTGAAAACTGATTGAAGAGCAATAGTTACAAGAATTCCGCCACGGAAGCGGTGTCGCGCCTGAAAATGCCTTGTAGGTACATCGCCATGTTTACTTCTGTTTTGTGAATGAAATAGTTGGCCCCGGATCGAGTATATTAAAACATACAAATGACGTCATTGGGGAAACCGCTGACAAAATTGTCAATGTATGGAAGCCCAAACTTGTTAGAATTTATTTTCTTCGTATTTTCAGTACTTGCATTAATATGAGTATTAATATACGCTGGATGTGTTATACTGTCATTAATGTGTTCCGTGATTGAAATTTATCACTTTAAATACTGACTTATTGACCCCCTTCCCTGAACGTAGAATTGACACTCATGTTGGCGTGTATTGGCCACCATAGACAAATATCAATCAGGCCGAATTCGGGAATGTCACTAAAATCCGCTGTAAATCCATCGATAGAATGAGGATTAAAGATCAGTTAGACCCACACGTGCGAGATTTGTTTCGCACAGGTGTCGGGTGTCGGTTTAAAAAGAGACTGTCGGAAGGTCAAACTTGATGTCGTTTGTGTGTTAAACGCGTCGTGTATTTCGGAGAGTATTCGGAGGGGAGTTAACTCTGCCGAAAACTATATAATAGCATGTTACTAAATTTAGCGATGACCGCACAATTTGTGCCGCAAATGGGAGCAAATAACGCGCAACAAAATAATCCGATGTATTTTTGTACGTAGGACATCCGTTGTTGATATTGTGCAATGCAAGTAGTTTTTTATAATATTATTTTCAATTAACGGTTGCGTATGACAGTTAAACGTTGAGTAACACAATGCATTTCGTTGGTATGGTTACTCCAAGATATCACTACGGACCATCGTATGGAGGGGGTCTGGGGCGTGGCTAACTGTCGGAAGCGATCGCAATACATAAGGTTACCCTATGTGAAAACGTACCTGAGGGTCAAACCAGGCAAATCGTGATTCCTATAAAGAGGAACCGCTACCATTAATTTACACCGTCGCGTTAGCCCAACCAACCACCCACTGTTAGTTATGTATTTCACACACATCAATATACTTTGTAGCTGGCATAATTGTGTCGGCGACAACATATAATGCACATACATATGTTTTATAGGTATTGAAAGTCGTGTTTTATTTGTTAAAGTCACATTTTTCAACATTTTAATGTAAACCAATCATACTATTTGGCAGCCATATTGGAAATTTATAGCCATTAATTTCAATACATTAATTATTTAGAACCATTGATGAAAGACAACTTTATATCAAGCAATAGAGATGGAAACATGAAGTTGTAATTGTTCAGTTACAAACCACAGGCACTTTGTGGTATGAACGAGCATGTTTCCTTAAACCATGCCCACTTTTATTACAATATTAAATATCTAGAAGGTACGAAACTCACCATCTTTTCAACGAACGGAAGTGCTACTAGTGTACCTTGGGCCCGGCTCGCTGATTCAGTAATTTAGTGAAAGGGTATTAGATAAAAAAAATGACGAAGACCGAAAAAAAATAGGTCAAAGTTGAATTTTTCTGCATAGTTTGTAAATATCATCACCTGAAACATATAAAAACTCCCCATGAATCCGACTGGAGCTTAACTCAGAATCCAAGATGGCGTCCACGATGGCTGCCGTAATCGTCCAGTGTTATAAATGTCACAAGAAATAGTGCAAACTGTATTTTTTTTGCATGATATGTCAGCATATCATCACAAATATAATAGTATGCACATATTATGGTATTACAATAAAAAAAATTGGAACTTGACATAAAAAAGATTAAAACAAAAGAGAAAAATGCATTTTTTAACGAAATATTAGTTTGAACGGACAAAAAAATCTATAAAACGTAATAATAATAATAATAATAATAATCTAATGCTGACACTGAAACATCTTGTTCAATTAGGCACGATGGATGATTCACCAAGTAACAAGCGAGCAGTGCAGACCCGGAGCAGTGCGGATGCGCATGCCGATCTGGTTCTACACTGATCACAAAACGCATGAGCCCCATTTATCCAGCCAAAATGGCGCAACGCACATTTCACAATCTAACAATAGTAGCAGAAGTGGGCTTGCACAAATCAGCATGACGTAATAGTTTAAATACTAATATAGCAATACGCTCCTATACGCCGAGAAGACACAACGACGCCATGATTTAAACCATTATTGATTTTGAGTACGTTTGCGTATTTATGACAAATTGTTATTTCAGAATATCTTAGTACACATACTAGCATCGACATATTTTGATCATTTTACAGCATGGATGGGAAGTGTCTTATTTGTAAAGAGCTGTTTGCCTCTGCAAAAACACAAACCGTTGGCGAAAAAGGTCATGCCTCGTTGATTACAGCCAGTGTCACTCGCAGTGATGGGTTCGATGCTCTTCTGAGAACAGTAGTACCGCCTTTTGATGCACACGCCAACTGTTACAAAGAGTATACACGCAAATCCACATTGGATTCACAAAAACGAAAAGCCCCAGATGTTCCAGAGACTGTTACGGGGGCAACGCTGCGATCTGATCGTAAGCAGTTTGACAGTAAAACGGATTGTTTGGTTTGCACGGTGAAGATACATGTAGATTACAAGCAACCCAAAGCGCGCAGGAAAGAGTTCGACTCTGTTGAAACCATCGAATACTTGGAAACGCTCATGTCAATTGCTAAGAATCGACATGATGATTGGGGAAAGGCAGTGATGATTCGTATCCAGACAATCAATGATTTGGTGGCTGCAGAAGGTATATATCATCACGATTGCGCAGTTGCATTTAGGAGAGAACGCCCAGAATCTACATCAAATCCCGAAAGAGGAAGACCCAAAGATGTGTTGAGTAACACGGCGTTTGATAAAGTATGTGAGTACCTAGATGAGAATTACGAATGCCAATACTCACTTTCAGAAATTTCTGAAATAATGGACAAGTATTTGGACGGTATTGAAGGGTACACAAAACAGTATCTCAGACAAAAGCTACAAGCGCATTATGGTGATCAGTTGATTATTACAAGTGTTCCATGTGTTTCAAATATTGCCACATTCCGCGATAAAGGACACAAGGTGCTTCGTGATACTTGGCAAGCTGAAAAAAGGCAAATGCTTCAACAAAGAAAGACAGAATTGTAGATATGGCGGCGTCCATAATCAGAGATGATATCAGAACGCAGGTATATAATTGTTCTGAATACCCAACGATGGATGACACGAATAATGGCTGCTCGTTAGTTCCAGAAAGTCTCGGCCGGTTTCTTCACGGTGCAGTAAAATCAAAAGCATCAACGGAACGTACGAATATAGACAGGCGATGTACAGCCAAAGCTCATTCTATAATAGCTGCATGCAGACCAAGGTCATTTATATCGCCAATTATGTTAGCAATAGCTGTCTACATACACAGAAAGTATGCATCTCAGGAGTTGATAGATATATTAAGTAGCATGTGCTTTGCCGACGATTACAAGGAAACATAGAGACTGACTTGTTCTATTCTCAGTAAGGACACCCCATCGTATAATCTGAATTGGTTCACACAATTCGTGTTTGATAACGCAGATTTCAATGTTGCGACACTAACTGGGCATGACACTTTACACAGCATGGGTGGAATTGCATGCGTTACCCCATAAGGGGAAAAGGCTGGAGAAAACTGAGTCGGTCTGTCAATATACCAAGCTCCCAATTAATAGGAAAGTTTGGTGACATCCCAATCAAAACGTACAAGAAACCAACCGTACCCGGCCTGCAGTAAGTCAGGTTTGGCCCAATTGAAGCTCCAAAACCTGACCCACCTAGTTTGGTGGTTGCAGTAGATGTTGATCGGCTGTGGTTAGCCAGCATTTCTACAAAGCTTTCCCCTTGCCCGTCATGGAGTGGGTTCATGCAGGTGGCAGTAACAGGCGAAACACATGAGAAAAACCGAATCGAGATTCTTCCATTCATTAATCTAGATCCAACAAACCTGAGCACAATATTTACGGCATTGTGTTTTGCACAAAGCCAATGTGACAAGCATGGGCAGAATATGTGCATTGTCACATTTGACCAACCACTTTACATCAAAGCCACATAGATAGTGGCTGCATCGCCAGATCTGTCGAATATAATCACACGATTGGGTGGTTTTCACCTACTGATGTCATTTATGGGATCAGTTGGATTTATCATGGCGGGCAACGGATTAGAAGCATTATGGGAGACTGTGTACTCTCCAGGAACTGTTATTTACATGTTAACGGGGCATGCATATGCTAGAGCTGTCCGTGCTCACCTGTTAACCTCAGCTGCCATAACTTCTCTTCTGCTTGAGAAACCGGAATCATCAGATACTGTTGATGCCGAGTCATTACGTCGACTTCATGCATCACTTTTTAACAGTCAATGTAGTGTAGAAGAGGATGCTAGTCTGACGGAACTCAGTCAGGTACTTGGTAAGTTGATTGAACATGCTACAAATGACAGTCGCACTGGGAGGCTTTGGGTCAACTACTTGGAGCAGGTGTCTCTTTTGAGACTACTGATCAGAGCTGAACGCACAGGCGACTGGAATCTCCATTTATATTGCATAAGGAGAATGATACCGCTGTTCCATGCTGCTGGCCACCTTGCCTACGCAAAATCTGCCAGACTCTACCTACAGCAAATGGCACAACTAGAATTTATCATGGCCGAAAGAGACTACCAGCAGTTCACTGAACGTGGGTATTTTACCATTCGATGAACTGATCGCTTTTTGGGCGGTAAGTTTACCGATCAGACAATCGAGCAAGAGCTGATGCGCTTGTTGAAATCGTCAGGTGGGATGACCCATGGCCGTGGCATCACATCTAGCTCATTAATAAAGTGGGTTCATGCATTACCCCGCTGTGTACCCATATGTGAGAGTCTTGGAACATTCACAGGCGTCCATGCCAGTACATTGGATCAGCACAGGGATTTACATGCAAGCTCGCAATCACGTGATCATAAGGACTACGATACATTTTTGCGATGGTTACGAGTACATTCGCCATTTTCCCACAGTCATTCTAAGTCAGTTGTTGCAATAGCAACTGGTTTAGTTGCCGAAAAGTCGGTGAACTGTGACATGGCGTTTGAAATAGGCCAAAAAGCAGCAAATTCCATGACAGATAAAACATTTACAGATGTAAAGCTGAAAAGGAATGACTGAAATTTGCTCTTCAACAGAATCAATTGCGTCATGCAAAGTCGATCTCAAATGGAACAGTTTTTAGCGTATGAGCTGGCACCTCAGCCTACGTCTCTCTTTCATCATGGTCGATTGAGGAGAACTGCCAAAAGTGCACTTGGAACATTGTTGAAATCGAAAGTTGATCACGTTTCCTGATGAGGCAACATTTATCATTGATGGAGGTTACCTCCTTCACACAGTCGTGTGGCCGACAAATGCAACTTACAAGGAGGTCTGTAAGTCCTACGTATCATACATTGCAGATCATTTTAGTGACAGTGAGGTCGTTGTGGTGTTTGATGGTTATAGCAGCCAGGCATCTACGAAATTAGCGGAGCAACGACGAAGAGCATAAAAAACCACTTCCCCTGATATATTATTTGATGCAGACATGAAAACAGTGACTACCCAATAAGCATTCCTGTCTAATGGAACTAACAAATCAAGATTGATAGAGCTGCTTGCTGAAGAGTTGAAACTGCACGATGTAGTCATAAAGCAGGCTGAGGCTGACGCGGATAGTCTAATTGTTGCCACAGCAATATCGATAGCACGATCCCGACCAAAGGACGTAGTGGTTGTTGGAACAGACACGGACTTGCTGGTAATGCGTGTGTCACAAAGCGCTGAACAATGCCACCTGCACATTTGTCGAAGGGAAATACCTTGTTCGTGTACGATTTTGCGGAAATCCAGCAATCTATAGGAGAAGTTAGGCAACATATAATGTTCATACACGCGATCACGGGATGTGATATAGTGTCAGCACTGTACGGTCAAGGAAAACAGAAAGCATTCAAGCTTGTAGAGAAACATAAGGATAGTGCTGGGTTGGATACGTTTACGCGTGCAACAAGCACGAAGGAAGATGTAGTTGCAGTTGGCGAGCAGTTTCTTCTTCAGTTTTATGGAGCTCACAAGGCAGACACTCTTGACCGCTACATATATCTAGACCAATAAGTCGCTCATCCCTCTCAACTACGTTCCAGTTAGAATCTCGTCCGCCCACAAGTGCAGCAGCCAAACAACATTTGTACCGAACGTATCACACTGTACAACAATGGATGGGGAATATTCTTTCTCCACTCAAATGGGGCTGGCAACTAAAGGAAAACTGCTTAGTACCAACAAAAACAGAAAAATCCGATTGCCCCTGCAAAGCTATTGAAAATGGTGTCATGTGGTTGCAAGAGCAGATGCGGGAAGCAATGTGGCTGCAGAAAGCTTGAACTTCACTGTTCTTCGCACTGCAGTCAATGTGTCGGACAGACATGCACAAATATTATACACATATCTCCTGACGCACTCGACGTTGATACACAATAAATGTGACGTGCGTCTCATGTTGTAGTTATATATTTTATTGAATTCTGATATCATTGCTTTGGAAAACATTTTGCATATTACAGGAAGTACATTAATTTAGTCGGCCATTTTAGCGACCATCTTGATTCTATCAGTTAGACGCCATTGGGTACTAAACAGATAGTATACGTCAAAAGAATATGTTCTGACTTTGATACATAGCAGATCTCTGCTTATTTGTAGGTAATTCATGATTGTACTGTTTTGGCGGCCATCTTGAATTCTACATAAACAACTGTGGGATTCATGGAGAGCTGTGTTATGTTGGGTTTGACGGTATTCTGAATATGGTGCATGAATATTTCAGCTTTTGCATTGTTTTCCGATTTCAACCCTAGTGCCATTCGGTTAACGCTCGTTTCTCACATTCTGAGAGCTATGTATGATGCAATTGGCGGCCATCTTGGACGTAATATTAATACTAAATTCTCAAATTTTCTGTTAAAGCAGTTATGCGTTATATTCTATTTGTTTTGGCACATTTCATTCGAATTGGTTTGGCGAAAATTTCACTATTTGTAGTTTTGGTCATTTTTTGTCGCCACTTTGGACGCCATCTTGAATTCTGGATTAAGCTCCACTCGGATTCATGGGGATTTTTGATATGTTATTTCTAATGATATTCTGAACATATTTTGAAAAATTCAGCTTTGACCTATTTTGTTTCGATCTCAACCCTAATGCTCTTCCACTAATTGTAACGCACGCGCGTTACAATTACTGAATAAGCGAGCCGGGCCCAAGGTACACTAGAACCACTTCTGTTGGTTGAAAATATGGCGAGTGTCCTTCCTACCTTCTAAATATTTAATATCAGAGTATAATTGGGTATGATTTAAAGAGCGTTGTGTCCTTCATACCACAAAGTGCATGTGTTACAAACAGCATATAACTGAGCACAAATCCAAATTTTACAAAATTGCTCATTGTATTCGTTGTTGACCTTAAATGGTATAATTGCAACTACTAACTATGCAATTAAAGATACAGATAACACATAAATGTATAACAGACAGATGAAATAGTAAGTCATTCGTATAGCTGAGATTATCTAACCTAGCGATTGTGGTGCTTTTATTAGGCTATATGGGGATTTAACATGGTGAAATTGTTTTTTCGTAATAAAATCAATATTGGACCAAGTTTAACGAAATAAAAAGAAGGCTCGTTCTCAAAAATATGTTTACATAATGGATATATCTGTAATATTTGGGAATGTTTCGTGAAACAGACAGTAAACTTTTCCTTCCGGAAGGTCAGTTATTGTGACAATCATTTCCCCGCACGACCCAACCCAAATACACTATCCCATTTGTTTCCGCGTACAGACGTACGAACAATTTAGTTCATGTAGCTAACGATCGGCCATACACTGTAGCAGGGACCACACATACTTCGTCCCAGACTGTAGATAGATAGGTAGGTCTTACCAGATAAAAACGTCGCCAACACAAATCCTGTATACACGGAAGTCGCCATGTTGTTGTATAGTCACGCCTGTGATTTTTCGGCTGTATTATGTCGCTGTTCACGGCTGTGTAATTCACAAAGGTAGATTCACATGATACCGTAGTTTACGTCAAGTGTCACCCCCTCACGACAAAATGTAGACCACAGGCAGTGGCCTAGCCAGGGTCTTATGGAGTGGGCTACGAAGTGTGAAATGAGTTAGGAAATGGCCGCGGGAACATCATTCCTGGAACAAATACTGGGGTCCGTTTCACTAAACATTGTACGACTAAAATGTTCGTAAGTGCAAAATTACGATAGTCTGTAAATTGCACATAGACATTGTTTTCTTGCAAATAATTATTGGATTTACTTTTATTGGGCATAGGCTGCATATGCATCCTATGCTCAATACATGTAAATCCATCAATTGAAATTTCCAGACGATCCTAAATGTGCACTTACGAACATTTTAGTCGTACATGTACCAAGTTTAGTGAAAAGGGCCCCTGATGTCCACTACAGACAATTTCGCCACAAAACCAATGATCATATGAACTTGTCACTACAATATTGACGTTAGGGCCTTAAACACATTACTTAATTTGTTATGATACGAGGTTGTGTCCGACCTAGGACAAGGAGCTTTACTTCGATATTATTTGCATACATATGTTCTAACTATGCTATTTTAACAATGTAACAATAATTATCAAATGAATATGTGCACTTTCTGTCAAAATATTCACATTAGCGTTAATAAAATCCCGGAATGTGTTATGATACGAGGTAGTATCCGACCAAAGTTAGAAGCCTTGTTCATACATATAGAATTATATCGATGAAAGCCGCAACATGCCGAATGCCTGTAATATTGTACAGTCACTGGTGCTGTGCTCCGCGCAAGCGTAAAGTGTTTCACATCGAAATAGGCGCAGGATTCCAGACCAATTCCCATTCATCTACATGCAGAAGATAGTAACCGGCGCAATAAATTTGCATTTATGCGATAGCTCAACGTAGAGCTGAGTGGCATCTCGTCAGGAAACCGGTGCCTTTTTCGACGTGAACTAGTTTACGCAGACAGTGAATTCAGGATAAACAAACCACACGATGGTGATTAGATGGGTCAGATCAAGCAGGATTCTTGAATGCCATTTTGGCTGTGATAATGTAATAACTTCAGTATAATAATTCTGCATACTTTTAATCATCAAATATATGCAGTCATTAGTTCTATATGAACTAATGCATTACGGGGAAGGAAAATAACGGATTGCTCCCTCAAAGTATACTTAGCTAAATTAGTATGCTTAGCGATTTTGATGAAATAGACTCCAGAATGACACTTAAAGCTGGGCTCCCACATCCCAGGTTGTAACATAGCGAGACATATTTATTTCGTTCATTCTTTAGATGAAGTTGTTATGGCAAAATAAACATTGATCTGCCATTGCGATACTAAGGAGCCTCGCAGGGGACTTATAATTATTTTTGTTATTAATTCGTTCCCACTAAATAACAATTCGTTCCCACGACATAAAAATTAACAATTTGTTCCCTCAATTTAACAATTCGTTCCCATGAAATAACAATTCGTTCCCACGGGAACGAATTGTTAATTCGTGGGAACGAATTGTTAATTCGAGGGAACGAATTGTTAATTCGATGGAACGAATTGTCATTTCGTGGTAACGAATTGGTAATTCGTGGAAACGAATTGTTATATCGTTGGAACGAATTGTTAATCATCGAGGAAACGAATTGCTACATCGTGGGAAAGAATTGTTAATTCAGGGAACGAATTGTTAAATTGAGGAAACGAATTGTTATTTCGTGGGAACGAATTAATAACAAAATCCATGTCCGTACGATACACCGGACATATTAATTTGTAAATATAAATGCTTTGATTTAACGACGGCACTGGCTCGATGACCTTACATGTCGGGACCGACTATTTAAAGGTACATGCCCACTCAGTAGGCACACAATGTTCTTTATAGGAATTCATTAAGTGTATAATTGTGTCACTATTCCACCAGTTCTAAAGATTACGAGTGGCCGCTATACAGGTATAATAATTTAGTAATATCAGGCTATTTGCATATGCAAATGAGGCATGGTATTTTTTAACTATTTATACTAATTAAATGCGTCACCTGAAAACATAATATTTTCGACAGATTATAAAGTATGATCATTGCACATCAAAGCATATTTTCAGAGTATAAATAGTAATGTCCGTTAACATTTTAAGGAAACACGGTTATCGCCCCTGATATCAATGTGGACATTTACGCCTGATATAAAATGCATAATAATGCCACATCAATACGTGAATGAATGTTGATTTTGCCAGAAAATGTCTCAAATGATGTATCTGCTATAAAGAACATATTGTGCCTACTGAGTGGGCATATACCTTTAAGTCCCCATCCGATAGGACTAGGCTAGCACGAAGTGTCTTGCCCGAATTCACACCGAATCGATCATTCGCAGCGGTCGAGATGGGAATCGAACCCGGGGTCTCCCGCAGTCCGATGCTCTACCTACTGAGCTAATCTGGCCACCGACGTGTTAATTTACAGTGTTATACATTTGTATATCAAATGTGAATTGCCAGTTTGATATCAGGGGCCATAACCGTCTTTCCTCAAACTATTAACGGATGCAACTGTAGCAGGTAGCAGTGACCAGTTAGCCAGCCGCCTGCTTCGTATAATGGCACCGACGAAATTTATAAATATTACACTTTCTGCTGATTAAAATTAATTTTAATTGTTTAATTATTATGTTTTAGTTGATTTTGTATTTTATTCAGATTTTACATCATATTAATTGATGAATGCTCATTCCAGGGCCATCTGACCGGTTCCCATTGATCAGAAATGGACAAATACGAATTGAGGGTATGTTGTGACAAAAAATAATCAAAACAACAGATTTTTCTGGGAGTTTCAAACAATAATTTCTTTCAGAGAAAACTCATGGATGGGAACTGGTTTGCACCATGATAGTGCATTTGCCTCTGGATGATGATTGAGAACACATACTACATTCAATATGTAGTTCTGCGAGTGACGTGGCACGGCATGGTTTTAAAGTGAATATTTAACTCGGAATTGGATAATTTTAAAAGAGGCTGCACCGAGATATTTCACATTCCTGCATAGGTAAGGAGCACTAATAGAGCAGCATATTTGGGTTTATGTAAAAGCTTCTAGTGTGTCTAGGTCACAAATGTCGAACGCATATTGATGTCTGCCCACTTATTTGGAATATTGCATTAAATACATACTGTCCGAGGTAGTGAAATTGCTAATTTTAAATTAACTGGTCACTGCCCCCTATTCCGGTGACGTATGTAGTTAATATAATGTAAATATGTCCTGCCGCATTTGATTATAAAAATAGTCTGATACAACTGCGCGTCTCTATCAGGAAATTAACTATTACTAAATGATTATATCTGTATAGCGGGTATTGGTAATTTTTGAAACTTGTGGAATAGTGACACAATTATACACTTATTTAATTTCTATAAAGAAAAGTGTGTGCCTAACAGATGGGACTTTTCTTCTAGTTTCGTCCGGTGACAACATGTTGTCTCGTGACGGCGTACTTAACTGTGCTATGTTTATATCATGCCCGTACGCAGGAATTAATTTAGGGGGTGGGGGCGCGTTATCGACGGCGCGAAGGTCTAAACATCTTTTGTTTTGCACATCCATGGACAGACCTCGGCAGATTAACCCGTTCACCCCTAAGTAACTGGGATGGATTTTGATATGTTAATTTTGCAACCCAATACAATCATCACAAAATGATTTTCAGACCAGTCCAGTTACGAACATGGTGGGTTGTGTTCTCAAAACTATGAAAATTACTTGCAAAAATTGCAGATCTGATGAGATGGCTCGTCACGAGCCGGCTCATCTGGATCTACACTTTTTGCCAACACCACTATACAGACCTGTGGTGTTGAAAGGGTTAAGGGGGTGAGTACGCACCCGTCGCACCCCCTCTGCGTACGGGCCTGTATATAGTCATACAGGCGTGACCATGTAGGATATACCGTCACACACTTCATACAATAAAATATAACGATGTTTAAAGCTAGAATTGCATTTATAAGTATATACGTGTGGCATTAGTCATTTATGATGAACTGTAAACCACAGGTCTGTATTGTTCAATGTGTATGAGACAGGATACATATTACACAAACTAGAAATTAGTATGTCAAATGTACGGGCATTCGGCGACTTTCGGCTTACGTTATAACTCTATATATAAGAACAAGGCTTCTAACTTTGGTCGGACACGACCTCGTATCATAAAAAATAGCATGTTTAACATTGTAATTTTCTATGCATTCTATGTATTTCTGCAGGATAACGATCATTCTCAAATGATCATATGAACTTGGCACTACAATATTGACGTTAAAGCCTTAAACACATTATTTCATTTGTTATGATACGAGGTTGTGTCCGACCTAGGAAAAAGCACCTGTATTTCGATATTATTTGCATAAGTATGTTCTAAATATGCTATTTTAACAAGATAAAAATACTTTTCAAATGAACATGTGCACTTTCTTACAAAATATTCAGGTTAACGTTAATAAAATCGCGGGATTTGATACAAGGTCGTGTTCGACCAAAATTAGAAGCCTTGTTCATATATATATAGTTATACGGATGAAAGCCGAAACACGCCGAATACCTGTGACCAAATGTAGTGAATTGTCATAAACCGTGTGAAAAGGTAAGAATATAATTCTAATTGTACAATTTGCAGAGTCCATGCGGAATTATGTACTCTGAAAAGTTTATTAACTTTTGACTTTATTTATGAAATATATTGTAAATGTTGTAAGCTTTTTTAATGAAATTACGCAGATGTCCGAAGGTACAAAATCGCATGGCGTGTCTCATATGTGGCTGCGACTGAAGAAATAGGGGTTATGGGTTGTGTGGCCAGTGTAGATCCAGATCAGACTGTGCACCCGCACAGTTTGATCAGGATCTACAGTATTCGCCATTCCATCAATGGAATGCACGTCGTGCTTCTGCTCCCCCCCCCCCCCACACACACAGACACACACGCACCAGGCCCGTACGCACCCCCTAAATTTGCCGAGGTCCTCTATTTTTCTAGGTTTAAAAATGTCAGGGGGTGCGTCAGGGGTGAGCCCCATGTAGTGGCACGAGTACGCTAGGGGTACCGGTACCCCCATAGCGTACTCCGCGCCACTACATGGGCTCGCCCCTAACGCACACCCCCCCCCCCCCCCCCCCACCCCCCCCCCCCACCCCCCCCCCCCCCCCCCCCCCCCCCCCCCCCCCCCCCCCCCCCCCCCCCCCCCCCCCCCCCTAATAGACTCCCCGCAACACACCCCAACCCTAGCTACGCCTACGCCAAAGTGTGGGGTGAATTCTTATAACGTTCTAGCATTTTGCCAATCAATATTGTTTACAATAGTTACGCCTTTGACTCTGGATGCTCTGGTAATAATTCAAAATGAACTTCGATTGCAATGGTTGTGGAGACAAATTTAGACATGCCATGTGATTTTGTACCTCGGCAGATGTGCGATTTGTCCTGAAAAATATTCAATAAAAGTTTGATACTTTCTGCAAATGACGTCGAAAGTGGACAACATTTGCATAGCAAATGTGAATTCTGTGAATTCTGTGTTTTATTTGTTTCCTATACATCACCAATATTATGTTTGTTGCGGGAGTTATTGATACTTCTAATGCACTCTATAAATATCACGCAATCTGATTGGCTGATGGTCATACATTACAGGTAGATCATTGTTGATGAACGGTCGCAAATTATTTCAATAAGTATTCCTACACCAATATTAAGTTTTATGTCGGTCAATTTACTCTGCCATATAATGACCAACCAAAACATGGGGTAACTCACACAAAATGTCCCAAGTGGTATTCTGGTATTATTGTCAAAGACCCAGCTGGCTTGCATATGAAACGTCCTGGTCCGAAACGTCCTGGTGACCTGGTCCGAAAGTTGCATGGTCCGAAGCGTACGGCGAAACAATACAAATATCTCATCGTTGATCACGTTTCATATGTTTTGGCAGTAATATATCGTTCACACAAAGAGAAAGTATGTATCCTGTGTAATCTTGCATCTCAAATGGTAGTATATCACGAATGATTAGACGAGTTATCAAAAAAAGTATCAACTTCAGGGAAGTTTGACAGGTGTCCGCCATTGAAATATTGTTGCTAAGACATCGCATTGGAGTGACATTAAATGTGCAAAGTAGTAAATAAAGCAATTATAATTCTAACGACGAATTTGTTGCTTTTATTATTGAAAACTAATGAAATCAGCAACATAAACGTATATACATTCATGCAAAAATCGCTAATATCTTTTAGTTGTGTTGGAACTATTTTCTTCGTAGAAAATATTATTTGTGTGATCCGTCCGGTATGACCTGCTCAACCAGCTTGCAATCCGGTACGATTTTCTAACGATACTCGATAAAGTTAGCAAAAACAGTAAAGGAGTGCATTAGAAATAGGTTAACCGCATTGTAATTTTGAAATTTGCGACGTATATCAGAACATGATAGGTCGGAAAACATGTGTAATGGTTCCGCTAGCGCGTCGCTATTAAACAGATTTTCCGACCTATCATTTTCTGATATACGCCGCAAATTTCAAAATTACAATACAGGTAACCCTATAATATCTGTATTCTATAAAGTATATTTGTGTTAATCGTGTTCTCTTCCGCTTGTGTATACAGTAGAACCTCTCTAAACCGGACATCCTGGTAGGACACCGGGGTGCCCAGTTTAGAAACGTTAATTGTAATTCCGATGTATGAGCACTGAAGCCGAGGAAATTTATATTAAACAAACAGTGATATAATTCGGGACATATCGAGCTAGGGGATATTATCGAGATACTGATGTTCGAGATACTGGTGCTCGACTGTACTTGTATATGGCTGTGTGCTTCGCTATTACAGCGCTCCAGATAAGGAATTAGTAATTGAGTATTGTCACTCCATTATTTCTGAAGCAATTGGGTATTTCAACATTTTAATTGTGTAAAATAGAATCACACTACTATTTACACATCAGCAGACCGCACTTATTGCATAGTTTGCTTCTAAATGAAAACACATCTTGGTATTTCATTAGAATTGTCTCATTGCAGACAATTCTAATGAAAAATACCAAAGAAGTGTTTTCATGGAAAATAAGAGAAAATATGCTATATTTTTGGTCTGTTTATTGTTTTTTATTTTTTCTGCAGCATGATAAAATATATCACACATTTTTCATTGCTTTTTGATACTCACTACTTCTTATTTCAATTGGGTTTTTGGCAATTTTAATTTGGTATTTACGCAAATACGCACCTTATCTGGAGGTCTGCTATTATGAGCATCGACAGACATCGGAGATAGTTGACTGTGGAACTATTTGTGGAATACTTTTCAACCTTGTAAAAATTATTATGTTTTCATCAATTGTAAAAAGTTTGTGTTTTTTACTTTTTACATAAATCTTGACGGCCATTTTGGATACTTCATTGCCTAGAACGCCCAAAAGTATTACTTTACGTTGGTTGTACTTATGTCATTCATAACTAAGTATACACTTACTGCATTTGATGTCGTGATTAGTTGCGATTGTATTACTTTTTGTTTCTTTGCTATATTTCAATGGCAGCCATCTTGGATGTGACCTAATTTCAGGTATTTCCTCAAGGTATATACAGAGTGGCCTGCGGTTCTCTTACCAGGCGAATTGCAATTCCTGGAGCGCAGGATTGCAATTCGCGTTCCCATTAATTGCAATTGGACCGCAATCGGACTGCAATCATGTGACTGCGGTCCAAATAGTTGGTTGCGGAATTGCAATACTTATAGCGCAGTTAGCGCTGCGCTCCGCTTTTAATCGCAAATTACGCTCATTTTGTCTGTAAACTGCGAAAGATGACCGCTTTAACGCTGCGCTCTGCGTAAAAACCAGCGGACCGCTCTGCTTAACCAATGCGGCAATAAAATCGAAATAGTTGACAAACGTATCCGTGTTCCAAATCCAAAATTTAAAATATCACATCTATCCTTAAGTTCAAATTGGGACTAGAAAGTCCCAAGCGGAATTTATGATCTGTTTTTTTTGGTCGCAAATATAAATCGGCGGGTTATTTGCGAGACAAAAAACAGTGAAACATTGACCTTGACAATTTCTTGGACAAAACAAAATGTCGTCACACACTCACTGCCGTTCCGAATATCAAAGAACAAATTAATAGACACTACCATGCTGACAATAACATTTATATTTTCATATAAATAGCAATGATAATGTGTGGTCTACGGTATAATATAGCAAAACAAAGCATCAATTTTGCGTTTGTTTACGTTTTCGTCGGTATCAAATTACGTTTTTCCTTATATGTTTGACAATTATTTCGACGCGAATCCTATAATCGACATGACAATTTCTGAGATCAACACAACTTTTCATAATGTCTTTCAATTTCAAGCTGCAAGGAGACTATGAAATTGCATATTAACCAATAACATGGTGAAACATAGTGATTAAAAATAAAAATTTTAAAAGAAAAGAATATTTTTAATTTTCGAAACCTGATCATAAAAAAAATATTAAAAATTTATTTTGGAATTAGATTTATATTACTGCAAAGCGTTCTGTTCTGGCTGTTGATTTCTATTGGCCCGAATCAATTTTGTGAAGATAATATTTTTTATTCCGTGATAGCCATTTATTTAAAATAAATTCGGTTTTAACTTGTGTCACAGAGTGAGAAAGATAAATAACGGCCCGGAATCGAACCAGGGACCCTCATGTTTACCGTACCATGCCCATGGCTCTACCGAGCAAACTAACAAAAGGCACAGATCATACTCACTTCATCCCCATGGGTCAGTTGCGTACTGTGACATTCTTCTCTTCTGCCAAATTGAATTCGTCCTCAAATTCTATGTTTAAATTTTTGTCGTCCAATTCCATATGTTTGTGTACAATTTGGGGAGTATTTTATCAAGTCGCGGTCCTTTGTTTGGGCAACAGAATACTCAATTATCGTCGTACCCAGAGTTCCGTTTCCTGCTCCATAGGTTTTTCCTGCAGAGTACCGGATCGGATCTCATTCGCGCTTTAGCTGTTTAATTGTACAAATTTTTCTGTACTTATTACACAGAAATGAATAAGTATAATACTGACATTTCTTTCAATTGAAAAAATACAGAAAAATATGTCGCAAATAACAGTTGAAAGTGCAAATCAGATGTGATTTTGGTACTTTTGCGGGAGAAACCTAACGGAGAGCACCATCATAAACTCTCGGTACGGACATGCGGGAGTATTCTGCAGAGTTACATTCCCGCAACTACATTGGGCGCTAAATGTCACAGGGTGAGAAAGATGTGCACCAGCCCGGTTATCGAACCAGGGTTTTTTTTTTTTTTTTTTTTTCTCTGTTTTTTTTTTTTTTTTTTTACCACACCATAGCTCTACCTGCTGAGCAAACCGGCACAATACACACTTATTCACCATAGTGATCACTTCATTCAACCAAAAAAATAAACACAAGCTAGAAGTGATGCCAAATTATACAGTCAACTTCACAGATTATGCTCTTGGCGACATTAGCGGGACAACAAATTGTCCCATCAATTTGATCAAAATAAACAACGGAATCTGACAGATAACACTACGACGGCGCATGGAAACATCATTATTCTGGTACTTGGAATCAAAATGTGGATAATTAAGATCAATATGTGAGGCGCTGACGGAAACCTTTAACATTTTTTATCACGATAGCAGCTACAGGGGATTGTTTGGACGCATTAGGTTAGAGAAAACAAAGAGAATACAAAGGATTGGGATAATATACTAAGTGACATTTTTTTTCAACTAACGTACACCAACATAGAGGATTAAAATTTGCGACAATGTTGGATTCTGGATTTTGTGGACAGGTGACAGAAATCGGAGCTGGGATAAGAACCGACAGACGTGATTCTGAAATATGCGTGCTTGGTCTGTGGTTTTTCTTCCAGATCATGTCATGCATGTTTTAATTCACGTCATGTCAAAGCAAGCACTATTGAATATAATGAATAACTTAATAATTCTACACCAGAATTAAGTTCATTCATCGTTCTGATGTGTAACTGATGAATTAAGGTTAAGTTACTTGTATGGACAAACTTTTGCCTCACCACGAAAGTGGAGGGGCATTTAGTGTTACCCTTGACCTTGTCCGTTCTTCGTCCGTCACCAACCTAGTAACTCGAAAAACTTTTAAAACCCGTAATAGCTACATACCTGAAACTTTGGTACATGTATGTTTGATTCGACCCCATGGTCATGGATTATCTCCCCCTTTTCACTTAGAAATATTTTTCCCCCCAATTTTGTCTTGTAGCTCGTAAAACTTTTAAACCCTAATAGGCTACACACCTGAAACTGTATGTCCTTATGAGTAGATATTTGCAAAGTTTATTTTCATTCGACCCCCGAGTCATGGATTATCTCCCTCTTTTTGAATTTATAATTTAAAATTTTTGCCTTGTAACTCGTAAAACTTTTGTAATAGCTACAGCACTGAAAATTTGATATAGCTTCCTTATGATGAGTAGATGCGGAAAGTTTATTTTCGTTTTTTTATTTTTCGATTTTTGATTCTCCCTCCCCTGTCTTATGGATCTCTCCCTTTTGGACACTCAATGTTGCCATTGGAATTTACTATCAAAGCGATATGTGGGGTATTCCTCCGTGTTCTATGAACACATTTTCTAGTTTAGTTACTCTCCCTTTGTTTTTTTCGCGCACTGATTTTGTCCGGAGCATAACGCGACCCTTTGCAATATTTTTTTATGAAACTTAACACATGCATAGGTCTCACTGGACAGGCGGAGCTAGCGTTAAAGGTACATGCCCACTCATAGCACAAAATGTTCTTTATGTCAGAGACATCATCGGAGACATTTTCTGGCCAGATCATTTACCATTACCCCACGTATTGGTTTGTTTTGCATTATTATACATTTTATATCAAAGAAAAATTTCCACATTGATATCAGGGAAGATAACCGTTTGTTTCCTTAAAATGTTTTAACGGGACATTACTATTTACTCTGTATTTATTTGTTGATGTGCAATGATCATACTTTAATAATCTGTCAATTTTTTTTTTTCATGGATGCATTTAATTTAATAGTATAAAATAATTATAAAATATCATCCCCCATTTTTGCACATGAAAATACCGATACCACCGCGCGTCACTATCAGTCAATAAATATTACCAAATAATGATTTATATATTTAGCGGCACTCGTAAATGTTTATAAACTAGTGGAATATGAAAATTATACACTTAATTTCCAATTTCCCATAAAGAGCATTTTTTAGCCTACTGAGTGGGCTTGCAACCCTTTAAAAATGGGTTGGACAATTGTTGTCGCGACCCCGCCTGCGGACAGTGCTTTATAGTCCCTGCACATTGACGTCCATCTGTATTTTTTTTTTGCCGAGCCTGCTTGCGGAAAGCGAGACTTAAGTGATCACAATGACGTCCGTGCGTCATTTCCGTCCCCGAAATCGTGATTTGGTAGTTTTTTAAATACCATATCCTAAAGTCACATTGACTTGAAACATCAAATGCTTATTAGTCATCATCCATATATTCATTCTGTGTCCCACTCATGCGGCCCCTGTGCCCCTAGGTCATGTCAAATGACTTTGAATGTTTTTGTTTAAAGTTTTTGCATACCTTATACTCCACAAACACATTTACCCAGATTTGCTTCAAACTTCAGATAATTCTTTATTATCATCCATATCTTCATATCATAGCCCACGCATGCGACCCCACAATGCCCAAGATCAAGGTCAAATGACTTTCAAATTTGCGTTTAAGCTTTTACATACGTTAATTCAAAAACTTCAAATACAAAATATACTCCGACACCATCAAATGCCTCGGTGGGCTCAACATGCGGGCCATGGCCATCTGGTTTTTTATGTACCGATTTTTTAGGTTTTTAAAGTATTTTTAAAACACATATCTCAGGAAAAAACAGCTTCGCCAATTCACTCGAAGCTTCACAAGTGTGTTTAAATCTCATCCATATTTTAATTCTATGCTCAACAACCCCACGCAACCCCTGTGCCCAAAATCAAGGTCAAATTTGAAAATTTACCTCAAAGTTTTTGACATGCCTGCATTGTGGACAGTGCGATATAGTTGTCTCACATTGGGCCTACATACGTTAACGTACATCCATATGTACGTCACTTCGTGCGTCCGGTTAAAATTGTTTTTGATTTAAGGTTAAAGTTTTAAAGGTACAATGCCCACTCAGTAGGCACAAACTGTTGCTTTATAGCAATTAATAAGTGTAATAAAATAGTGTCACTATTCCACCAGATTCTAAAAATTATGTGTCCCGGCTATCCATATATAATCATTTAGTAATATTTATTTTTACTGATAATGACTAGCAGTGGTATGAAGCTATTTTCATATTCAAATGAGGGCATGATATTTTTATTCCACCGGGTTTTCGAAGAAACGGGTGGCATATAGTGTTTGGACCTCCCTCCCCGTCCGTCCGTCCCGTCCGTCACACTTTTCGGTTAACCACTTTGTCACAGTTTCTCAAATATGCTGCAGGTGGCATCCGCGTTCGACAGACTTTCATTTCTTTGTTTTTTTAAATAATTTATGCTAATTAAAGGTACAATACCCACTCAGTAGGCACAACAATTAAAGTTATGTGTATTCTCAGTTTATTTGTAGGAATTAAATAAGTGTATAATTTTTGTCACTATTCCACCAGTTTCTAAACATTACGAGTGCCCGTTATATGGATATAATCATTTAGTAATGTTTATTTCACTGATAGTTGACACGCGGTGATAAATCAGGCCTATTTTTCATAGGCAAATGGGGCATGATATTTTTTTTAATTACTTACAATAATTAAATGTGTTTCCCTGAAAAAATAATGTTTTCGACAGATTATAAATGTATGATCATTGCACATCAAAAAAAAATAAAAAAAATTTATAATTGTCTTGGTAACATTTTAAGGAAACAACGGTTATCGCGCCCCTAAAGCAGTTTGTGGAAATTTATGTCTGATATTAAAATGTATAATAATGCCAATAAATAAAAAGTGTATTAATTGGTGAATTTAATGTTTTATTTTGCCCGAAAATGTCTCAGAAATGATGTCTCTGATATAAAGAACATTTTTGTGCCTACTGAGTGGGCATGTTACCTTTAAGAAACACTATCTTCTGAAAACCGCTTCAACCAAAATTCACTCGAAACTTCAAATACGGTGTATTTGTCACCCACATTTTCATTATTATTTATATGTGCCCAATGTCACGATCAATTATTACTTTTGAAATTTCCCTTAAAGTTTGTGTTGGGCCTCTTGCAGACAGAGCGATATAGTTGGCACATTGGTGTGCATTCAGGACAAAGTTTTTTGGTTTTTTTAAAGTGTTTTTTTAGTTAAAGTTTTTGGTATACTATCAAAGCCTCGGCGGGTGCGGCATGTTTTATTTTTACGTCAACGGGCTAAAGCTTTGTTGCAATAAACAAAATTGGTTTGTACATCCAAATGCCTCGGCGGGCACGACATGCATGCCATGGCCATCTAGTTTATATGGCCATGCGATTTGATCATCGGCCATCGCACCATGACCTAGTTTAGCACTTGATCAGTCGGCCATCGCACCAGGGACTAGTTTAGCACTAGATCAGTAGGCCATCGCACCAGGACCAGTTTAGAACTTGATCAGTCGGCCATCACACCAGGACTATTTAGCACTTGAACAGTCGGACATCGCTCCAGGACTAGTTTTAGAACTTGATCAGTCGCCATCGCACCAGGACTAGTTTAAAACTTGATCAGTTTACCATCTCACCAGGACTAGTATAGCACTTGATCAGTCGGCCATCGCACCAGGACTAGTTTAGAACTTGTTCAGTCGGCTATCGCACCAGGACTAGTATAGCACTTGATCAGTCGGCCATCGCACCGGGACTAAGTTTTTTAGCCCTTGATCATCGGCCCATAACGCACCAGGCCAAGTATCACACTCGATCAGTCGGCCATCGCACCAGGACTAGTTTAGAATTTGATCAGTTGGCCATTGCTCCAGGACTAGTTTTATAACTTGATCAGTCGGGGGCCATCGCATCAGCAGCCACAGGACTAGTTTAACACTTGATCAGTCGGCAATCTCACCATGACTAGTATAGAACAAGATCAGTCGGCCATCGCTCCAGGACTAGTTTAGCCCTTGGTCAGATCGGGGGCCATCACACCAGGACTAGTTTTAGCCTTGATTCAGTCGGCCATCGCACAGGACTAGTGTAGCCCTTGATCAGTCGGCCATCGCACCAGGACTAGTATAGAACTTGATCAGTCGGCCATCGCACCAGGACTAGTTTAGCCCTTGATCAGTCGGTCATCGCACCAGACTGGTAGAGCACTTGATCAGTCTACCATCGCACCATAAGTATATAGCGCTTGATTAGTCGCCCATTGCACCATGCCCAGTATGGCACTTGATCAGTTGGCCATCTCACCATGCCCAGTATAGCACGTGATCAGTCGGCCATGCCGAGTATAGCACTTGATCAGTCGGCCATCGCACCAGGACTAGTAGAGCACTTGATCAGTCTGCCATCGCACCATAACTAGGACGCCAAATGTAGATGGCTGGTGTGTGTGGGGGATCATTGTTTTGTGTCCCCGGCGGTGGTGCGGAGTACATAATAATTACTGTATGACAATTACATTTGTACTTGAACACACATGTATGCACTGTGATACCGTACTTCACAATCCTCAGTTTTAAATTGTTTCTGTATCGTAAAACTGAACATTTATTCATTTTGAAGAACTTAAAATTGTGGCAGATGTAGATGGCTGGTGTGCGTGGGGGATCATTGTTTTGTGTCCCCGGCGGTGGTGCGGAGTACAGTGATGAATTACTGTATATTGAACACACAATGTATATGTACTGTGATACAGTACTTCACAATCCTCAGTTTTAAATATTGTTTCTGTATCGTAAAACTGAAAATGTATTCATTTTGAAAAACTTAAAATTGTGGCAGATGATCGAAATGAAAACCGGATGTTTACATTCGAAATGAACCAATGCATCGGTATATTTTAACCACACGATGACCCACTTTATATTCATACCATATCCGTACGGATATCGTATATACGAACGGATATCGGTATGTTTTGTATAATATTCGTTATAGTACGTTTGTATAATCACTGATAATGTAAACAAACTGTACTATACTATGACACGGTAAGTTTTTTACCGCAAATAGCGAAAGAATGACCGCACAAACGGTATCGCGAAAAAGAATGACCGCACAAAATGGACCGCGAAAGAATGACCGCACAAACGGTATCGCGAAAGAATGACCGCAAAAACGGGACCGCGTTTGGACCGCAATTAGACTGCAATTCCAGAGGGGAAGAATTGCAATTCAAGGACCGCTGGATTGCAATTCTTGGTAAGCGAATCGCAGGCGGGAGTGTATTGGTAAATAATCTTGTTAAAGACTTGAAATAGTTCAGAAACTAAATATTTCAATTGTGTCCAACATCAACCTTTAATTTACTTGACTATCGATAACGTTGTACTGAATGAAGCCATATATAACACGAAGTAGTCACACGAGTGGAAGACTCGGACATAGGACCCAATACTTGGCTCATTTGGAAAACGTTACCACACCCACCTATTTCCATACACTATTGTTACCCCACCCACCCATTTCCATACAGTACACCTTACAGCCTTTTCCGGAAAGGTATAGTGTATGAAAATGGGTGGGTGGGGTAACATTTTCCAAATGATCCAAGTATTGGGTCCAAGGTCCGAGTCTTCCACCTGTGGAAGAAGTGCCATGTTGACATGACTATTTGTTTTATATATATTGAGAGCGATCACGTATTCTCACATGGTGTTGTTTCAGCTGTAATCACTGGCATAAAACAATATCAAGTTATAGTACAAACACATAAATGTGACTGTGACTGGAGAAATGGGGCTTACGTGTTTTGCGACCAGTGTAGATCCAGGTAAGTCTGTGCATCCGCACACTCTGATCAGGGTCTACACTGTTCGCCATTCCGTCAATAACACACTCGCCATGCTTCTACTAACCAATATAGATCATCAGCGTACTACTTGAGTTTGCTATTTGATCAGGTGCTACACTGGTCACAGATCACATAAGCCCCATTTCAGCCATCACCACCACGAATTAAAAAACTGATATACACCAATGCCTGCACTAATCATGCCAATATTTGAATTCATTTTTATTTCAAAACACTTGAATATTGTCCTTGAGATCAAGCAGCTATTTGGCTGAGCCTGAGCTGTGCTACAGCACAGCTCAGGCTCAGCCAATCAAGTCGCTTGATTGAGAGTTGAAATCGGCAATAGATGTCCAAGTACATGGTGGCCACACAATGGATGTGCTTGTGTACTCCCGATACCAACATGACGTTTGTCACAATACACCAAGTACACTCCCGCCTGCGATTCGCTTACCAAGAATTGCAATCCAGCGGTCCTTGAATTGCAATTCTTCCCCTCTGGAATTGCAGTCTAATTGCAGTCTAATTGCGGTCCAAACGCGGTCCCGTTTTTGCGGTCATTCTTTCGCGATACCGTTTGTGCGGTCATTCTTTCGCGGTCCAGTTTGTGCGGTCATTCTTTCGCGATACCGTTTGTGCGGTCATTCTTTCGCTATTTCCGGTAAAAACTTACCGTATCATCGTATAGTACAGTTTGTTTACATTATCAGTGATTATACAATCGTACTAATACGAATATTATACAAACATACGATATCCGTTCGTATATACGATATAACCGTACGGATATGGTAACTGAATAATAAAAAGTGGGTCATCCTGTGGTTAAAATATACGATGCACCGGTTTGATTTCGAAAGTAAACATCCGGTTTTCATTTCGATCATCTGCCATAATTTGAAGTTTTTCAAAATGAATAAATGTTCAGATTTTACGATAAACAGAAACAATAATTTAAATACTGAGATTGTCAAGTACTGTATCACAGTACATATACATTGTGTAGTTCAATATACAGTATTCATCACTGTACTACCCGCACACCGCCGGGGACACAAAACAATGATCCCCCACCCCCACGCACACCAGCCATCTTTGGCATCTACATTTGGCCGTCCTAATAGTTCCGGTCTATAACCCACAGTGGGAACCAATGTGTACACCACCCACCACCAGTTTTTGTCAAGACTACAACTACAACCCGCACCCCGCCCCGCCCCGACCACCACTTCTGTCTGTAAAATTGCAGGATGACGTGGCCGACTGATCAAGTGCTAAACTAGCCCTGGTGCGATGACCGACTGATCAAGTGCTATATTCTAGTCTTTGGTGCATGGCCGACTGATCAAGTTCTAAACTAGTCATGGTGGCGATGGCCGACTGATCGAGTGCTAACTAGTCCAGGTGCGATGGCCGACTGAGCCAGGACTAAACTAGTCTTGGTGCGATGGCCGACTGATCAAGTTCTAAACAAGTCGTGGTGCGATGGCCGACTGATCAAGTTCTAAACTAGTCCTGGTGCGATGGCCGACTGATCAAGGGTGGGCTACACTAGTTCATGGTGCGATTGGCCGACTGATCAAGTTCTAAACTAGTCATTGGTGCGATGGCCGACTGATCGATGCTATACTAAGTCCAGGTGCGATGGCCGACTGAGCAAGGGCTAAACTAGTCTTGGTGCGATGGCCGACTGATCAAGTTCTACTATCGTGGTGCGATGTGGCCGACTGATCAAAGTTCTAAACTAGTCCTGGTGCGATGGCCGATTGACAAGGGCAAAACTAGTCTTGGTGCGGTGCCGACTGATCAAGTTCTTAAAACTAGTCCCTGGTGCGATGGCCGACTTGATCTAGTTCTAAACTAGTCCTGGTGCGATGGCCCGACTGAGCAAGGGCAAAACTATCATGGTGCGGTGGGCCGACTGATCAAGTTTCTAAACTATCCTGGTGCGATGGCCGACAGATCAAGGACTAAACTAGTATTGGTGCGATGGCCGACTGATCAAGTTCTAAACTAGTCGTGGTGCGATGGCCGACTGATCAAGTTCTAAACTAGGTCCTGGGGCGATGTCCGACCGATCGGAAGTGTATACTAGTCCTGGTGCGATGGCCGACTAATCAATGGGCTAAACTAGTCGCAGTTGCGATGGCCGACTGATCAATGGCTAAACTATTCCTGGTGCGATGGTTCGAGCTGATCAAGTTCTAAACTAGTCCTGGTGCGATGGCCGACTGATCAAAGTTTATAAACTATTCCTGGTGCGATGGCCGATGATCGAGTGCTATACTAGTCCCTGGTGCGATGGCCGACTGATCAAGTGCTAAAGTAGTACAGGTGTGATGGCGACTAATCAAGTTCTAAAACTAGTCCTTGTGTGATGGCCGACTGATATGAGTGCTATACTATCCTGGTGCGATGGCCGACTGATCAAGTGCTAAAGTAGTCCCGGTGCGATGACCGACTGATTCGAGGTGCAATACTAGTCCTGGTGTTGTGGCCACTGATTGAGTGCTATACTAGTGTGGTGCGATGGCCGACTGATCAAGTGCTAAAGTATCCTTGGTGTGATGGCCGAATGATCTAGTGCTATACTCGCATGGCCGACTGATAACGTGCTATACTGGGCATGGTGAGAATGGCCACTGATCAAGTGCTATACTGGGCATGGTGTCAATGGGCGACTGATCAAGCGCTATACTAGTTATGGTGCGATGGCAGACTGATCAGTGGCTCTGCTAGTCCTGGTGCGATGGCCGACTGATCAAAGTGCTATAACTCGGCATGGCCGACTGATCACGTGCTAATACATGGGCATAGTGAGATGCCAACTAATCAAGTGCTATACGTACTGACATGGTGAAATACTACACTACGCCTGCGATTCACTTACCAAGAATTTTCATCCAGCGGTCGCTGAATTGCAATTCGTCCGCTCTGAAATGCAGTCTAATTTACGGTCCAATTCGCGGTCCCGTTTGTTGCGGTCATTCTTTCACGAATACCGTTTTGTGCGGTAATTCTTTCGCGGTCCAGTTTGTGTGGTCATTCCTTTCGCGATACCGTTTGTGCGGTCATTCTTTCGCTATTTCCGTTAAAAAACTTACCGTATCATCGTATAGTACAGTTTGTTTACATTATACTTAAACGTACTATACGAAATATTATACAAAACATAAACGATATCCGTTCGTATATACGATATATCCGTACGGATATGGTATGAATATACAGTGGGTAATCGTGTGGTTAAAATATACCGATGCACCGGTTCATTTCGCATGTAAACATCCAGGTTTTCATTTCGATCATCTGCCACAATTTTAAGTTTTTCAAAATGAATAAATATTCAGTTTTACCATACAGAAACAATTTAAAACTGAGGATTGTGAAGTACGGTATCACAGTGCATATACATGTGTGTTCAATACAGTAATTCATCAGTAATTCATCATTGTACTCCGCACCACTGCCGGGGACACAAAACAATGATCCCCCACACACACCAGCCATCTACATTTGGCGTCCTAAAAGTTCCGGTCTATATCCCACAGTGGGAACAATGTGTATCACCACCACCACCAGTTTTTGTCTATGACTACACAACACCCCCCACCCCCGACCACCACTAAACTAGTCCTGGTGCGATGGCCGACTGATCGAGTGCTATACTAGTCGTCCTGGTGCGATGGCCGACTAATCAAGGGCTAAACTAGTCCCAGTGCGATGGCCGACTGATCAAGGGCTAAACTATTCCTGGTGCGATGGTCGACTGATCAAGTTCTAAACTAGTCCTGGTGCGATGGCGCCCTACTGATCAATGTTATAAACTAGTCCCGGTGCGTTATGACCGACTGATCGAGTGCTGATACTAGTCCTGGTGTGATGGCCGATGATGAGTGCTATACTAGTCCTGGTGCGATGGCGACTGATCAAGTGCTAAAGTTAGTCCTGGTGTGATGGCCGAATGATTCTATGCTATACTCGGCATGGCCGACTGATCACGTGCTATACTGGGCATGGTGTGATGGCCAACTGATCAAGTGCTATACTGGGCATGCTAATGCAAGGGCGACTGATCAAGCGCTATACTAGTTATGGTGCGATGGCAGACTGATCAAGTGCTCTGCTAGTCCTGGTGCGATGGCCGACTGATCACGTGCTATACTGGGCATGGTGAGATGGCCAACTAATCAAGTGATATACGTACTGGGCATGGTGGAAATACTACACTCCGCTGCGATTCATAAAGTAATTCATCATTGTACTCCGCACCACCGCGGGGGACACAAAACAATGATCCCCCACACACACCAGCCATCTACATTTGGCATCCTAAAAGTTCCGGTCTATATCACCACCACCACCACCACCACCACCACCAGTTTGTGTCTATGACTACACTACACCCCCCCCCCCACCGACCACCACTTCTGTCTGTAACGCAGGATGGACGTGGCCGACTAATCAAGTGCTAACTAGTCCTGGTGCGATGGCCAGACTTATTACAAGGGCTAAACTTAGTCCCCAGTGCGATGGCCGACTGATCAAGGGCTAAAAAAAAAACTATTCCTGGTGCGATGGTCGACTGATCAAGTTCTAAAAACTAGTCCTGGTGCGATGGCCGACTGATCAGTTATAAACTAGTCCCGGTGCGGTATGACGACTGATCGCGAGTGCTATACTAGTCCTGGTGTGATGGCCGAACTGATTGAGTGCTATACTAGTCCTGGTGCGATGGCCCGATGATCAAGTGCTAATGTAGTCCTGGTGTGATGGTTCCGAATGATCTAGTGCTATACTCGGCGATGGCCGACTGATCACGTGCTATCACTGGGCATGGTGAGATGGCCAAACTGATCAAGTGCTATACTGGGCATGGTTGCATGGGCGACTGATCAAGCGCTATACTAGTTATGGTGCGATGGCAGACTGATAAAGTGCTCTGCTAGTCCTGGTGCGATGGCCGACTGATCAAGTGCTATACTGGGCATGGTGAGATGGCCAACTAATCAAGTGATATACGTACTGGGGCATGGTGAAATACTACACTCCCGCCTGCTGATTCATAAGTAATTCATCATTGTACTCCGCACCACCGCGGGGGACACAAAACAATGATCCCCCACACACACCAGCCATCTACATTTGGCATCCTAAAAGTTCCGGTCTATATCACCACCACCACCACCACCACCACCACCAGTTTGTGTCTATGACTACACTCACACACCCCCACCGACCACCACTTCTGTCTGTAACGCAGGATGACGTGGCCGACTAATCAAGTGCTAAACTAGTCCTGGTGCGATGGCCGACTGATCAAGTGCTATAATAATAGTCTTGGTGCGATGGCCGACTGATAAAGTTCTAAAGTAGTCTTGGTGCGATGGCCGACTGATCAAGTTCTAAACTAGTCGTGGTGCGATGGCCGACTGATCAAGTTCTAAACTAGTCATGGTGCGATGGCCGACTGATCGAGTGCTATACTAGTCCTGGTGCGATGGCGATGGCCGACTGATCAAGGGCTAAACTATTCCTGGTGCGATGGTCGACTGATCAAGTTCTAAACTAGTCCTGGTGTGATTGCCGACTGATCAAGTGCTACATGTATACTCGGCATGGCCGACTGATCACGTGCTATACTGGGCATGGTGAGATGGCCAACTGATCAAGTGCTATACTGGGCAATGGTTGCAATGGGCGACTAATCAAGCGCTATACTACTTATGGTGCGATGGCAGACTGATCAAGTGCTCTACTAGTCCTGGTGCGATGACCGACTGATCAAGGGCTACACTAGTCCTGTGCGATGGCCCGACTGATCAAGGGCTAAACTAGTCCTGGTATGATGGCCGACTGACCAAGGGCTAAACTAGTCCTGGAGCGATGGCCGACTGATCTAGTTCTATACTAGTCATGGTGAGATTGCCGACAGATCAAGTGCTAAACTAGTCCTGGAGCGCTGGCCGACTGATCAAGTTCTAAACTAGTCCTGGTGCGATGGCCGACTGATCGAGTGCTATACTTGTCCTGGTGCGATGGCCGACTGATCAAGGGCTAAACTAGTCCCGGTGCGATAGCCGACTGATCAAGTGCTATACTAGTCCTGGTGTGATGGCCGACTGAACAAGTTCTAAACTAGTCCTGGTGCGATGGCCGACTGATCAAGTGCTATACTAGTCCTGGTGAGATGGGAAACTGATCAAGTTTTAAACTAGTCCTTGTGTGATGGCCGACTGATCAAGTTCTAAACTAGTCCTGGAGCGATGTCCCGACTGATCAAGTGCTAAACTAGTCCTGGTGTGATGGCCGACTGATCAAGTGCTAAACTAGTCCTGGTGCGATGGCCGACTGATCAAGTGCTAAACTAGTCATGGTGTGATGGCCGACTGATCAAATCGCATGCCATAATAAACTAGATGGCCATGGCCTGCATGTCGTGCCCGCCGAGGCATTTGATAGTACAAACAATTTTTTTTATTGCAACAAAGCTTTAGCCCGTTGACGTAAAAACATGCCGCACCCGCCGGGCTTTGATAGTATACCCAAAAACTTTAACTAAAAAACACTTTAACAAAAACTTTATCCTGAATGCACACCAATGTGCCAACTATATCGCTCTGTCTGCAAGCGGGCCCAACAAAAACTTTAAGGGAAATTTCAAAGTAATTTGACAGTGACATTGGGCACATATAAATAATAATGAAAATGTGGGTGACAAATACACCGTATGTGAAGTTTCGAGTGAATTGGTGAAGCTGTTTCAGAGATATAGTGTTCTTAAAGGTACATGCCCACTCAGTAGGCACAAAATGTTCTTTATATCAGAGACATCATCTGAGACATTTTCTGGCAAAATAAACATTAATTCACCATTAATACACATATTTATTGGCATTATTATACATTTTATATCAGACATAAATTTCCACACTGCTATCAGGGGCGATAACCGTGTTTCCTTAAAATGTTACCAAGACATTACTATTTATTTTTTGATGTGCAATGATCATACTTTATAATCTGTCGAAAACATTATTTTTTCAGGGAAACGCATTTAATTAGTATAAGTTTAATTAAAAAATATCATGCCCCATTTGCCTATGAAAATAGCCTGATATCACCGCGTGTCACTATCAGTGAAATAAACATTACTAAATGATTATATCCATATAACGGGCACTCGTAATGTTTAGAACTGGTGGAATAGTGACAAAATTATACACTTATTTAATTCCTACAAATAACTGAGAATACACATAACTTTAATTTGTTGTTGTGCTACTGAGCGGGTATGTACCTTTAATTAGCATAAATTATTAAAAACAATAAATGCGTCTGTCGAACACGGATGCCACCTGCAGCATATTTGAGAAACTGTGACAAAGTGGTTAACCGAAAAGTGTGACGGACGGACAGACGGACGGACGGTACAAACACTATATGCCACCCGTTTCTTCGAAACCCGGTGGCATAAAAATATCATGCCTCTCATTTGAATATGAAAATAGCTTGATACCACTGCTAGTCATTATCAGTAAAAATAAATATTACTAAATGATTATATATGGATAGCGGGCACACATAATTTTTAGAACTGGTGGAATAGTGACACAATTATACACTTATTTAATTGCTATAAAGAACAGTTTGTGCCTACTGAGTGGGCATGTACCTTTAAAAACTTTAACCTTAAATCAAAAAAATTTAACCGGATGGATGTACGTACGTACGTATGTAGGCCAATGTGACAACTATATCGCACTGTCCACTTGCAGGCATGTCAAAAACATTGAGGTAAATTTGAAAGTAATTTTACCTTGATATTGGGCACAGGGGTTGCAGGAGTTGAGCATAGAATGAAAATATGGATGATGATAAACACACATGTGAAGCTTCGAGTGAATTGGCGAAGCTGTTTCTGAGATATAGTGTTCTTAAAAAAAAAATTTTAACCTACGGTAAATAAAAATCAGATGGCCATGGCCCGCATGTTGAGCCCACCGAGGCATTTGATGGTGTCCGAGATATATTTATTTGAAGTTTGAATTAACGTATGTAAAAGCTTTAACGCAAATTTGAAAGTCATTTACCTTGACCTTGATCTTGGGCATGTGGGTCGCATGCCTGGGCTATAATATGAAAAATATGGATGATAATAAAGAATTATCTGAAGTTTGAAGCAAATCTGGGTAAGTGTTGTGGAGATATAAGGTATGCAAAAACTTTAACAAAAATTTCAAAAGTCCAATTTCACCTTGACTTGGGGGCACAGGGGCCGCATGAGTGGCAGACAGAATGATATATGGATTATGACTAATAAGCATTTGATGTTTCAAGTCAATGTGACTTAGGATATGGTATTTAAAAACATACACCGATTTCGGACGGACTGACCGACACGGACGTCATTGTGATAACTAAGTCTCGCTTTCCGCAAGCAGGCTCGGCAAAAAAAATACAGATGGACGTCAATGTGCAGACTATATCGCACTGTCCGCAGGCGGTCGCGACAACAATTGTCCAACCCCTTTTTAAAGGTGCAAGCCCACTCAGTAGGCTAAAAATGCTCTTTATGGGAATTAAATAAGTGTATAATTGTCACTATTCCACTACTTTAATATTACGAGTGCCCGCTATACAGATATAATCATTTGGTAATATTTATTTTACTGATAGTGACGCGCGGTGGTATCGGTATTTTCATGTGCAAATGGAGCATGATATTTTATAATTATTTATACTATTAAATTAAATGCATCAACTGAAAAAAAAATTGACAGATTATAAAGTATGATCATTGCACATCAACAAATAAATACAGAGAATAAATAGTAATGTCCGTTAACATTTTAAGGAAACACGGTTATCGTCCCTGATATCAATGTGGAAATTTTCTTCTGATATAAAATGTATAATAATGCCAAACAATATGTGGGTAATGGTAAATGATTGTTTATCTGGCCAGAAAATGTCTCCGATGATGTCTCTGACATAAAGAACATTTTGTGCCTACTGAGTGGGCATGTACCTTTAACGCTAGCTCCGCCCTGTCCAGTGAGACCTATGCATGTGTTAAGTTTCATAAAAAATATTGCAAAGGGTGTTCGCGTTATGCTCCGGACAAATCAGTGCGCGAAAAAACAAAGGGAGATAACTAAACTAGAAAATGTGTTCATAGAACACGGATACCCCACATATCGCTTTGATAGTAAACAAGGCAAAATTCCAGTGTCCAAAAGGGAGAGATAATCCACGACACGGGGTTCGAATCAAAAATCGAAATAAATTTTCCGCATCTACTCATCAGAAGGAAGCTACATATCAAATTTCAGTGCTGTAGCTATTACAAAAGTTTTACGAGTTACAAGGCAAAATTTTCAAATTATAATTCAAAAAGAGGGAGATAATCCATGACTCGGGGGTCGAATGAAAATAAACTTTGCAAATCTACTCATCATAAGGACATACCAAGTTTCAGGTGTGTAGCTATTAGGGTTTAAAAGTTTTACGAGCTACAAGACAAAATTGGAAAATTCTAACTTGAAAAGGGGGAGATAATCCATGACCATGGGGTCGAATCAAACATACATGTACCAAGTTTCAGGTATGTACTATTACGGTTTAAAAGTCTTTCGAGTTACTAGCTTGGTGACAGACGGAAGAACGGACAAGGTCAAGGGTAACACTAAATGCCCCCTCCTCTATCGTGGTGAGGCAAAAGTTGTCATATACAAGTAACTTACCTTAATTTATCAGTTACACATCAGACGATGAATGAACTTTAATTCTGGTGTAGAATATTAAAGTTATTCATTATATTCAATAGTGCTGCTTTGACATGACGTGAAATTAAAACATGCATGACATGATCTGGAAGAAAAACCATAGACCAAGCACGCATATTCAGAATCACGTCTGTCGGTTCTTATCCAGCTCCGATTTCTGTCACCTGTCCACAAAATCCAGAATCCAACATTGTCGCAAATTTAATCCTCTATGTTGGTGTACGTTAGAACAAAATGTCACTTAGTATATTATCCAATCCATTGTAATCTATTGTTTCTCTAAATAAATGCGTCCAACAATCCCTATAGCTGCTATCGTGATAAAAAATGTTAAAGGTTCCGTCAGCGCCTCACATATTGATCTTAATATCCACCATTTTGATTCCAAGTACCAGAATAATGATGTTTCCATGCGCCGTCGTAGTGTTATCTGTCAGATTCCGTTGTTTATTTGATTAAATTGATGGACAAATTTGTGTCCGCTAATGTCGCCAAGAGCATAATCTGTGACGTTGACTGTAATAATTTGGCATAACTTCTAGCTTGTGAATTTTTGGTTGAATGAAGTGATCACTATGGTGAATAAGTGTGTATTTGTGCCCGGTTTGCTCAGCAGGTAGAGCGATGGTGTGGTAAACCAGAGATCCCCGGTTCGATTCCGGGCTGGTGCACATCTTTCTCACCCTGTGACATTTAGCGCCCAACGTAGTTGCGGGAAGTAACTCTGCAGAATACTCCCGCATCGTCCGTACCGAGAGTTTATAATGGTGCTCTCCGTAGGTTTCCCCTGCAAAGTACCAAATCACATCTGATTTGCACTTCAACTGTTAATTGCGACATATTTTCTGTATTTTTCAATTGAAAGAAATGTCAGTATTATACTTATTCATTTATGTGTAATAAGTACAGAAAAATATGTCACAATTAACAGCTAAAGCGCGAATGAGATCCGATTCGGTACTATGCAGGAAAAACCTATGGAGCACCGGAACTCTGGGTACGGATGATAAATGAGTATTCTGTTGCCCAACAAAGGACCGCGACTGATAAATACTCCCAAATTGTACCCAAACATATGGAATTCGGAGACAAAAATTAAACATAGAATTCGAGGACGAATTTCAATTTGGCGGAGAAGAATGTCACAGTACGCAACTGACCATGGGGATGAAGTGTGTATGATCTGTGCCTTGTTAGCTTGCTCGGTAGAGTCATGGGCATGGTACGGTAAACATGAGGTCCCTGGTTCGATTCCGGGCCGTTATTTATCTTTCTCACTCTGTGACACAAGTAAACCGTTTTATTTTAAATAAATGGCTATCACCGGAATAAATATTATCTTCACAAAATTTGAATCGGGCCAATAGAAATCAACAGCTAGAACAGAACGTTTGCAGTAATATAAATCTAATTCCAAATAAATTTTTAATATTTTAATTTTTATGATCAGGTTTCGAAAATTAAAATATGCTTTTCTTTTAAAATTATTATCAATATGTTCACCATGTTATTATGGTTAATATGCAATTCACAGTCTCCTTGCAGCTTGAAATTGAAAGACATTATGAAAAGTTTTATTGATCTCAGAAATTGTCATGTCGACTATAGGATCGCGTCGAAATAATGTCAACATAATAGGAAAAAGTAATTTGATACCGACGAAAAAGTAAACAAAACGCAAAATTGATGCTTTGTTTTGCTATATTATACCGTAGACCACACATTATCATTTGATTTTATATGAAAATAAAATATATTGTCAGCATGGTGGTGTCTATTAATGTGTTCTTGATATTCGGAACGGCAGTGAGTGAGTGACGACATTTTGTTTTGTCCAAGAAATTGTCAAGGTCAATGTTTCACTGTTTGTCTCGCAATAACCCGCCGATTTATATTGCGCACCAAAAAAACAGATCACAAATACCGCTGACTTTCTAGGGTAGTCACTTTGAATTAGATAGATGGGATAAAATGTTGGATTGGAACACGGATACGTTTGTCAACTATTTCGATTTTATTGCCGCATTGGTTAAGCAGAGCGGTCCGCTGGTTTTACAGCAGAGCGCAGCGTAAAGCGGTCATTCTTTCGCAGTTTACAGAAACAAAGGAGCGTAAATTGCAATTAAAAGCGGAGCGCAGCGCGAACTGCGCTATAAGAATTGCAATTCCGCAACCAACTCTTTGGACCGCGGTCACATGATTGCAGTCCGATTGCGGTCCGATTGCGGTCCAATTGCAATTAATGGGAACGCGAATTGCAATCCTGCGCTCCAGGAATTGAAATTCGCCTGGTAAGAGAACCGCAGGCCACTCTGTACGTGGTGGCCATGCAATGGATGTGCGTGCCAGCTATCTCAAACTAACTGCTTGTGTACCTCCCGATACCAACATGACGTTTGTCACAATACACCAAGTACGTGGTGGCCATACAATGGATGTGCGTGCCAGCTATCTCAAACTAACTGCAATGGACCGGACACCCTGGGAGGTCCCCATTGTAAAACAGGGAAATGACTACTTCAAGACACGCGTGGCTGCTTAGCGATCATGAACAGACATTATTATCGGAGCTAAATGGCAATTTAACATATCTAAATTAACTCAAATGTAATCGTTTCAGACGAACTGTTGAGTATTACAAACACTTGTAACCGTCCACGTGTTTTGTTTGTTTGTTTATTGGTGTTTAACAGTCTATCAACAACAGCTAAGGTTATTTAAGGCCCGGCCAACGGGTTCGACCCCGCATTTAATCTGCTGCATTGGGGGGTGGTGGGGGGGGGGTGGAATTCCAAAATCAGAACGGAATATTTACATCGAGAAAAAATATATTCGGCCCTGAAATTGGAATAACCTGGTGCCAGGTCCATACCGCACCAAAATCACTTGACCCCTTCCCCTATTGAACAGTAATACCGGTATGATCACTCTTATAGGGGGATAAAGACGTATGTGATGGCCAAATCAGTAGCCTATTTCACAACATAGCAAAGTATACTTTGAGGGAGTTATCATTTATTTTCCCCAAAATGCATTATTTCATATAGAACTAACCACTGCATATATTTGATGATTAAATGTATGCAGAATTATTATACTGAATGTATTACATTATCACAGCCAAAATGGCTGTGCTAATGTAATAAATTCAGTATAATAAAAATTAATAAATGTATCCTTAAATTGAAAATTTCTTCCTCAAAGTATACTTTGCTAGATAAGTATACTTTGCAATTTTGATGAAATCGGCTACAGGTCTCTATCATGGAGTCCTGTAAGGATGGACCCCGATCTTTAAATAAATTACCCATCGCATGCTCCACCTGCCGCCCACAACCGTCCACGTGTTAACGGCATTGCCTCAGGGACAGGATGGTGAAAATCATCCCGACTGGACAGCGATGTAGAATTATGCTCTGAGAAGCGATGTACATACTTATTGTTTACCCTAGTTTATCGACCAATGAAAGGACAGCATTTCGTCATTAAATGTTCAGCCGCTCTATTCAGAACTGATTGTACGCGTTGCTGCCATCATTTCTCATGACACAAAGCATATTACCGCCCACACACGCGTGTCACACCGCCAATCATATGCTAGTATAGCGATTTGAAATCACGTTTAGGGACGGAGCTTCGCCAGTGTGCTGGTAAACAATAAGCAGGTCATAGTTCACATATTGAATGTTTAATAAATTAATTTATTAAAGATTCAATATATGAACTATAACTATTACATATGTATCCAGTCGCCGTTGTAAGCAAAACATTGCAAGACAAAACTAAACGAAACCCCATATTTCAATGTGCAAAGTCTATACAAATAGCGAACACCATTTACTGTCTGTTCCACGTTTTTATGCCGACGAACTTTTGGCTATTAAACACATTAAATCTAAACAATATTTAAATGTAAGTACTTTTTCATCAATAATAAAAAAAGTCACCCTCCCTAAAAAAAAATATTTGATGAAATTCCATCAACTATTGGTTTTATTGCGAAATAACGATTTTCCTATGGGAATTTAACATGGGGCAAAAAGGATGAGAATGGTGACGAAAAGGGTCGAAAAACTATTTTGTTTGGAAATTCACTCCGAAACCTGGCGAGATAGCTTTGAAATGATGTAAATAAGAAAACAAAAGTTAGATCTTGAAAATCGGTCCACAAATAAAAAATTATTTAAAAAAAAATGTATTTTTAGTCCACATGATAATTCTCATACGAAAATCGCTTTTTTATCGCAATAAAATAAATATTTGACGGAATTTCTTAAAAAAAAGAATTTTTGGGGGAGGGTGACTTTTTTTCTTTTTATTAAAAAGTGCTTACAATCAAATATTTCTTGGATTGAATGTGCTTAATTGCCAAAAGTTCGTCGGCAGCAAAACGTGGAACAGACAGTAGTTGGTGTTTAAGTCGGTGAACAGCACCTGACACGGGAACGAGCCTGGGGCCTCTGATTTACAGTGCCACTGCTCTACCGACGGAACTAGCCGTGCACAGATACACTTCCTCTCCATACCGACCACGGCAAAAATGTTAGCAATGTGGTTCAACGTCCCAGCAGCAGCTAAGGTCATATAGGGACCACGACAAATACAACGGGAAATGTTAAATGAGCACACAAACAAAGTTAACTCTTTCACCCCTAAACGTTAACATCGCATGTTTCCTGTTAACACTAGAATATTTCCTTAATCCGAAAAATATGGAAGCCATGGAGGAACTTCTGAGTTCAATACCTCTAGCTTCCTTACTTCCTACTTTCTTACTTCTAACTTCCAACTTCATTACCTCCTACTTCTAACTTCATTAAGTTAGAAGTAAGAAATAATGAAGCTAGAAGTAATGAAGTTAGACGTAAGGAAGTTAGAAGTAAGAAGTGATGAAGTTCGAAGTAATGAAGTTAAAAGTAGAAGTAATGAAGTTGAATGTTAGAAGTAAGAAGTAAGGAAGTTAGAAGTAATGAAGTAATGAAGTTGGAAGCTAGATGTAAGAAAGTAGGAAGTTACAAATAAGGAAGTGAGAAGTAATGAAGTTAGAAGTATTGAAGTCAGAAGTCCCTCCAGGGCTTCCATAGAAAAGCGATAAAGTATGTACATGTATAATGGTTATGAAATATTAAAACTACGTATTATGCCGTTCGAAAGGAATACAATAGTGTTAGTCTCAACCCGCTATACATATATATCCCATTACATGTTATTTACACAGACAGTACAGTCGAATTGGTCACCGACTTATACAAAAGAATTAGCTCTGTATATATTTTTGAACTCGACATTCAGTATACTAGGAAGTAAATGGCGACCAACGTAGGCCCTGATCTGACGACACGGTGGAACATGTAGATCTTCAGATATGCTGCTCGCATATGGCTTAACCTGTCCACCCCTAAATATCTGATAGTACATGTACCATTTCTATTTCTGGACTATTCCATTAAAAGTATATGCCTACTCACTAGGCACAAAGTTGTCTTTATTAGGAATTACAAAAGTGTATCATTGTGTCACTATCGCACCAGTTCTGAAAATTACAAGTGCCCGCTATACAGATATAATCATTTATCAATATGTATTTTACTGATAGTGACTAGCGGTGGTATCAGGCTAATTTCACATGCAAATGAGGCATAATATATTTTTTTATTATTTATACTAATTAAATGCGTCACCTGAAAAAAAAATATTTTCTACAGATTATAAAGTATGATCATTGCACATAAACAAATAAATACAGAGAATACATATTAATGTCCGTTAACATGCTAAGGACACACGTTTATCGCCCCTGAAATCAGTGAAATTTATGTCTGATATAAAATGTACATGTATAATAATGCTTATCAAAACGTAGGGTAATTTTTAGAACTGGTGAAATAGTGACATAATTATACATTTATTTAATTCCTATAAAGAACAGTTTGTGCCTACTGAGTGGGCATGTACCTTTAATCAAATAAGCGATATTTTTTATAAAAATCAAAAACATACTGACAAACACTGCCGCTCCAGATGAGACGGCTTGTTACACGCCGGCCCATCTGGATCTACAGTGTTTGCAAATGTTTGCTTTATGGTATATATGGCTGAAAGAGATAATGCATATTTTTTTCAGCCGGCACATAATCATTCCAACACACCATCGTTCAGATAACACGTGTTCAGTTCACATTCACTCTTTGTTAATGGTTATTCTAAAATAACGGATAAACAATCATATTTAAAACGGCTTATTTCACGGATCCCTTCAAGTAATAAGTAACTTTCCAATAACGTCAGTAGTTGCATATTACACATAATCTGCGTCCCAATAATTATTGGGGCCCAGAAGTAATCAATGACGTCATGAATTACGTCATCAGTTGACTGTGTTGTACGCCGGTGGTGCTTGCTGCCATTTTTCGTTGCTAGTTCGTTCAGCGTAGGACGGAGCATTTGCTGGCTGGGCGGGGCCAGAGGCAGCAGGATAAGCTCCCATTGGCTGAGTCGCATGATACGCTCCCATTGGTTGGGCGGGGTACGTTCCCATTGGCTGCGGCTGTCCGTAGGCGGGATAAGTCCCCGGAGCACCAGGGGTTACCACCATCTGCGGTTGCATCTGTGCACCTAGAACGTCATTATATGGTCGTGGTCAGTCTCACGTGGTTGTTGCTACATGGACAGCGGACTGCATATTTACTGTAGAAATTGGTTTATTAAAAATTCAATATGTGAACTATAACTATTTTATTGTTTAGCCCGCCACTTCGCCACAGGTTGAAGTAAGATATGAAGGTCTATAAATACATTAATTATACCTAAAATTATCAATAAGTGAACAAAATAAAGTTAAACCTTTGTTTACTCCCTGTTATAACCCATATTGTGTTCTAACAGGGAGTAAACTTTTTTTTTCAACTGATTTTTCCCCACTTATTGATACTTTTAGGTATATTTAATGTATTTATAGACCTTGGTCCGTTACTTCAACCTGTGCACTACGCGTGCACATATTCAACTGAATGTAGCCCCGCCACTAAATGCGACACTTGCGATACGATTGTGCCCCGCCCCTAAATGCGACAATTACTATACGATTGTACAATCGGCCGAAGCGTGCGTGCACACGTGGTAACAGAGTGACTCGCTAACCCAAGATAACAAGGCGTTCCTAACAAAAAATGCGGTTCTCCATTGGTCGATAAACTACGGCAGGGATTTAGGATCTCTAGGGCAAACAATAAATGTGCAGGAACGTTGGGCCAACCATAACTATGTTATTGTTCACAACATATATAAGTGTGGAGAAACTAAATTCTGCCGTTGCTAACATTCCCTTGAAGTCAAAGATAGTTTGCACAGTTTTGCTACGGACAAATACGGAGCCCCGCAGGGGACGTAGAATTCTTTTTTCTAATCATTCGTTCCCACGATATAACAATTCGTACCCTCAATTTAACAATTCGTTCCCACGAATTAATAATTCATTCCCACGAATTAACAATTCTTTCCCTCAATTTAACAATACGTTCCCACGAAATAACAATTCGTTCCCACGGGAACGAATTGTTAATTCGTGGGAACAAATTGTTATATCGTGGGAACGAATTGTTAAATTGAGTGAACGAATTGTCATTTCGTGGGAACGAATTGTTAATTCGAGGGAACCAATTGTTATATCGTGGGAACGAATTGTTAATTCGAGGGAACGAATTGTTAAATTGAGTGAACGAATTGGTATTTCGTGGGAACGAATTAATAAACTAGAAATGTGGCCTGTCGGCACACGAATGGCCCCGCTGGCAGCCAAAACAAACGAGGCATATTTGAAAACAAACACAGAGGGCCAGAGAAGCATGGATCTGTTGTCACAGCATAATAGCAGACCTTCAGAGCAATGGCCGAATGGGTGTGTGAAATATCAAGCAGATTCATGCAAGGAAACAGACATTATAAGACACTTACTCCAGTTTCGAACACACCAAGTATGTGACATTGACCCTGGGCTTAGCGGGGGTGGGACGATAGTGGATTTGTCACAGGGTGGTAGAGGACCATTAGAGCAATGCTTGTGTGAAATATCAACCAGATCCATGCAAGGAAACAGACAATATAAGACATTTACCCGAGCGTTAAGGTTTCAAACGCACCAAGTATGTGACGACCCTGGGCTTAGAAGGGCGGGACGATCATATATTATATGTTCACATATCAATAGAGGACCATTACAGCAATGCATGTGAGAAATAGCAAGCAGATCCGTGCAAGGAAACATAAATTATAAGACATTTACCCGAGCGTTAATGTATGTGACCTTGACCCTGAGCTTAGCGGGGACGGGATGATTGTGGATTTGTCACAGGGTGTTAGAGGACCATTAGAGCAATGCGTGTTTGAAATGTGAAGCAGATCCGAGCAAGGAAACTGAAATTATAAGCCATTTACCCGAGCGTTAAGGTTTCGAACACACCAAGTCTGTGACCTTGACCCTGGGCTTAGCGATGGCGGGACAGATGCTGATTTGTCACAGGGTGGTAGGGGACCATTGGAGTAATGCGTGTGTGAAATGTGAAGCAGATCCGAGCCATTTACCCGAGCGTTAAGGTTTCGAACGCACCAAGTATATGACCTTGACCGTGGGCTTAGCGGGGGTGGGACGAATGTGGTTTGTCACAGGGTGGTAGAGAACCATTGGAGCAATGCGTGTGTGAAATGTGAAGCAGATCGGAGGAGAAAGGAAACATAAATTATAAGCCATTTACCCGAGCGTTAAGGTTTCTGATCCATGTCCCCTGCGAGGATTGGTAGACAAATGACACAACGATATGTTTGAAATCATTTAAATATAGTACAACTGATTGTATTCATTCAATATATACATAAATGTGATGTATATTCCTATAATGAACCACGTGGCACGTGGCCCATTACTGATTTTTGACAGATGATAAAGTATGATCCTTGTACATCAAACAATAAATACAGAGAATAAATAGTAATGTCCTTTAACATTTTAAGGAAACACGCTTATCGCCCGTGTTATCAGTGGAAATTTTCGTCTTATATAAAATATATCATAATGCCAATCAATATGTGGGGAAATAGTGAATGAATGTTTACTTTTTCTAGAAAATGTCACAGATGATGTCTCCGATACAAATAACATTGTGTACCTACTGAGTGGGCATGTACCTTTAACCCGGAGCAAAGATTTAGGGCTATATATATTTATCCCGTCAACATAGTGCGTATGTGCCGTGAAAAACGGTGCCGTGAAACATTTTTTCTATCCTGTCAATACGACCTAATCACTGCGTATGAATATGTGCGGTTGTCATAGTCGATTCTCCGATTTTGAGGGTGCGGCTGGGTTTATTTTGTTTTGGCATTTTAAAGCTATTTGTAGGTGTTGACGGGATAAATAGAATAGTAGGTTAGTGCCGTGAATGGGAAAAATATCTTGCGCGGCACGGAAACGGGATGTGCTCGGCATAGCCTCGCCCATCCCGTTTCCTAAGCCTTGCCAGATATTTTTCCAATTCACGGCACTAACCTACTATTCTCTATATATGTCTCTGCCCGGAGCAATGAACCTTACCCACTACCGTCGTTGTTGCAGTGGTTGTTACAAATGTCCTGCCCGTGGCACCGCGAGACGGGCGGCAACAACAGCAGATGACCACGATCACAGTGATAAGGCTGAGAAATCCACCTATGCTTCCCAGCACAATGGCTACGACGCTAACATCATCATCGCTGCAACACAGGAGACAGACATGCAAATTCCCATACCACAGGAGGCATGCATACAATACACATACCACAGGAGACAGGGTATACACCTATACATCCGACAGGAGACAGACATACAAATATACATACATGCACCACATGAGACAGACATACAAATATACATACCACAGGAGACAGGCATACAAATATACCTACCACAGGAGACATACATACAAATATACATACTACAGGAGACAGGCATACACATATACATACCACAGGAGACCGACATACAAATATACATACTACAGGAGACAGACATACACATATACATACCACAGGAGACAGACATACACATATACATACCACAGGAGACAAACATACACATATACATACCACAGGAGACAGACATACACATTTACATGCCACAGGAGACAGACATGCACATATACATACCACATGAGAAAGGCATACAAACATAAATACCACAGGAGACAGGCATACAAATATACATACCACAGGAGACAGACATACAAGTATACATACCACAGGAGACAGGCATATAAATATACATACCACAGGAGACAGACATAAAAATATACATACTACGGGAGACAGACATACAAATATACATACCACAGGAGACAGGCATACACATATACATACCACAGGAGACAGACATACACATATACATACCACAGGAGACAGACATACACATATACATACCACATGAGACAGACATTCACATATACATACCACAGGAAACAGACATATAAATATACAGACCACAGGAGACAGACATACACATATATTTACCACAGGAGGCAGACATACACATATACATACCACAGGAAATAGGCATACACATATACATACCACAGGAGGCAGACATATAAATATACATACCACAGGAGACGGACATACACATATACATACCACAGCAGGCAGACATACAAATATACTTACCACAGGAGACAGACATACAAATATGCATACCACAGGAGATAGACATACACATATACATACCACAGGAGACAGACATACACATATACATACCACAGGAGGCAGACATAAAAATATACATACCACTGGAGCCAGACACACAAATATACAAACCACAAGCGGCAGACATAAAAACATACTTACCACAGGAGACAGACATACAAATATGCATACCACATGAGACAGGCATACAAATATACATACCACAGGAGACAGACATACAAATATACATACCACAAGAGACAGGCATAAAAATATAAATACCACATGAGACAGGCATACAAATATACATACCACAGGAGACAGACATACACATATGCATAACACAGGAGACTGACATACGCATATGCATACGACAGGAGACAGACATGCAAATATAAATACCACGTGAGACAGACATACACATATGCATACTACAGGAGACAGCCATGCAAATATACATACCACAGGAAGCAGACATACAAATATACATACCATAGGAGAGAGGCATACACATATATATACCACAGGAGGCAGACATACAAATATACATACCACAGGAGGCAGACATACACATATGCATACCACAGGAGACAGGCCTACACATATACATACTGCACGAGACAGGCATACACATATACATACCACAGGAGGCAGACATACAAATATACATATCACAGGAGACAGACATACAAATATTCATACCACATGCGGCAGACTAACACATATACATATCACAGGAGGTAGGCATACCAATATACGAAACACAGACATACAATATACATACCACAGGAGGCAGATATACAAATAAACATACGACAGCAGGCTGACATACAAATACACATACCACAGGAGGCAGACATGAAAATATACATACTGCAATAGGCAGACATACAAATATAAATAACACAGGAGATAGGCATACAAGAGGCTGACATACCAATATACATACCACAGGCGGCAGGCATACAAATATACATACCACAGGAGGCAGACATACACATATACATACCACAGGACGCTGACATACAAATATAAATACCAAAGGAGGCAGACATACACATATACATACCACAGGAGGCAGACACACACATATACATACCACAGGAGACAGACATACACATATACATACCACAGGAGACAGGGATACAAATATACATACCACAGGAGACAGACAGATAAATATACATACCACAGGAACCAGACATACAAATATAAATGCCACAGGAGACAGACATCATACAATATACATACCACAGGACGCAGACATACAAATATACATACCACAACAGGCAGACATACAAATATACATACCATAACAGGCAGATATACAAATGTACATACCACGGGATGCAGACATACACATATACATACCATAGGAAACAGTCATACAATGTACATACCACAGGAGGAAATCATACAATAATCATACAACAGGAGACAGACATACACAAATACATACCACAGGTGTCAGACATGCAAAAATACATACCACAGGAGGCGGACATACAAATGTACATACCAAAGGAGGCAGAGATACAAATACATACCACAGGAGACAGACATACGAATATACATACTTCAGGAGACAGGCATATAAATATGAATACCGCAGGAGGCAGACATACACATATAAATAACACAGGCGGGTGACATACAAATAATCATACAACAGGTACCAGACATACAAATATACATACCACAGGATGCAGGCATACAAATATACATACCACTTGAGACAGACATACAAATATACATATCATAGGAGGCAGACATATAAATATACATACCACACAGATATACATACCGCAGGAGGCAGGCATACAAATATATACCAAAAGTGGCAGACATATACAAACTACAGGAGACGGGCATACAAATATACAAATCACAGGAGGCAGACATACAATCGTACCAAACACAGGAGGCAGATATACAACTATGCATACCACAAGAGGCATACATACATATATTCATACCACATAAATGTGAACTTACTGGCAACAGTAGCTATTATAGCTAAGCCGACCGTGGCCAAATGTGAACATACTCATAACAGTATATATTATAGTTAAATAGACCGTGGTCAATTGTGACCTTACACGCAGCACTAGCTGTTACAGTTAAACCGACTGTGGCAAATATATGTGAACTTATTCGCAACAGTAGCTGCAATAGTTAAACAGTGGCCCAATATATGTGAACATACTCGCCACAGTAGCTGTTATAGCTGTTATAGTTAAACCGTGGCCCAACAGATGTGAACTTACTCGCCACAGTAGCTGTTATAGCTGTTATAGTTAGACCGTTGCCCAATAGATGTGAACTTACTCGCCACAGTAGCTGATATATCTGTTATAGTTAAACAGTGGCCAAATAGATGTGAACTTCCTCGCCACAGTAGCTGTTACAGCTGTTCTAGTTAAACCGTGGCCCAATATATGTGAACTTACTCGCATCAGTAGCTGTTATAGCTGTTATAGTTAATCCATGGCCTAATAGATGTGAACTTACTCACAACAACAGCAGCTGTTATAGCTGTTATAGTTAAACCGTGGCCCAATATATGTGAACTTACTCGCCACAGTAGCTGTTATAGCTGTTATAGTTAAACCGTGGCCCAATATATGTGAACTTACTCACCACAGTAGCTATTATAGCTGTTATAGTTAAACCATGGCCCAATAGATGTGAACTTACACGCAACAGTAGCTGCTATAGCTGTCATAGTTAAACATTGGTTAATATATGTGAGCTTATTCGCAGCAGTAGCTGGTATAGCTGTTATAGTTAAACCGTGGCCCAATATATGTGAACTTACTGGCCACAGTAGCTGCTATAGTTAAACAATGGCCCATTATATGTGAAGTTACTCGCCACAGTAGCTGCTATAGCTGTTATAGCTGTTATAGTTAAACCGTGGCTCAATATAGGTGAACTTACTCGCCACAGTAGCTGCTATAGCTGTTATAGTTAAACCATGGCCCAATATATGTGAACTTACTCGCCACATTAGCTGTTATAGCTGTTATAGTTAAACCGAGGCCCAATAGATGTGAATTTACTCGCAACAGAAGCTGTTATAGCTGTTATAGTTAAACAGTGGTTAATAGATATGAACTTACTCGCAGCAGTAGCTGTTATAGCTGTTATAGTTAAACTGTGGCCCAATAGATGTGAACTTACTCGCAACAGTAGCTGTTATAGCTGTTACAGTTAAACAGTGGTCAATATATGTGAACTTAATCGCCACAGTAGCTGTTATAGCTGTTATAGTTAAACCATGGTCCAATAGATGTGAACTTACTCGCAACAGTGGCTGTTATAGCTGTTATAGTTAAACCGTGGCTCAATAGATGTGAACTTACTCGCAACAGTAGCTGTTATAGTTAAACAGTGGCCCAATAGATGTAAACTTACTCGCCGCAGTAGCTGTTACAGCTGTCATAGTTAAACAGTGGCCCAATAGATGTGAACTTATTCGCAACAGTAGCTGTTATATATGTTATAGTTAAACCGCGGCCCAATAGATGTGAACTTGCTCGCCGCAGTAGCTGATATAGCTGTTATAGTTAAACCGTGGCCCAATAGATGTGAACATTCTCACCACAGTAGCTGTTATATCTGTTATCGTTAAGAAGTGGTCAATACATGTGAACTTACTCGCAACAGTAGCTGTTAAAGCTGTTATATAGTTAAACCGTGGCCCAATATATGTGATCTAATTGGCCACAGCATCCGTTATGGCTGTTATAGTTAAACCATGGCCCAATAGATATGAACTTACTCGCAACAATAGCTGTTATAGCTGTTATAGTTAAACCGTGGCCCAATATATGTGAACTTACTCGCCACAGTAGCTGTTATAGCTGTCATAGTTAAACCATGGCCCAATAGATGTGAACTTATTCGCAACAGTAGCTGTTATAGCTATTATAGTTAAACCGTGGCTCAATATATGTGAAATTACTGGCCACAGTAGCTGTTATAGCGGTTATAGTTAAAAAGTGGCCCAATAGATGTGAACTTACTCACAGCAATAGCTGTTATAACTCTTATAGTTAAACCGTGGCCCAATATATGTGAACTTACTCGCCACAGTAGCTGCTATATCCGTTATAGTTAAACCGTGGCCCAATATATGTGAACGTACTTGCCACTGTGGCTGTTATAGCTGTTATAGTTAAACCATGACCCAATATATGTGTACCTACTCGCCACAGTAGCTGTTATATCTGTTATAGTTAAACAGTGGCCCAATAGATGTGAACTTACTCGCAACTGAAGCTGATATAGCTGTTATAGTTAAACAGTGGTCAATAAATGTGAACTTACTCGCAACAGTAGCATCTATATATGTTACAGTTAAACCGTGGCCCAATAGATGTGTACTACTCGCAACAGTAGCTGCTATATCTGTTATACGTAAACAGTGGCCCAATATATGTGAACTTACTCGCAACAGTAGCTGTTAAGGTGAATTAGTGTCCCAATAAATGTGAACTCACGTGCAACAGTAGCTGTCGTAGACTCCGCAGCAGCCGTAAGCACAGTAGGATCCGCCGCAGTATTCCCCGTACGCAACTGTCGGGTAATATATATGTGGCTGTGACAGGAGAAATGGGGCTTATGGGTTTTGTGACCAATGTAACCCCTGATCAAATATCACACATGAGTGTTTCTTTGATGGAGTTACGAACAATGCAGATCCTGATCTGAACTTGTCACAAGACGCATAAGCGTAATTTCTCCAGTGACAGCGACACATCATAGGCTGTTTGTGGTATGAACGTCAAAACGCTCTTTAAAGCATACCGGATTTTACTCTTATATTAAATATCTACAAGGTTGGACACTTGCCATATTTTCAAGAGGACGGACGGACGTTCCAACAGTTTGGGTTTATGGGGTATTTCCATTGTTTTAAGAACAAAGAAAAAGCCCCTAAACAACAATAGAGTTTAAGAGCTTACGGAATATTACAAAGGAATCTTTTGGCCCGGACGGACGGGCGGACGGACGGACCAACGTCATTATAATGATTGTACAAATACTTTAAAACCGCCCTTTCAAGAACCTTACTAACAGTGTTAAGCAGGGGGAGATGGGACGATAATTCGAAGTGTGAGAAGGATCGCCAGCTTTAAATATCGGGCACAAATTGGCCTCTTTCCATACGTCTGGAAATAGTCCACATTCAATTGATTTGTTAAAGAGGTATTTTATGGCATTTGCTAATTCATACTTTGTCTCTTTAAGTGTACGATTATTCAAGCAATCTGGTCCAGAGGCTTTACCTACGGGCAAATTAGGAAGGATTGTTTATATTTCTGTTTCGTTAAGGGTGATAGATTCAAGTCTACTGGTTATTGCATAAGGCGTTACTATGGGTGAAGGAACAGGAGGTTCTTGTAAAAGAGTTTGATCACGGAAAAAGTTATTTAAAATGTTAGCTTTCCCCGTGTTATCGTCGATTATTGATCCATTATGTTGAAGTGGTGGGATTGTTTTATTTTCATTCTCGCATATAAAATGTTTCAAAGTAGACGACCAATATTTTGAACGGAGTTGACCTGATTTAAATTTGTTACTTATCCCAGTGTGGTAATCTTTCTTTGAATTCCCGAATTGCTGAAATAACGTCATTCCTGAAACTTCGAAATTTTAACCAATGTGAATGGTTATTAGATTGTTTTGCTTTATGATAAATCGTTTCCGCTTCCAGATCATTTTCTTAATAGTAGTGGTTATCCATGGTAAATCAGATTGTTCGAACAAGTATTTCTTAGTTAGGTATATATTCTTGGGCAAGAGACATGACTTTATTAATTACATTATGGGCGTATTCATTTATATGAAACAAATTGTACACGTTCAATCATATGTTCAACCTAGTTTGACTGAAAGGTAAGTTGTTTTCATATACGCGTAACATAAATTGTGCTACTGCGTCGCCCTTATTAATGTTATACGACGATGAAGACATTTGTGCAAACTTTTTACCGCAAAATCAATGGCTGAGCGTTTCCGCAAACCCGTGAATATAAAAACGGTCAAGGTCATGTTAATGGCGGCATGAGGGTGTTCCGAATGATCACATGTATTTACGCTAAAATGTGAAGGTAGAAAAGGTCAAGGTCATGTTAATGATGAAGAAGCTTGTACAAACGTTTTGACGCACAATCATGGCGAAGTGTTTCCGCAAAAATGTGAAGGTATAGAGGCCGGTCATGTTAATTGTGGCACGAGTGTCTTCCAAATGCTCACATGTTTCAAGTGTCTAAATAGTGAAGCAATCGGTCAAGTAATATTAAAGTTATACCCTGATGACGAATATTGTACACACTTTTTTACATTTCGGACGATGACGACGACGACGACGACGACGACGACGATGACGATGACGCGACAATAAAAGTAGATACCTAATCTGTTACTAAAGTGAGAGTTGTCGTTCCAAAGAATAGTCAAGTGTCAACGTAAAACATGTGAGTAATAGCTTTCGCGCACTAAAATATAGAAAAGTCATACAGGGCATTGACGTTCATACTTCGCTATGTTGTTATTGAGAGACAATTCTACAACATGACACAAAAATATTGCCATAAACTTACATAATAAAGAGTGCGTATTAGCAAAATGATTAGGTCACTTTCTACGAAATCAACAAAGAACGCTTCAACCGCACATTTTGAAATACTACTCCGTGATAACGCTTATGTAATGCAGTGTAATGAAATGTAATTAGAGTTATGTACTCAGAACTACTGTCTGTTTCACAAAACCTGCCCAAATTTTACAGTTGTATATTTTTCGATACTATCTAATTTTATGAAAATGAGCCTTCTTTTTATTTTGTGAAATTTGGTGTTATTTGATTTGATTACGAAAAAAATTATTTGTCTATGGGAATTTAACAGTAACACGGGGGAAAAGGAGGTGGAGGAGCAGGGGAGGAGGAGGAGTAAACAAGAGGGCCATGATGACCCTAATTCGCTCACCTGACTCCATGAACACCAGAGGAGAATGTGACTTTGAGTTCATATGTGTTTTAAAAAAATTGTGCTATTTTTAGATGGCGGTCATCTTGGATTAAGCGATGACTCTCATTTTACCAAATCTGAAAATGTTTCACCCCCGGATCTTAACTGACTATGAAGTTTGTCCAGCATCGGCCATGTGGTTCCTGAGAAAAAGACGTTCAAAATCTCGAATAAATGGACCTTCATGGATGACATAATCATCCGATTCCGACAAATATTGCACCAGAGCAATCGCCTCATCGATACCTTCAATTTGATATATGACATCAGCATATTTGGTCAAAAATAAAATTAGACCCCACGGGCCACGCCCATTTTTGACCCCGGGGTCACCATTTTAACACCTTTGAAAGAGCATTCAACGTCGATGATTCTTACACAGTTTCGTCGAAATCCGGCTGGTGGTTCATGAGAAAAAGATTTTTTAAGAATTTGTGCTATTTTTAGACAGCGGCCATCTTGAATTAGCGACGACCTCGGTTTTAACAAATCTGAAAAGACTTCACCCTTGGACTATAACTGTAAAGTTTGGCCACCATGGGCCAAGCGGTTCGTGTGAAGAAGAATTTTGAAATCTCTAATAAAAGAACGACCTTTTGACCTTTCGGTGGCCATCTTGGATGACATGGCCATCTTGGATGACATGACCATCCAATTTCGACAAAAAATGTACCAAAACGATCGCCTCTTTGATACCTTCGATTTGTTATAGACATGACCATATTCGGTCAAAAATAAAATTTCACCCCAATTTGACCCCACCGGCCACGCCCATTTTTGACCCCGGCGTCACCATTTTAACGACTTTGAAAGAGCATTGTACATCGATCATTCCTACCAAGTTTCGTCGAAATCCGGCTGGCGGTTTAGACGGCGGTCATCTTGGATTAGCAACGACCCCCGTTTTAACAAATCTGAAAAGGCTTCACCCATGGACCATAACTGTGACGTTTGGCAACCATTTTTGACCCCGGGGTCACCATTTTAACACCTTTGAAAGGGCATTGTACATCGATCATTCCTACCAAGTTTCGTTGAAATCCGGCAGGAAGGTTCATGAGTAGATGATTTTTTTGTAAAAGTCAAAGTAAGCATCAAGAATTACGTACTATGTGTAAATTGCATACACTTGGGTTACTCCAGATGAACCATTGCCAAGTCGTCTTCATCCATTCAACTATGGGCGATCATCATCGGTTGACGGCAATACTCAGCCAAACCCGATACAGAAGAATCGTGTGCCCATAAACATAATCAAGGACAAATTTTGCAAATACAAGTAAAGAAAAAACTGCTTATGTAAACGGATGTGAATTGTCGTGCTTTTGTCGTGGGCTTTTGTCGGTGAACTTCACACGGAGTAATACCGGCTATTGACTTGAAAAATGATGGTAACTTTATTTTTAGAATCAATACGTGACAATATGTGTACATGACATTGGTACCTTATTACTACGTAGCCTCGCAGGGGACGTATAATTATTTTTTTTATTAATTCGTTCCCACGAAATAACAATTCGTTCCCTCAATTTAACAATTCGTTCCCACGAAATAACAATTCGGGGCTCCAATGTTTTTTTTATGACGAGTATCCACAGTACCATTTGTTCTGTATCATATACATGTAAGTTGGAGAGATAGATGTTTTGTGAGAAAGTGGAAGTCATTTATTATATTTAAATAGGATGGGAATATGTTGTGTACACGTACCGGTCTTGTACCTAAACGTATGCAAATATATTGGAAAACGGGATAATATTACTAAATAATGACTATGTATTGCGTCTTCCAAATGGTGGCCATCTTGTTTTTCTTCATTTACGTTTGTTTGTTTGTTTGTTTGTTTGTTTGTTTGTTTGTTTGTTTGTTTGTTTGTTTGTGTGTTAGGGTTTAACAGCCTATCAGCAACTAAGGTCATTTAAGGCCGGGTCAGTGGGTTTAGTACTAAATCCCATATAGTATCTGTACAAATGGGGGTAAAATTCCAAAATCAGAACTGACTATTTACAATAAAAACTCTATATATTCAGCCCTGGAATCAGAATATCCTGATCTGATGTCAGGTCCTCGCCACAACAGAATCACTTTGCCCCTTCTCAAAAGCAGTACAATAAGTAATAATATTACTACTTTTATAATGGGCAATAACCCAAATCAACTCCCAGGTAGCAAAAGAGCCAAAGATAACAAGAATTCCGCGGAATCAAATGTCTCGCCTTGTTCCGCCTTGACCTTCATCCTGCGGCCCCGAGAATAGTCCTATATTCATCTACATATCATAGTAAAGGTATGTATAAAGTTTGATGATTGTAGCTGATAAGATAAAGTTTGATGATTGTAGCTGATAAGGTGTTGAAGTAATGACCGTAACACGAAAACTTAACATTGAATGATGACGACGCCGCCGACGACGACGACTCCGGAAAAGCAAAACCTTAGTCTCGCTTTCCGCTTTCGCGGGCGAGACAAAAACGTACCTGAGGGTCAAACCAGGCAAATCTTGATTCCTATAAGGAGGAACCCCTACCATTAATGTACACCGCCGCGTTAGCCCAACCAACCACCCACTGTTAGTTATGTATTTCACACACATCAATATAATTTTGTAGCTGGCATAATTGTGTCGGCTACAACATATAATGCACATACATATGTTTTATAGGTATTGAAAGTCATGTTTTATTTGATAAAGTCACATTTTTCAACATGTTCATGTAAAACAATCATACTATTTGGCAGCCATATTGGAAATATATATATATATACTGGTAGGTGACCCATTTCCGGCCAAAAATCGAGGTTTTTCGCAATAATTTTAAAAGCTTACATCTGACCGTGATTTTCTCACATTAACAAATACGTCGGCTCGCCTTATATAGAATAACATAAAATTCATGAGTATAGTGGGAGGTAACTGCTGACAATGGGGCCCGAAAAAAGAGTAATTAAAAGGCCAATTAAAATACAGGAGGAGACCCATTTTTCCGGACACTAGGATTTTCCGCGATATTTACTTTTTGTTAAGCTAAAACTGAAAAATTACAGTGAAAGTAATTAATACTGTATGATATTGATCAAATGATAAGCAATTATTGCATGTGTTACTTCGAAGATACTGTTAATTCCTTTATTCTGTACGCTTTGCCTCTTTTCAACACAAGCGCCCGGTCGGTCCCGATAATCAAGTTCACACACCGTGTACACTCGGCTGCTTGGGGAGCATGATAAAAACGGCCAGTAAACTGTTCTCATTTAATTTGATAAATACGGCGAGGAGTAAAGCATGCTGCTAAATGATTTAAAATACCGTGAGAATGCCACTTATACGGCTTCGAAAACAGTGTAGATAATAACCAATCTACCGTACAACCAACGGAAATTGCGTTCACATACTTGTTGTTTGAATATTTAAACTGTGTGACCATGGTCTACACGGTCTACACTGTTCACCATATTATCAATAACTTGATAGACCCGCCAAGACTAAAATTTGCAACAAGTATTCTCTCATCACGTTATCCAACATCCTGCCTAAAAACATGTATATTTGCCTCAAAATGCATTATTAATACATGTTTGTTTTTGTTCGTTCGTCAATTAGAAACTGAACAAGAGTGCCGAAGGTCACAATATACGCCCGTCGAGGCAAGGCCAGTCAACAAGGGGAGATAACTCATCTTGACGGGATAAACATGTAAACCAAATTTGGTTAGGATCGGCCAAGTAGAAGTTGAGTTATTGCGTGGACAAGGATACAGAGTGCGAAAATTAACAAGAGTTGTCAGAAGACAACGAAGATCGCCTGTTGGCAGCCTTCACTCAAACTTGGCACAGTTGTATAAAATAACATGAATATTATATAACTTGACCTTGGGTTAAGGGGTGTGCGGTGGACCTTGACATTCGGGTGAGTGGTGGCAGGTGGGTCGTCGATTTGCTATAGCATGATATAGCATACTAAAATTAATGCATGTATGAAATATCAATGCGCTCCCTGAAAACAGAAGTAAAACAAAATTTAACCCAACATTAAGTTTATGAACGCACTAAGTTGGTGATTTTCTACAGCATGATAGCTATTCACATGAGGAATGCATGTATGAATGTGCTAAGTTTGTGACATTGACCTTGGGGAAAGGGTTGAGGTGGGTGGGTCATCTATCTGCTGTAGCAAAGTAGAGAATCATCAGATGAATGCATGTATGAAATATCAAGGCGTTCCCTGTAAAGAAACAGACGTTATAAAAAGACATTTACGCCAACGTTAAGGAAAGAGGATCATCAGATCAATGCATGTATGAAATATCAAAGCGTTCCCTGTAAAGAAACAGAAGTTACACAACATTTACCTCAACATTAAGTTGATAAACATGCTACGTGTGTGACCTTGACCTTGTGATAAGGGTTGGGTGGTTGGTTGTGTATTTGCTACAGCATGATAGAGAGTTATCTGAGGAATGCATGTATGAACTATCAAGGCGTTCCATGAAAGGAAACATATGTTATAAGACATTTACCTCAACGTTAAGTTTATGATTGTGCTAAGTTTGTGACCTTGACCCTGGGGTAAGGGATGGGCGGTGCGTCATGGATTTGATATAGCGCGATAGAGTATCATCAGATGAATGCATGTATGACATATCAAGGCGTTCCATGAAAATGAACAGATGTTATAAGACATTTACCCCAACTTTACGTTTATGAATGTGCTAAGTTTGTGACCTTGACCTTGGGGAAAGAAGTGGGAGGTGGGTCATGGATTTGTTATAGCACGATAGAGTATCATCAGATGAATGCATGTATGAAATACCAAGGCGTTCCCTGTAAAGAATACAGAAGTTATAAAAAATACATTTACTCCAACGTTAAGTTTATGATGTTGATCTTTTGGAAAGGGGTGGGGTGGGTCATGGATTTACTGCAGTACAGTAGAGGATCATCAGATGAATATATGTATGAAATATCAAAGCGTTCCCTGTAAGGAAACAGAAGTTACACAACATTTACCCCAGTGTTAACTTTATGAACATGCTAAGCTTGTGACCTTGACCTTGGGGTAAGGGTTGGGTGGTGCGTTATGGATTTGCTACATCATGATAGAGGGTCATCTGAGGAATGCATGTATGAAATATCAAGGCTTTCCATGAAAGGAAACAGATGTTAGAAGACATTTACCCCAACGTTAAGTTTATGAATGTGCTAATTTGTGACCTTGACCTTGGGGTAAGGGGTGGACCGTGGGTCATGGATTTGCTATAACACGATAGGGTATCATCAGATGAATGCATGTATGAAATATCAAAGCGTTCTCTGTAAGGAAACAGACGTTACACAACATTTACCCCAACGTTAAGTTTATGAACATGCTAAGTTTGTGACCTCGACCTTGGGGTAAGGGTTGGGTGGTGGGTCATTGATTTGCTACAGCATGATAGAGGGTCATCTGATGAATGCATGTATGAAATATCAAGGCGTTCCATGAAAGGAAACAAATGTTATAAGACATTTACCCCAACTTTAAGTTTATGAATGTGCTAAGTTTGTGACCTTGACCTTGGGGTAAAGCGTGGGCGGTGGGTCATGGATTTGCTACAGCACGATAGACTATCATCAGATGAATGCATGAATGCAATATCAAATCGTTCTCTGTAAATAACAAGTTTGTGACCTCGATGTTGGTGTAAGGGTTGGGTGGTGGGTCATTGATTTGCTACAGGATGATAGATGGTCATCTGAGGAATGCATGTATGAATTATCAAGGCGTTCCATGAAAGGAAACGGATGTTATCAGACATTTATCCCAATGTTAAGTTTATGAATGTGCTAAGTTTGTGACCTTGGCCTTGGGGTAAGGGATAGGAGGTGGGTCATGGATTTGCTATAGCACAATAGAGTATCATCTGATGAATGCATGTATGAAATATTGATATGCCCCGGCATAGGCAAAATCACTTACCTTCATTTTCATTTAGGCAAAGACACGGATTTGTCCTTTAACTCTAAGTCTGCCATATGACTGTATGTTGAAAATTCGTGATGCTTTGACGGACCGTGAAAATGCAAACATACATTGTATGATCTGGATTTATACACAGACCAGATACGCATATTTGAAATCACGACCCGTCTGTGAATCTCCAGCTCTAAATGTTCGTTTTCATTCGCGCACCTGTCAGTTGCACAATCCAACAATAGGGCACTTTAATCCAATATATTTACGTGTGTAAACACACGGACGCTCACTTTATAAGCTCGTATCGGTTGCTATCTTCCCTTTCGCTGTGTGACTTGGTTAAATAATAACTGCATACTAGCATATCTTCGAAATTGTAACTATTTCACACTGAACCTAAAACTTTTACCCTGCTGTCGGCCATTTTTGCTATGAACTCTGGGAGCTAACTTAGCAACACAGCGAAAAGAAGTTCAGCAAGCCCTAAAGATGAAACGAATGTACAATGGCAGACTTATGGTACATACTACATACACTATTGTTTAACACTGATTATGTAACTTATCAGAGTGAGAATATGCCATTGTTTTGCCAATTTCAGTGCTCCTTGACGTTGTTAAGGTAGCACGCGCAAATTCATCATCAGGAATAATCTGACGTAACTTCCGGCACGCGCGTGACCAATTCTTGGGTTCAGGCCCAATTCTCGGGCTCACGTCCCATGTTCGGGTTGTCCCCGTTTTCGGGCTCAGGCCCCATTTGTGGGATTATGCCGCTTTTCGGGCATTGGCCCCTAGAATGGGGACTCATATCCCCCAAAACGGGACGTAATCCCCATTTTCGGACTGAGACCCAGTTATCGGGCTTTCCCATCCCATTTTAGTATAAAAGGACTGGATTTTTCACCATTCCTGACTCTGGCAAAGTTAGATCTCAAGACAACGTCTCCACGCTAATTTCCGTGAAAAATGCACAAAAACATAGCAGTAAGCTGATTTAAATTCTAGTTCTCATAGCAAGAACCGTTTAATATTTAGACTAATGGTGATGTCTAGCCAGAGTCACTTTTGGACATTTTTCTATATTTAATAGATATAACGTTTTATGCAATAAGTGCACTATTGCGAGTCACAGGGACCTCCTGTCATACACACTGATGAATAACTAGTTTGTTCATGCACATCTGTCTTCACGGCAATACTTCGACTGGTATTAGATGACCAACTCATATATATATATATTACGCTAGACATTTAGGACTTGCATACATTAATCGCATTACCGTTCATTGCGGGTTTTAAGAAACACCGCGGATATTATAGTTAGTCTACAGTGTATTTCCAAAAGTACGTTACTTTGCCACTCACTTGAACCATCTCGTGGACATTTGTTGTTTTAGGAATTAAAAGCTAAATAAATAGTTTAAAGTTTATCCGATCTGTTATAAATACATTCCCTGGACTGTCATGTCAGCCTGCATCAGTACCCGTGTTCCCGTCCCTACAGATGAGTAGCCGCTAAACCAGATCTGGGAGATACAGGCTACAGGCTACACGGAGACTGATTGACAACTATTCGAGGCAAACGCTACCACATTTGTCAGTCAAGCAGTCACCACTAGCCCGTAACGCGTGTTTGATGAATCTGGGGTATACAGTGGTACACGCATAGCAAGGGTTTAGTCCAACGGCCAATGATACAGCAAACAGTTGGTTTGGTACAGCGACGTTTAACAACCCATACAGCATAGGCAGGGTCCGAACGGGGTCATATCTACGCACCACTACCGGCGCGTACAATATCAAGGCGTTCCATGAAATAAAACAGATGTTATAAGACATTTACCCCAACGTTAAGTTTTTGAATGTGCTAAGTGTGTGACCTTGACCTTGGGGTAAGTGCTGGGTGGTGGGTCATGGATTCGCTACAGCATGATACAGCGTCATCTGAGGAATGCATGTATGAAATAACAAGGTATTCCATGAAAGTAAACAGAAGTTATAAGAAATTTACCCCAACGTTAATAAGTTTAGGAATGTGTTAAGTTTGTGATCTTGACCTTGGGGTAAGGGATGTGTGGTGGGTCATGGATTTGCTATAGCACAATAGAGTATCATCAGATGAATGCATGTATGAAATATCAAGGCGTTCCATGAAATAAAACAGATGTTATAAGACATTTACCCAAACGTTAAGTTTATGAATGTGCGAAGTGTGTGACCTTGACCTTGGGGTAAGGGCTGGTGGTGGGTCATGGATTTGATACAGCATGATAGACGGTCATCCGAGGAATGCATGTATGAAATATCAAGGCGTTCCATGAAAGGAAACAGATGTTATAAGACATATACCCCAACGTTAAGTTTAAGAATGTGCTAAGTTTGTGACCTTGACCTTAGGGTAAGTGCTGGGTTGTGGGTCATGGATTTGCTACAGCATGATAGAGGGTCTTCTGAGGAAAGCATGTATGTAATAACAAGGTGTTCATTAAAGGAAACAGAAGTTGCAAGACATTTACCCCAACGTTAAGTTTAGGAATGTTCTAAGTTTGTGACCTTGACCTTGGGGTAAGGGATGTGTGGTGGGTCATGGATTTGCTATAGCACAAGAGAGTATCATCAGCTGAATGCATGTATGACATATCAAGGCTTTCCATGAAATAAAACAGATGTTATAAGACATTTACCCAAACGTTAAGTTTATGAATGTTGAATGTGCTAAGTTTGTGACCTTGACCTTGGGGTAAGGGCTGGTGGTGGGTCATGGTTTTGATACAACATGATAGACGGTCATCTGAGGAATGCTTGTATGAAATATCAAGGCGTTCCATGAAAGGAAACAGATGTTATAAGACATTTACCCCAACGTTAAGTTTAAGAATGTGCTAAGCTTGTGAACTTGACCTTGTGGTAAGGGCTGGGTTGTGGGTCATGAATTTGCTACAGCATGATAGAGGGTCATCTGAGGAATGCTGTATGAAATAACAAGGTGTTCCATGAATGGAAACAGCAATTATAAGACATTTACCCCAACGTTAAGTTTGTGGACGCCGACGCCGACGACGCCGGAGGTATGCCATAAGCTCTTCTCCACTTCGTGCAGGCGAGCTAAAAATGGCTTCCAAGGGGAGATAAGTATCGGAAATGTTTCAAAATCAATAGACTTCTTCGTCTTGCCGTGATAAACATGTATGCGGAATTTGGTTATGATCGGACAAGTAGAACTTGAGTTATTGCGTCGACAAGGATAGAGAGTGTGACAATTAAAAATGGCTGCCAATGGGAGATAAGTATCGGAAATTTTTCAAAATCAACAGGCTTCTTTGTCTTGCCATGCTAAACATGTATACCGAATTTTGTTTGGATCGGTGAAGTAGAACTTGAGTTATTGCGTGGACAAGGATAAAGAGTGCCAAAATTAAAAATGGCCGCCAAGGATATACAGTAATCGGAAATGTTTCAAAATCAACAGGTTTCTTCGTACTGCCGTGATAAATATGTATAACGAATTTGGTTATGATCAGTCAAGTAGAACTTGAGTTATTGCGTGGACAAGGATACAGAGTGCGACAATTAAAAATGGCGACCAAGGGGAGATAAGTATTGGAAAGTTTTCAAAATCAATAAGCTTCTTTGTCTTGCCATGATAAAGATGTATACCGAATTGTGTTTCGATCAGTGAAGTAGAACTTGAGTTATTGAGTGGACAAGGATACAGAATGCGAAAATTAAAAATGTCCCCCAAGGGGAGATAAGTCATCGGCATTTTTTAAAAATCAATAAACTTCTTCGTCTGGCCGTGATAAACATGTAAACCGAATTTGGTTATGAGCGGTGAAGTAGAACTTGAGTTATTGCGTGGACAAGGATACAGAGAGCGACAAATAAAAATGGCCGCCAAGTGGAGATATGTCGGAAATTTTTGAAAATCAATATGCTCCATCGGCTTGCCGTGATAAAGATGCATACCAAATTTGGTTACAATCCGTCAAGTAGTACTCTAGTTATTGCGTGGACAAGCTGTGATTAGCGCTCCTGCACGGCTTAGAAGCGTGATTTTTGTTTCGCCGATGATAAATAAAATGGTGTTATTGATTCAGTCGATCTATCTCATTTACTGTGCTATTGTATTTCTGAGACACTATGTATGATGCCCAGTGCCTTTACTCATCGTTTTAATCAGCGTAGAAACTAAGGAACGAAACTAATCATTACCGTTTTCGCTTCTTCGCGTCGAAAGTCGAAGGAACGAATATTTAGAGGAATAAATGTACGTTCCTTCACGGACTGGAAACGCAAGTTAAGATTCTTAATTATCGTGTGTACGCGGCGTATAACCAAACAAATAAATGTCCCTGCCGAGCGACCATACATACTTAGAATAGCTTCTGACGTAACGGCGACAAAAGTAAAACGGCCTACGTGACAAATGACATTTACTTCCAACAAGATTTTCACGATGAATAATATATTGTTTTTCCTCTCCACCATATATGCAGGGGACACAACCAGGGGATTTAGAAATACTGCATTTTTGTTTGTCTAAATCCCACCCATGGAGCAAGGAAATTTGTCTATAACCCTGAGTTCGGAGGTGTTGCAGACATCAACAATTCCCTATACATTCCTGCTAAGTCTATTTTCCGAAACTCCAACAATACAAAGTTCGTCCAATTGTGATCGTTCACCGATCTAAACAAACAACTTTTTTTTCTAATTCCATTGCCTTTCATTCATGATTCGCGTACTATCAGATTATGTCTTCCGGAATCCCGAAATAGGTTGAATGACGTCATCACAGTTTAGATTTAGCCAATCAGAGATGTTGTTACTTAGACGCTTCGGTGGTTGTATTATGGAAGATGATGCATTGACTCGGTTCCAGATAATGAACGAAATTAGACAAAAAGTGTTTTTTAGATCGCTGAACGATCACAATTGGACGAACTGTGTATGGTTGGAGATTCTAATGTATATGGTCATGGTGTACGTCATTAGTTTGAGCTGGCGATCAGCTATCGGCCAAATGTGACCGATCATCCACGCCGGACGGCCTTCGATTATGTGTGAGATTCTTTCGTACACGCAAATTTGGATGGGGTATGCAAAATGCGAATAACTGAATAAACGCTGGAATCAGCGATTTGAAATGAGTATATTCACACACCTAATACCTTTATCGATTGCCAGAGATAGAAGTCATACATGTAATCGATGTTTATTGTGTTTGTGCGAGTCGGAAAAGAGAGGGCTCTTTCTATAATAGCCATATAGCCCAGGAGCAATAGGGTTTAAGGTAAAAAAAATTGATAACAAGCTGAAAATTTCAGAATATGTCCAGAATCATGTCTACATATCAGAAAAAAGTCCCCTGAAATCAACCTTGTGCCAACTTGGCAATTCAAGATGGCGTTCAAGATGGCCGCCATTTTTGGTTTTTGCTTATATCGTCGTATTCAGTTATGATAAATATACATAAAAACCATCAGAACATACATAAGTATATACATATACCAAAATGCAGTATATATAGATAATATTCATAATCACCATTCAAAATGGCCGCCAAAATATATCCCCAAATGTCACCAAAGTGTCTAGCATTAAAATGTTAACGGTCAAAATTATTCTTTGACACGCCTAAATGGCTTTCCAGATGTTGAGTATGATTTTTAAATGTATACTAGAAACGGATTAGTTGTGACATGCTAAATATGATAAATCTAAATCTAATATGGCTCTAAAACCCTTCCGTGACAACGCAATATTAACTAGCCACGCCCTCGTTGTATTGAAATCCGTATAATCCAATGTCATTCTTTTCACCACTGTTGATTGCAATTGTTGTGTATTGTTGTGTATATACATAGAAAATATGGTTCCCGTGAACTGTTAGATCTTCTGAGCAGATTCAATTTCTCAGATGATTACAGAGAAATGCAAAGGTTGGAGGCTGCACTTGTATCACACAATAGACCACTCGATATCCTCAGTGGTTTTTGTGTATGATAATGCAGACTTCAATGTAGCTACAGTTACTGGTCACAATACTTTCCACAGTATGGGAGGTATAGCTTGTGTTACACCACAGGGTACTGTTGATGAAATGCCTGTAAAGCGCAGTCATAGTACCACCGGTCGAAACGTTCCCATAAAGACATATAGCAAACCTGCTGTTCCTGGTCTAAAATCTGTTATTATCGGACCAATGAAAGCACCTGAAAAGGAACCTACATATGCCATCTATGCCAAGGCTTTAGACACACTCTGGGTTGCAGGTTATGTGCTCGAACTTTCCCCCTGTCCATCATGGAGTGGCTTCATGAAAGTATCACATCAAAATGAAAACTTTGACAAAACTAGAATTGAAGTACTTCCCTTCATCAACTTGGACCCGGGAAATCTGTCACAATCTATACAGCATTATCGTTTGCCCAAGACCAGTGTCAGAAACATGGTCTTGGCAGATGTCCAGTTACGTTTGACCAACCGTTGTACATAAAGGCGGTAGAAATAATGACTGCAACAAATGATCTAAACAAAGTCATTGTTCGACTTGGTGGCTTCCATCTACTCATGTCTTACCTAGGCGGCATTTGGTACATCATGACTGATAGCGGACTGGCAGACCTGTGGGAAACGGTGTATGCCAAATGATCTCTTGTGCATATGCTGACTGGTCATGCATACTCACGTGCACACCGAGCTCACATGCTGACGTTAGCGTCCCTTATCTGTGTGCTATTAAACGATAATCCAAACTGTCTGGATGACATTGACAAAGGTCATTTGAAAACCCTCCATCATTTATATATGAGCTTGCAAGGTGTTCATCCTGCTGATGTTGCCGATGATGTACAGCTATTAAATGGCATAATATCACAACTCCGTATAGCTGTGGCAAACAAACGCAGAACTGGCAAGTTGGGAGTACAGTACCTTGACCAGGTCGCCCTCCTTCGTCTGTTCATACGTGCTGAGAGAATGGGCAATTGGGATCTTCATCTCCACTGAGAAAGTGATTCCATACTTTCATGCTGCTGGGCATCTCCACTATGCCAAGTCTGCCCGATTGTATCTTCAGCAGATGGGTGCCAAATTCACGGAACAGGGATATTTCACTATCCGTCGTACTGACGAGCACTGGAGTGACCAAACGATAGAGCAGGTCCCAGTGCGAATGTTAAAAAACATTCGGCGGCATGACACATGGTAGGGGCATTACAGACAGTACATTGGCAAAGTGGGTGTGTGCAATGCCCGGTTGTTTGCATATTTGTAGCCAACTGGAGAAATTCGCATCAGTACACACATCTACCTCTTAACAGCACAAAGACCTGAGGGTAAGCACACACTCAAGAGATACCAAAGACATTGGTCTCTTTGTGGATTGGCTGCACACATATTCACCATTCTGTGAATATGAACCATCTAGAGTTGCATCTATATCCACTGGACTAGTGGCCGACTCGTCAATGAATTGTGAGCAAGCAGTCGACATTCGTACCGCCGCAGCTGCTAAAATGACAGGTAAGTGTTTCACAGAGATCACTCTTCACAGAAAAGATAAGGTTAAGACAATCAGTAGTATGTACAAAACTGTCAAAGTCCGAGGACATGATACGGCAGTTAACCCCACTCTGTTGTTTAATAGGATCACGTGTGTTCTCAATGATAGTACTGAAATGGAAACATTCATGACACACGAACTGTCACCGCAGCCCCCAGCACTATTCATTGATGGTCTAATGCGGAAGCCCATGAAAAGTACACTGGGTATATTGTTGAAGTAATTCGTGACACAACAACCAACTGTCCCAGACAATGCAATATTTGTGGTGGACGGAGGGCACCTACTACACACAGTTGTATGGCCAAAGGCATTTACATATCATGACGTGTTCCAGTCATATATCGCATACACACTAAAACATTTTGGTGTTGGGACAGTTGTTGTATTTGATGGCTATAATGTCACCTCAACCAAAGCCATGGAGCAGAACAGAAGGGCTAGTAAGGTAACATCACGTTCCATCATATTTAATGTAAATATGAAAATCACGACTGCACAATCAGCATTCTTGTCAAACAGCAACAATACACGTCGATGTATTGACTTGCTGAGTCAAGAGATGCAAGCCGCAGGCATAAGAGTGAAACAGTCGGAGGCAGATGCAGATTTACTGATAGTTTTAACAGCCTTAGCACTGGCTGATGATGCCGAGAAGCCAGTGGTGGTTGTTGGAACTGACACTGATTTACTGGTGATGCTTGTTGCACTAGCGGTTACAACGGTAGCAATATATATGCTTTGCCGTAGTAACCCAGTGCCCCTTTACAACATCCAGGATCTTCAGCATGCTATAGGAGACACCAAAAACACTTGTTGTTTATGCATGCTGTAAGTGGTTGTGATACAGTATATGCACCTTATAGACAGGGAAAACGCAAGGCTGTCAATACTGTACGCCATCATCAGGACAAGCATATGCTAGAAACGTTCAGAAATAGTGAAAGCACACATAGCGATATAGAACATGCCGGTGAACAGTTCTTACTCAAATTGTATGGAGCTGGTCAAGTGAAAACACTTGATAAATACAGACACATTGCATACAAAAAGGCAATCGGTAGGTCCTCCCTTAGCTCATCATTTCAGATTGCGTGTCTCCCACCGACAAGTGCTGCGGCCAAATACCATTCATATCGTACATATTTGGCTGTTGGATGGGTAACTCAATGCCTCCAATAGAATGGGGATGGACATTGCAATATGATGTTCTGTTACCCATGTTACCTCCCAGTTGCACCAGATAAGCTAATGAAAATGGTTTCATGTGGCTGTAAGACTGGATGTGGAAAGTCATGTGGGTGCAGGAAGCTTGGGTTATTATGCACTGAGATGTGCAGCCAATGTATGGGACAAACATGTAATAATACTACGCCCGTATCAGTTGACCAAATGTAATTCATACTACAGCAAACGCAATAGCCCGGGGTTTTATTCCTTAAATACAAATGCCATAACTGTGTAAGCACTGTCAAACATTACAATTTGTATCACCAATGATGCATATAAATACAAGAAAGTGATTTGAAAGATAAACATGACTTATATAAGTTGTGGCGAGTCTAATACACTTATCTAATCAGAGTGAATGACATAACATTCATACAAGAGCTCCGCGGAGCAAAATGTTCCGCCTGGCGCAGTTTGATAGTATATATGGAGCTTGTAATAACCTTGGGGTTATTGAGCACCATGGGCTTTCTGTAGAATGATGCGGGATGTTGTTACAAATGCATGTATGGAATATTAAAGCATAAACTGAGCGTTAACTTTTCCAAACACGGACATTTCTAAGTCAGTGACCTTGACCTTTGGGGTTAGCGGGCACCATGGGCTTTCTGTAGAATGATGCAGGATGTTGTTACAAATGCATGTATGGAATATTAAAGCATAAACTGAGCGTTAACTTTTGCAAACACGGAAATTTATAAGTCAGTGACCTTGACATTTGGGGTTTGCGGGCACCATGGGCTTTCTGTAGAATGATGCGGGATGTTGTTTTACAAATGCATGTATGGAATATTAAAGCATACATAAATTGAGCGTTAACTTTTCCAAACACGGAAATTTCTAAGTCAGCGACCTTGACCTTTGGGGTTTGCGGGCACCATGGACTTTCTGTAGAATGATGCGGGATGTTGTTACAAACGCATGTATGGAATATTAAAGCATAAACTGAGCGTTAACATTTCTAATTCAGTGACCTTGATCTTTGGGGTTAGCAAGCACCATGGGATTTCTGTAGAATGATGAGGGATGTTGTTACAAATGCATGTATGGAATATTAAAGCATAAACTGAGCGTTAACTTTTGCAAACACGGAAATTGATAAGTCAGTGATCTTGACCTTTGGGGTTAGCAGGCACCATGGGCTTTCTGCAGAATGAGGCGGGATGTTGTTACAAATGCTGTATGGAATATTAAAGCATAAACTGAGCGTTAACTTTTCCAAACATGAAAATTTCTCTAAGTCAGCGACCTTGACCTTTGCGGTTTGCGGGCACCATGGGCTTTCTGTAGAATGATGCAGGATGTTGTTACAAATGAATGTATGGAATATTAAAATATAAACTGAGCGTTAACTTTTCCAAACACGGAAATTTCTAAGTCAGTGATCTTGACCTTTGGGGTTAGCGGGCAACATGGGCTTTCTGTAGAATGATGCGGAATGTTGTTACAAATGCATGTATGGAATATCAAAGCATAAACTGAGCGAAATTTATAAGTCAGTGACCTTGACATTTGGGGTTAGCGGGCACCATTGGCTTTCTGCAGAATGATGCGGGATGTTGTTACAAATGCATGTATGGAATATTAAAGCATAAACTGAGCGTCAACTTTTCCAAACACGAACATTTCTCTATATCAGCGACCTTGACCTTTGCGGTTTGCGGGCACCATGGGCTTTCTGTAGAATGATGCGGGATGTTGCTACAAATGCATGTATGGAATATTAAAGCATACATAAATTAAGCGTTAACTTTTCCAAACACGGAAATTTCTAAGTCAGCGACCTTGACCTTTGGGGTTTGCGGGCACCATGGACTTTCTGTAGAATGATGCGGGATGTTGTTACAAACGCATATATGGAATATTAAAGCATACACTGAGCGTTAACTTTTGCAAACACGCAAATTTCTAATTCAGTGACCTTGATCTGTGGGGTTAGCAAGCACCATGGGCTTTATGCAGAATGAGGCGGGATGTTGTTACAAATGCATGTATGGAATATTAAAGCATAAACTGAGCGTTAACTTTTCCAAACACGGAAATTTCTAAGTCAGCGACCTTGACTTTGCGGTTTGCGGGCACCATGGGCTTTCTGTAGAATGATGCGGAATGTTGTTACAAATGCATGTATGGAATATTAAAGCATACATAATTGAGCGTTAACTTTTCCAAACACGGAAATTTCTAAGTCAGCGACCTTGACCTTTGGGGTTTGCGGGCACCATGGGCTTTCTGTAGAATGATGCAGGATGTTGTTACAAATGCATGCATGGAATATTAAAGTATAAACTGAGCGTTAACTTTTCCAAACACGGAAATTTCTAAGTCAGTGACCTTGACCTTTGGGGTTAGCGGGCAACCTGGGCTTTCTGTAGAATGATGCGGGATGTTGTTACAAATGCATGTATGGAATATCAAAGCATAAACTGAGCGTTAACTTTTCCAAACACGGAAATTTCTAAGTCAGTGACCTTGACCTTTGGGGTTAGCGGGCACCATGGGCTTTCTGTAGAATTATGCAGGATGTTGTTACAAATGCATGTATGGAATATTAAAGCATAAACTGAGCATTAACTTTTCCAAACATGGAAAGTTCTAAGTCAGTGACCTTGACCTTTGGCGTTGGAGGGCATCATGGGCTTTCTGTAGAATGATGCGGGATGTTGTTACAAATGCATGTATGGAATATTAAAGCATAAACTGAGCGTTAACTTTTCCAAACGAATATTAAAGCATAAACTGAGCGTTAACTTTTCCAAACACGGAAATTTCTATCTAAGTCAGTGACCTTGACCTTTGGGGTTAGCGGGCACCATGGGCTTATTAAAGCATTCCATTGAGGGAAACAGAAGTTACAATGAATTAACCTGAGCGCTAAGTTTTAGAAACAGAGCTAAACGCAAAAACTTAACGTTGAATGCATGTGAAAAGTATGTCAATGAACCATGACAAGTAGGTGAATGTCACATGGGTTCCCTCTGTGTGAGATGGTTACACCACAGTTTTGATGTATACCAAGTATGGAGGTCGTAGGAGTTATAGTTTTCTGGAAACTGACCTAAACGCAAAAACTTAACGCCGCCGCCGCCGCCGCCGCCGCCGCCGCCGCCGCCGCCGCCGCCGCCGCCGCCGACGACGACGACGCCGCCGACGACGACGACGCCGCCGACGCCGACGGAAAAGTTATGCTTATGTCCCGCTTCTGCTAAAGCAGGCGGGACAAAAAAGGTACATAGAAGTGCCTACCATGGTATCAAATGCCATAATTCTTAATCCAGAAGTCACATTTTATGTATGATCATACAGTGCAACCTCTCTACAACAGCCACCCATGGGAAGAGGCTGTTATAGAGAGGTGGCTGTTGTAGGGAGGTTAATGCTGAATACAATTTTATCGTCTGATGTTTATTTATTTTCTTTAATAATTCTCAATAAAAACATATTTTGACAGCATTTTAGAATCATTTCCAATGGAAATGATTCTAAAATGCTGTCAAAACATGTTTTTATTGAGAAAGAATGCAAAATCAACATGAAACGACAATGTTCATGCTCAGCAGTGTAAGGCTTAGATATAGAAGAAATCATCCATTTGGGATATAAAATAGCGGCTGTTACAGAGAGGTGGCTGTTGTAGAGAGGTGGCCGTTCGGGGAGGTTCGACTGTACAATGTTATTGCTGTATTGATGATGCTGTAGTGGTAAAGTGGTATGGACTTACATGTATGTTAACTTACAGGACTGTCACTATTCATAATTGTACGAGACACGAGTGCATATCAATCTGTATATACCATGAATAGTGATCATTAATGCATTTCCAATGTCCAATGTATTATGTATTAAGTACTGCTTGCCATATATTGTATAATATATGCATTAAATTGAAAATATTGCTATCTACCTCGCGTTGTTTCTTACAAAATATCCTAAAATCCATCAATTTGGAAGTTTTGGCGGTCATAATGGCGGCCATCTTGAATTGTATAATTTCAGAAATATCAAAACTTCTTTAAAAATGTATATCAGATAATCTAGGTAAGAGTATAAAAAAATCAACACATTTTTATGCCTATTTGCCCATATAGCTGAACATTAAAAGATAATGAAAAAATGGCGGCCATCTTGGACGCCATTTTGAATTCCCAAGTTGGCACCACCTCGATTTGCGGGGACTTTTAGTATGTTATTCTACATACATTTATACAACTTTCCTGAAAAATTCAGCTTGTTAACAATTTTTTTGGGGTTTGGTGTTTTTTACACCTATTACTCCTGGGCTAATATTGTATATCACCTTTCTATATATAAGATGGTACTGTACGAGACCAAGTGGGTGGGGTAACTTGATTTTTTTAATAGGCATATTTTGGTGTGAGATGTTCGAGTCTTCCACCTGTGTATGCCCATATCCTCGGTGGGGCAAAACACTGATCACATCCAATGCAACCTGATACCAGAAGACACAATAAACATAGATCATTTTGACATCATGTGACGATTCTCATGTGCGTCCAAAACATGTTTTAATAGGAAAGTAAACAAGTGTGAACTAGATTGGTCAGTAAGCGAGGCTTACGGAATACCCCCGCGTGGGCCCAGGTACCCCTAAAATATGTCAAAATGTCCAAGTGTGTGGGCCTGTGACCTTGACTCTGGGCTTAGCGGGAGAGGCATGAACGTGAATTTGACACAGGGTGGTAGAAGTACACTGGAGCAATGCGTGTGTGAAATTTGAAGCAGATCCGAGCAAGGAAATAGAAGTTATAACCGATTTATCTGATGTTAAGTTTTGTAAAGAGACTAAGTATCTGAGCTTGACCTCGAAATCAGCGGGAATTTGTCACAGCATTATAGTAGAGCCTTAGGAATGCATGCATGAAATATTAAGAATTTTCGATGAAAGAAATAGAAGCTATAACATATTTCTCTGATGTTAAGTTTTGTAAAGAGACTAAGTATTTGACCTTTACCTTGGGATCAGCGGGGGTTGGACGGTCATGATTTGGTACAGCCTGGTAGTAGACTTACAGGAATGCATGTGTTAAATATTAAGCATTTTAGATGAAGGAAATAGAAGTTATAACAATATTTATCTGATGTTAAGTTTTGTAACGATACTAAGTATTTGACCTTGACCTTGGGATCAGCGGGGGTTGGACGGTCGTGGATTTGGCACAGCATGGTAGTAGAGCCTTACAGGAATGCATCTGCAAAATATTAAGCATTTTCGATGAAGGAAATAGAAGTTATAACAATATTTCTCTGATGTTATGTTTACGGACGCATGGACGCATGCACGGACGCACGCGTATGCACGGACGGACGGACGGACGACGGACGGACGGACGGGAGTCGATTTTCGTGTGCTTGTCAAATCAAGCAAATGTGAAAAAACATCGTCTTCGGAGACGATTATCATGTGCTGTCAATGCATGTTCTACATGTATGTAGAAAGAAAGAATCAATATTTCTTATACAAAAACATATTTGTACAACACATGAGAATCGTCTTAGAGACGATACTCATGTGCTGTCAAAACTTGTTTTATTAATTAAAAAATAATATGTTTTCCGAGACGATTCTCATGTACTGCCAAAACATGTGTTATGAAGAAAAGAAGAATCAATATTTCTTATACGAAAACACATTTGTACAAAAGAGACGATGCTCAAATGCTGTCAAAACATGTACTAGTAAATGAGAAAAAAACATGTTTTTGGAAACGATTCTCATGTGCTGTCAAAACATGTTTCATTCAAGCAATCAAATTATTAAAAACAAATAATGACACTGTAAGAAATATTGATTCTTTCTTTCTTCATAAAACATGTTTTGACAGCACATGATAATCGTCTCCGAAGACGATGTTTTTTTCACATTTGCTTGATTTGTTAGTAACACATGTTTTGGCAGCACACGAAAATCGTCTCCGCTTTTTTCACACTTGTTTACTTTCCTATTAAAACATGTTTTGGACGCACATGAGAATCGTCACATGATGTCAAAATGTTCTATGTGTGTTGTGACTTCTGGTATCAGGTTCTATTGGATGTGATCTGTGTTTTGCCCCACCGGCACCCGTCTCCATGATAGTGGCTGGAGTCGGTGGTGTGTACTCAATACAAGGTCAACAACACTTATTGGCTTTAATGCGATATTTTTCTTCGAGTTGTGGTTTAGAAAACTTGTGATAGTGTCCCCGGAAAAATCTATTTTTTCTTACTTCGCGTTTTAAGCTATTTTCAGTGAATAATTCAAAGTTCATTTCATTTTTTTTCTAGTATTTGTAACGTTTATTATTACATGTTGTACTTAAATGCTAATACTATTTTGTTTGTTTGTGTATTCCATCAGGCGATTTAACAAATCCCCCCACCCCCCCGTAAGCGCCTCAGATAAATATGTCCCACGCGCATGCGCACCGACATGGGGTTTTCCCCACGCCATACAGGTGTCAACAAACAGAAGTTGGCAGGTATGAAAACAGTTCAATTTAATAGTTTGAAATCTTCGCACCTGACAACTTGAAATGACCACCTTAATGACCAGGAACAAACATCTCGTGTGAAAATGCATTGAAATATGAAGTTTTAATTGTTCAGTTACAAACCACAGGCACTTTGTGGTATGAACGAGCACGTTTCCTTAAACCATGCCAACTTTTATTATGATATTAAATATCTAGAAGGTACGACACTCGCCATCTTTTCAACCAACGGAAGTGGTACTAGTGTACCTTGGGCCCGGCTGAATTAGCGAGCCGGGCCCAAGGTACACTAGGACCACTTCCGTTGGTTGAAAAGATATCGAGTGTCCTTCCTACCTTCTAGATATTTAATATCAGAGTAAAATTGGGTATGATTTAAAGAGCGTTTTGTCGTTCACACCACAAAGTGCCTGTGTTACAAACAGCATATAACTGAGCACAAATCCAAATTTTACAAAATGGCTCATTGTGTTCGTTGTTGTTGTACACGTTAAATGGTATAATTGTAACTACTAACTATGCAATTAAAGATACAGATAATATAACAGACAGATGAAATAGTAAGTAATTCGTATAGCCGAGATTATCTAACCTAGCGATTGTGGTGCTTATTTATATTAGGCTATATGGGGATTTAACATGGTGAAATTGTTTTTCTTAATAAAATCAATATTGGACCAAGTTTCACGAAATAAAAAGAAGGCTCGTTCTTAAAAATATGTTTACATAATGGATATATCTGTAATATTTGGGAAGGTTTCGTGAAACAGGCAGTAAACGTTTCTATCCGGAAGGTCAGTTATTGTGACAATCATTTCCCCGCATAACCCAACCCAAATACACTATCCCATTTGGTTCCGCGTACAGACGTACGGACAATTTAGTTCATGTAGCTAACGATCGGCCATACACTGTAGCAGGGAACAAACATACTTCGTCCCAGACTGTAGATAGATAGGTAGGTCTTACCAGATAAAAACGTCGCCAACACAAATCCTGTATACACGGAAGTCGCCATGTTGTTGTATAGTCACGCCTGTGTTTTTTCGGCTGTATTATGTCGCTGCTCACGGCTGCGTATTCACAAAGGTAGATTCACATGATACCGTAGTTTACGTCACGTGTCGCCCCCTCACGACAAACTGTTTCGTCAGCGATACGTGGCCCAATGCAACGACTGGGCGGAGGTAGACCACAGGCAGTGGCATAGCCAGGGTCTTATGTAGTGGGCTACGAAGTGTGAAATGAGTTCGGAAATGGCCGCGGGAACAACATTCCCTGGAAAAAATACTGGGGTCCGTTTCACTAAACATCGTACGACTAAAATGTTCGTAAGTGCAAGATTATGATAGTCTGTAAATTGCACATGAACAATCTTTTCTTGTAAACAATTATTGGATTTACTTTAATTGAGCATAATACATGTAAATCCATCAATTGACATTTCCAGACGATCCTAAATGTGCACTTACGAACATTTTAGTCGTACCAAGTTGAGTGAAATGGGCCCCTGATGTCTACTACACACAATTTCGTCGATTATCATTTTCACATATGTGGGTGTGACTGGGTGTGACTGGGGAAATGGGTTTTATGGGTTTAGCGACCAGTATAGATCCAAATCAATGAAACATCTGCTATGCTTCAAACACGAAATATAGAATGTTACCAGGTTATATGAATGTGCTATTTTATCACGAGCTACACTTGTACACTGGCCACAAAACCCATAAGCCCCATGTCTCCACAGGCATTCAGCGTGTTTCGGCTTTCATCGGTATAACTGTATATATATATATATATATATATATATATATATATATATATATATATATAACGGCTTCTAACTTTGTTCGGGCACGACATCGTATCATATCAAAATAACATGTTAAACATTGTAATTTTCTATGCATTTTATGTATTTCTGCAGGATATCAATAATTCTCAAATGATCATATGAACTTGTTACTACAATATTGACGTTAGGGCCTTAAACACATTATTTAATTTGTTATGATACGAGGTTGTGTCCGACCTAGGACAAGGAGCTTTACTTCGATATTATTTGCATAAATATGTTCTAACTATGCTATTTTAGCAATGTAACAATAATTCTCAAATGAATATGTGCACTTTCTGTCAAAATATTCACATTAGCGTTAATAAAATCCCGGAATGTGTTATGATACGAGGTCGTGTCCGACCAAAATTAGAAGCCTTCGGGGCCCCTGTGGCTTATGGGATTTGTGAATAGTGTAAGTTTCTTATCATATACAAATATCACACTCTTGTAGCATGATAACGATATATATTGCTTGTTAGAAGCATCATTCGCGTTTCATTGCTGGAATGGCGAACAGTGCAGACACCATTTCGCCAGTAAAGGTCCGCATATCGCCCCGGTTGAGTTACGTCCCATATCCGTTATGTGTAGCTCCACTGAGAGAAGCCATCACGTCTGCATATCCATTTCACCATTCAGTAAAATAAACAATCTTACTGTCGTCGACAGTAGGATTAGATCCACGTGTATCTGTGGAAGTGTACATAATGTTCAGTAGCCGATTTCACCAAAATTGCAAAGTATGCTTATCTAGCTAAGTACACTTTGAGTGAGAAATTTTCAGTTTACGGATAAATTTATTATATTTTATTATACTGAATGTATTACATTATCACATTGGCTGTGATAATGTTATAAATTCAGTATTATAAATCTGCATACTTTTAATAATAAAATATATGCAGTCGTTAGTGCGATATGACATAATTAAAGGTGCATGACCACTCAGTAGGCACAAACTGTTCTATATGTCAGAGACATCACCTGATGACATATTCAGGCAAAATAAACATTCATTCACCATTACCCCCACGTATTGATTTGCATTATTATACATTTTATATCAGACGGAAATTTCCACACTGATATCAGGGGCTACAACCGAGTTTCCTTAAAATATTAACGGACATTACTATTTATTCTCTGTATTTATTTTTTGATGTGCAATGCTCATACTTTATAATCTGTCGAAAATATTATTGTTTCAGGTGATGCATTTAATTAGTATAAATAAATAAAAAATATCATGCCTCATTTGTAAAATAAATATTACTAAATGATTATATATGTATAGCGGGCACTCGTATTTTGTATAACTGGTGGAATAGTGACACAATTATACACTTATTTAATTCCTATATAAAGAGAATTTTGTGCCGTCAAAAGATGACAAAATCTGCATTTGCTATGGAAATTTCGTTAACTTTCGACGCCATTTACGGAAAATATCATAAATCGGGTAAACATTTTTCATGATATATCGCACATGTTCTTAGGTACAGAATCACATGGCGTGTCTCAAATATAAGAAAAAATAAAATCAGTATCAGCTATCTCGGATTGAACCGTGCTATATTATATGAACGTAAACGTTATCAGTAAACAAGCCACATCTACACGTACATGTACACACTTGGTGATTGCTGCAGCTATCTAGTCGCGAACTTCGAACTTCACGCCATCTCACGTCTAAACCACAGGCGCAGGATATATAGAGGATATTCATATTTTTGCAACGAATATGACATATATGTTCATCGAGTGGTGTGAAATGTCCATATTTCACGAGTGCCGTTAGGCACGAGTGAAATATGGACATTTCACACCACGAGATGAACATAATATGTCATATTCGTTGCAAAAATATGAATATTCTATTTATTATATACCGCTCCATGGAAATTAGCACTTTTTTAGACTGTATACGGTAATGCATGTTTATGTGCAGCCTATTTGCAGTCCGGCACTGCAGATGCGCGTTATGAATATAGATCGTGGAAGTAGTCGTATTTTCACCGGACGTTGTTTATTTCATCGATGAGAACATATGACTTTTATTTACATCGCATAACTATGTATTTTATGGGTAGGTATATAATAAATAACACAGTTTGTAATGTAAATCTACTTCTTCAGACCGTGACCGTGGCCTTCACACCGTCGGACTGCCACGCTAGCGACCCGGGTTCAATTCCCAGCCAGGATGTCAGTACGTCTGAGATACTTTCGGAGGTGGACTTTCAAAGGCGGTTCCGTGTATCAGATTTGAAAGAGAGTGTAGGCACGTTAAAGAATCAGAGGAGACTATTCTAATAAGAGCTAGGCCCCTGGGCCGGTTTCCTCTGTATCCACCTCCTTCCTTTCTCCTTTCTTGGGAGACGACATGCAAGGTCATCGAGCCAGTGCCGTCGGTAAATCCAAGCATTTACAATTACATGTAGGTAGGTCGTTTGGAACACTTCGGTCCTTCGTTTATAATGCGCCACGGAGAGATGAAAATTAACCCTTACACCGCTATCTTAAATTTGTTGTCGTCTGCTGTTTATTTTCTATTTTCCATTTGTATCATCAAAAACAACATGCTTTGGACCAGCACTATTTAGAAATAAATTTACAACAAAAATGCCTTGACAGCGACTTCAGAATTGATTTTCCAATTAGAAATGATTTCGAGGTGCTGTCAAACCATGTTTTTTTATTGGAGAAATAAAGGCACGAAATATAAAAGCAACAGCTGAACGACAAGTTGTATTTTGATTGCGGTCGGTTAAGGGTTAAGACGAGGGCAAGTCACACTTGTTGAATGTGGTAACTTCATCCGCCCTATGTCAACGTCACCTTCGAAACAAAGTGCAGATCCTGATCAGACTGTGGCGGGATGCACAGTGGCTGATCTGGATTCTACACTTGATTCGTGTTCACGGTTTGGCATGTACAAACTGCTGAATGCGCTAATCTTTTGCCAGTTGTCAATTTCCTACTTATTTATTAAAGACTTGGAATATTGGTCAGGTATAGACAATCAAAATTGCTTTGCATTGAGAATGGGGACATTGGCAATACATGATCCAGATTTACGTTTGGTAATCTGGGCACGATTAATTGCAGGCTGTCGTAGTACGTCACTATGGGAGTAACTGTGTAACCTGCACCCGGTTAACCCCAGTCGGTAGAAGCGGTGCGTATTGGATTACGGTAAACCAGAGGTCCCCGGTTCGTGTCCCGGGTCGGCGCACAGTTGTTTCTCACTCTTTGTGGCATAGAAACTAAGGAACGATCTTTATATCTTTTCTTTTCTTTACAGCGGACTATGTTTGTTGGAAGGGATTCCCCCAAACAAGAAAAAAAACGAATGGAAGGAAATGAAGTGAAAACGAATAATTTTTTTATTTGTATCCGAACAAAACGATATTTTTCGGTTTAAGTACCAGGGGGCCGTTTATTACCATCTTCGTACGTAGATAATAATTTTCGTTACGAAGATTTAATTTATATTTACTTCGCACATTAATGTGAATTCATGAATGCTAACCGTTTTCCGACCTACATACAGAGGTAATAAAATGTAATTAACCCATTGTACCAAATATTTCTCAAACATCGGTATACCATGTTGCTGGCAATGTTAGTTTTTACACACTACCAAACACTTCCTTAGCTCCAGTACAAGTTTTCTGAACAGTTCAATACATATATAATTATATCGATTGAAAGCAGGTAACATGGCCGTAATGCAAAGCCTGTAATTTATTGACAGTCAACTGGTGCTGTGGCGCCGCGCAAGCGTAAATGTGTTTCACATCGAGAAATAGGCGGGCAGGATTCCCAGACCAAATTCCCATTTCACTTACAATGCAGAAGATTACAATAAAAAACAAAAACAACCTTTTCCCCATAGTAAAAAAAAAAAAAAAAAAAACCGGCGGGCAATAAATTTTGCATTTTATTGGTCGATAAGCTCAACGTAAGAGCTGCAGTAGGCATCTAGTCAGGAAACCGGTGCCCTTTTTTCGACGTGAAAACGATTTGAGCGCAGCACAGTGAAGTTCAGGAGAAAACAAAGTTAACACGATGGTGATTAGATGGGTCAGAAATCAAGCAGGATTTGAATTGTAATTGTCCATTTCATTGAATCTCACACAGACAGTCGCATGAAACGCCTCCATAGATGAATTCCACCACATTGCAAAAGTTTACACTTTCGATGGATAAACTTTTCCAATTTAATGGATCAATTTATTAAGTTTTATCATACTGAATGTAATTACATTATTCACCAGCCATTTTGGCTTTCTGATAATGTAATAACTAAAACTTCAAAATAATAATAATTCCTGCATACTTTTTAATTCAAATCAAAATATATGCAGTCGTTTAGTTCTATTATGGAAATAATGCATTTAACTGGGGAAAAATAAATGATTGCTTCCCTCAAAGTATACTTACTAAATAAGTATGCTTTGCGAATTTTGACTGAAAAAGGCTCCAGAATGACAGTTTTAAAGTCTTGGGCTCCACATCCCGGATTGTAACAAAATAGCGGAGACAACATTTGAAGTTTTCGTGTTCATTTATTTAGATGAAGTTGGTTAATCGGCAAAAATAAAACATTGCATCTTGCCACTGAGATACTAAGGAGTCTCGCAGGAGATTTATTATAATTATTTTTGTTATCTTAGTTCGTTCCCTTCCCATGAAGATAACAAATTCGCTTCACCACGAAACTAAACAATCTTCGTTTACTTCCCACGACTATACAAATTAACAATTCGTTTCCCTCAATTTAACTAATTACTTTCCCACGAACTTCAGCAATTCGTTCTCACCTGGGAACGAATTGATTAATTCGTGGGACAACTCGAATTTCGTTAATTCGAGGGAACGAATTGTTTAAATTTGTAGCAACGAATTGTTTTCATTTTGTGGTAACCGAATTGGTAATTCGAGGGAACGAATTGTTATATCGTTTGGAACGAATTGATTTAATTCGAGGGAAACAGAATTTGATTTAAATTGAGGGTAACGAATTGTTATTTCATCGGGGAAACGGAATTAATAATCAAAAATCCATGTCCTAGTACCGATAAACACTACCACCGGACATATTAATTTAAGTAAACTTACAAATCTTTGATTTCAACGACGGCACTGGCTCGATGACCTTACATGTCGGGACCGACTATTTAAAGGCACATGCCCACTCAGTAGGCACACAATGTTCTTTATAGAAATTAATTAAGAGTATAATTGTGTCACTATTCTACCAGTTCTAAAGATTACGAGTGGCCGCTATACAGGTATAATCATTTAGTAATATTTATTTTGCTGATAGTGACGCGCGTTGGTATCAGGCTATTTTCATATGCAAATGAGGCATGGTATTATTTAATTATTTATACTAATTAAATGCGTCACCTGAAAACATAATATTTTCGACAGATTATAAAGTATGATCATTGCACATCAAAAAATATTTTCAGAGTATACATAGTAATGTCCGTTAACATTTTAAGGAAACACGGTTATCGCCCCTGATATCAGTGTGGACATTTACGCCTGATATAAAATGTATAATAATGCCACATACATACGTGGGGTAATGGTGAATGAATGTTGATTTTGCCAGAAAATGTCTCAGATGATATATCTGATATAAAGAACAGTTTGTGCCTACTGAGTGGGCATGTACCTTTAAGTTCCAGGGTCATCTGACCTGTTCCCATTGATCAGAAATGGGCAAATACGAATTGAGGGTATGTTGTGACAAAACATAATCAAAACAACAGATTTTTCTGGGAGTTTCAAACAATAATTTATTTCAGAGAAAACTCATGGATGGGCACCATGATAGTACATTTACCTCTGGATGATGATTGAGAACACATGAAACATTCAATCAGCATGGTTTTAAAGTGAATATTTTACCTCGGAATTGGATAATTTTAAAGAGGCTGCACCGAGATATTTCACATTCCTGCATAGGTAAGGAGCACTAATAGAGCAGCATATTTGGGTTTATGTAAAAGCTTCTAGTGTGTCTATGTCACAAATGTCGACCGCTTATTGCTGTCTGCCCACTTATTTGGAATATTGCATTAAATACATACTGTCCGATGGAGTGAAATGGATAATTTTAAATTAACTGGTCACTGCCCCCTATTCCGGTGACGTATGTAGTTAATATAATTTAAATATGTCCTGCCTCATTTGCTTATAAAAAATAGCCTGATACAACTGTGCGTCTCTATCAGGAAATTAACTATTACTAAATGATTATATCTGTATAGCGGGCATTGGTAATGTTTCAAACTTGTGGAAGAGTGACACAATTATACACGTATTTAATTTCTATAAAGAAAAGTGTGTGCCTAACAGATGGGACTTTTCTGCTACTTTCTTCCGGTGACCACAGGTTGTCTCGTGACGACGTACTTAACTGTGCTATGTTTATATCAGACCCGTACGCAGGAATTAATTTAGGGGGGGGGGCGGTTATCGACGGCGCGAAGGGCTAAACATCTTTTGTTTTGCACATCCACGGACAGACCTCGGCAGATTAACCCGTTCACCCCTAAGTAACTGGGATGGATTTTGATATGTTAATTTTGCAACCCAATCCAATCATCACAAAATGATTTTCAGACCAGTCCATTTACGAACATGGGGGGTTGTGTTCTCAAAATTATGAAAATTACTTGCAAAAATTGCAGATCTGATGAGACGGCTCGTCACGAGCTGGCACATCTGGATCTACACTTTTTGCCAACACCACTATACAGGCATGTGGTGTTGAAAGGGTTAAGGGGGTTAGTACGCACCCGTCGCACCCCCTCTGCGTACGGGCCTGTATATAGTCATACAGGCGTGACCATGTAGCACATACCGTCACACACTTCATACAATAAAATATAACGACGTTTAAAGCTAGAATTGCATTTATAAGTATATAAGTGTGGCATTAGTCATTTATGGTGAACTGTAAACCACAGGTCTGTATTGTTCAATGTGTATGAGACAGGATACATATTACACAAACTAGAAATTAGTATGTCAAATGTACAGGCATTCGGCGACTTTCGGCTTACATTATAACTCTATATATAAGAACAAGGCTTCTAACTTTGGTCGGACACGACCTCGTATCATACAAAAATAGCATGTTTAACATTGTAATTGTCTATGCATTCTATGTATTTCTGCTGGATAACGATAATTCTCAAATGATCATATGAACTTGGCACTACAATATTGACGTTAGAGCCTTAAACACATTATTTCATTTGTTATGATACGAGGTTGTGTCCAACCTAGGGAAAAGCACCTGTAATTCGATATTATTTGCATAATTATGTTGTAACTATGCTATTTTAGCAAGATAACAATACTTTTCAAATGAACATGTGCACTTTCTACCAAAATATTCAGGTTAGCGTTAATAAAATCGCGGAATTTGTTATGATACGAGGTCGTGTCCGACCAAAGTTAGAAGCCTTGTTCATATCTATAGAGTTATACCGATGAAAGCCGAAACACGCCGAATACCTGTGATCAAATGTAGTGAATTGTCATAAACCGTCTGAAAAGGTAAGAATATAATTCTAATTGATGAAATATGTTTACAAAATGTACAATAGTTAATACAATTTGCAGAGTCCATGCGGAATTACGTACTCTGAAAAGTTTATTAACTTTTGACATTATTTATGAAAAATATTGTAAATTTTGTAAACGTATTTAATGAAATTACGCAGATGTCCGAAGGTACAAAATCGCATAGCGTGTCTAATATGTGGCTGCGACTGAAGAAATAGGGGTTATGGGTTGTGTGGCCAGTGTAGATCCAGATCAGCCTGTGCACCCGCACAGTCTGATCAGGATCTACAGTATTCGCCATTTCATCAATGTAATGCATGTCGTGCTTCTGCTCCCCCCCCCACACACACACACACGCGCACACACACACACACACACACACACGCGCGCGCGTGCGCACACACTCGCACACACCCGACCTAACTACGCCACAGTGTGGGGTGAATTCTTATACCATTCTAGCATTTTGCCAATCAATAATTTTTACAATAGTTACTCCTTTGACTCTGGATGCTCTGGTAATAATTAAAAAATGAACTTCGATTACAATGGTTATGTAGACAATTTTAGACATGCCATGTGATTTTGTACCTCGGCAGATGTGCGATTTGTCCTGAAAAATATTCAATAAAAGTTTGATACTTTCTGCAAATGACGTCGAAAGTGGACAACATTTTCATAGCAAATGTGAATTCTGTGTTTTATTTGTTTCCTGTACATCACCTATATTATGTTTGTTGCGGGAGTTATTGATACTTCTAATGCACTCTATAAATATCACGCAACCTGATTGGCTAATAGTCATACATTACAGGTATATCATTGTTGATGAACGGTCGCAAATTATTTCAATATGTATTCCTACACCAATACTAAGTTTGAGATCGGTCAATTTACTCTGCCAAACAATGACCGACCAAAAAACATGGGGTAACTCACACAAAATGTCCCAAGTGGTATTCTGGTACTATTGTGAAACGTCCTGGTCCGAAACGTCCTGGTGACCTGGACCGAAAGTTGCATGGTCCGAAGCGTACGGCGAAAACAAAATATCTCACCGTTGATCACGTTTCATATGTTTTGGCAGTAATATATCGTTCACACAAAGAGAAAGTATGTATCCTGTGTACTCTTGCATCTCAAATGGTAGTATATCACGAATGATTAGACGAGTTATCACAAAAAGTATCAACCTCAGGGAAGTTTTACAGGTGTCCGCCATTGAAATATTGTTGCTAAGAGATCGCACTGGAGTGACATTAAATGCGCAAAGTAGTAAATAAAGCAATTATAATTCTAACGACGAATTTATTGCTTTTATTATTGAAAAATAATGAAATCAGCAACACAAACGTATATACATTCATGCAAAAATCGCTAATATCTTGTAATTGTGTTTCCTTCGTAGAAAATATTATTTGTGTGATCCGTCCGGTATGACCTGCTCAACCAGCTTGCAATCCGGTACGATTTTCTAAGGAGACTCGATAAAGTTTGCAAAACAGTATAAAGGAGTGCATTAGAAATAGGTTAACCGCATTGTAATTTTGAAATTCGCGACGTATATCAGAAAATGATAGGTCGGAAAGCATGTGTAATGGCTCCGCTAGCGCGTCGCCATTAAACAGATTTTCCGACCTATCATTTTCTGATATACGCCGCAAATTTTAAAATTACAATACAGTGAACCCTATAATATCTGTATTCTATAAAGAATATTCGTGTTAAGTGTTTTCTCTTTCGCTTGTGTATACAGTAGAACATCTATAAAACGAATATCCTGGTAGGACCCCGGAGTGCCCGGTTTAGAAATGTTTCATTGTTATTCCGATGTATGAGCACTGAAGCCGAGGAAATTTATATTAAACAAATAAGGATATAATTCGGGACTCATCGAGCTAGGGGACATCATCCAGATACTTATGTTCGAGGTACTGGTACTCCACTGTATATGGCTGTGTGCTTCGCTATTACAGGGCTCCAGATAAGGAATTAGTAATTGAGTATTGTCACTCCATCATTTCTGAAGCAATTGGGTATTTCAACATTTTAATTGTGTAAAATGGAATCACACTACTGTTTACACATCAGCAGACCGCACTTCTTTGTCCTTGGAGACAATTCTAATGAAATACCAAGATGTGTTTTCATGGAAAAATATGCTATATTTGTGGTCTGTTTATTGTTTTCTGTAGCATGATAAAAATACCACAAATCTTTTATTGCTTTTTGATACTCACTACTTCTGATTTCAATTGGGTTTTTGGCAATTTTAATTGGGTATTTACGCAAATACGCACCTTATCTGGAGCGCTGCTATTATGAACATAGACAGACATCGGAGATAGTTGACTGCGGAACTGGTGGAATTCTTTTCAACCTTACACAAATTATTATGTTTTCATCAATTGTAAAAAGTGTGTGTTTTTTACTTTGTACATATATCTTGGCGGCCATTTTGGATACTGCGTTGCCTAGAACGCCCAAAAGTATTACTCTACGTTGGTTGGACTTATGTCATTCATAAATAAGTATACACTTACTACATTTGATGTCGTGATTAGTTGCGATTGTATTACTTTTTGTTTCTTTGCTATATTTCAATGGCAGCCATCTTGGATGTGACATAATTTCTGGTATTTCCTCAAGGTAGGTATTGGTAAACAATCTTGTTAAAGACTCGAAATAGTTGAGAAACTTAATATTTCAATGTTGTCCAACCTCAACCTTTCATTTACTGGACTATCGGTAACGTTGTACTGACTCAAGCCATATATAACACGAAGCAGTCACACGGGTGGAAGACTCGGACATAGGACCTAATACTTGGCTCATTTGGAAAACGTTACCCCACCCACCCATTTCCATACACTATACCTTACAGCCTTTTCCGGAAATGCTGTAAGGTATACTGTATGAAAATGTGTGGGTGGGGTAACATTTTCCAAATGAGCCAAGTATTGGGTCCAAGGTCCGAGTCTTCCACCTGTGGAAGCAGTGTCATGTTGACTTGACTATTTGTATTATATATATTGACATCGATCAATTATTCTCACATGGTGTTGTGTCAGCTGTAATCGCTGGTATAAAACAATATCAAGTTATAGTACAAACACATAAACGTGACTGTGACTGGAGAAATGGGGCTTATGTGTTTTGTGACAAGTGTAGATCCAGGTAAGCCTGTGCATCCGCACACTCTGATCAGGGTATAAACTGTTCGCCATTCCGTCAATGACACACTCGCCATGCTTCTACTAAGCAATATAGATCATCAGCGTACTACTGACATGAGTGTGCTATTTGATCAGGAGCTACACTGGTCACAAATCACATAAGCCCCATGTCTCCCGTCACCACCATGAATTAGAAAACCGATATGGAGATCGCATACACCACCGCCTGCGCTAATCATGCCAATATTATTTGAATTCATTTTTATTTCAAAACACTTGAATATTGTGCTCGAGATGAAGCAGCTTGATTGAGAGTTGAAATCGGCAATAGATGTTCAGAAACGTTGAAATTTTGGAATGATTAACGCAGGCGCTTGTGTACCTCCCGATACCAACATGACGTTTGTCACAATACACCAAGTACGTGGTGGCCACACAATGGATGTGCTTGTGTACCTCCCGATACCAACATGACGTTTGTCACAATACACCAAGTACGTGGTGGCCACACAATGGATGTGCTTGTGTACCTCCCGATACCAATATGACGTTTGTCACAATACACCAAGTACGTGGTGGCCACACAATGGATGTGTACCTCCCGATACCAACATGACGTTTGTCACAATACACCAAGTACGTGGTGGCCACACAATGGATGTGCTTGTGTACCTCCCGATACCAAAATGACGTTTGTCACAATACACCAAGTACGTGGTGGCCACACAATGGATGTGCTTGTGTACCTCCCGATACCAAAATGACGTTTGTCACAATACACCAAGTACAGGGTGGCCACACAATGGATGTGCGTGCCAGCTATCTCAAACTAACTATAGTGGAACCCATGTAAACCGGACACCCTGGGAGGTCCCCACTGTAAAACATGGAGATGACTACTTCAAGACACGCGTCGCTGCTTAACGATCATGAACAGATATTATTATCGGAGGCAAATGGCAATGTAACATATCTAAATTAAGCTCAAATAACTTTCCGCTGTGTCCAGTTTAGAGGGGGTCTACTGTAAAACAGACAGGTGAATATTTCAAGACACGCGTAGCTGCTTTGCGATTATGAACAGACATTATTATCGGAGGTAAATGGCAATGCAACATATCTGAATTTTGCTCAAATAACTTTTCGCTGTGTCCGGTTTAGAGAGGTTCCACTGTAAAACAGATAGATGTATACTTCAAGATACGCGTGGCTGCTTCGCGATCATGAACATACATTATTAGTGGAGGTAAATGGCAATGTAACATATCTAAATTAAGCTCAACTAACTTTCCTCTGTGTCCGGTTTCCATTGTAAACTATAAAACGCTTGTACCGTCACGTGGCAATTCTGATCAAACTATTTGATGAACATTCCGTCTATGTATTTTTCAACGTGTATGATCAAGTGGTTACATGTACAACAACAACAACAAGTACTGAAACTTCCAGAAGACCTCCGATTCAAAGTACGTATTCATTTATTTTGTCCTCATTATGTAACGGATTTTTGTGAAATATGGCGCATCAAACGCGACTGGTTAAGCTGCATTTGGTGGTCTCGGTATTTTAGCCCAAGCTTATGTCGTTTTCGCGAAGATTCGATTTCCCTGTCAACTGACACGGTAATCATTTCTTCGCAAAAACGACATAAGTATGTGCCGACCACCCGGGACCACCAAATGCAGCCCATGAAGGCGCGTTTGCTACACCATATTTCATCACAATCCGTTGCCTATTAAAGGTACATGCCCAGAAAATGTTCTTTATATGAATTAAATAAGTGTATACTTGTGTCACTATTCCACCGGTTCTAAAGAGTACGAGTGCCCGTTATACAGATATAATCATTTCGTAATATGGATAGATAGTTTATTCAGAATATGTATTTCACTGATAGTGACGCGCGTCGGTATCACGCTATTTCCATATGCAAATGAGGCATGGTAATTTTTAATATTTATACAAATTAAATGCGTCACCTGAAAAAACAATATTTTCGACCGATTATAAAGTATGATAATTGCACATCAAAACATAAATACAGAGTATAAATAGCAATATCCGTTAACATTTTAAGGAAACACGGTTATCGCCCCTGATATCAGTGTGGAATGTTACGTCCGATATAACATGTATAATAATGCGATAAATACAGGTAATAACTAAGCCAAATTCTGTCTGTAAGTCGTCCTGAGTTTCAGGCAGAAAATTCGGGTTAGTTACATGTAATAACTCAAATGTAATTGTTTCAGACGAACTGCTTAGTATTACAAATACTCCTAACCGTCCACGTGATTTGTTTGTTTGTTTGTTTGTGTATTGGTGTTGAATAGCCTATCAACAGCTAAGGTCATTTAAGGCCAGACCAACGGGTTCGACCCCGCATTTAATCTGCTGCATTGGGGGGATAATTCCAAAATCAGAACGGAATATTTACATCCAGAAAAAATATATTCAGCCCTGAAATTGGAATAACCTGACCTGGTGCCAGGTCCATACCGCACCAGTCACTTGGCCCCTTCCCTTATTAAAAATTAATACCGTTATGAGTACTTTTATAGGGGGTATAAAGACGTATGTGATGGCCAAACCAGTAGCCTATTTCACAACATTGCAAAGTATACTTATCTAGCAAAGTATACTTTGAGGGAGTAATTATTTATTTTCCCTAAAATGCATTATTTAATATAGAACTAACCACTGCATATATTTGATGATTAAACGTATGCATAATTATTATACTGATTGTATTACATTATCACAGCCAAAATGGCTGTGATTATGTAATAAATTCAGTATAATAACAAGAAACGAGGCAAAGCCACGAAGGCCAGATTTTTTCCAAGCATAGACACTTGGATAGCATAATTATACCCACTTTTTGTAGACTAGATGGCCGTGGCCTGCATGTCGCGCCTTGGGGCGAGGCATGGACACTCAAAAAATAGATATAGTAGATGGAAAAACTTTAGCCAAAAAACTTTAACCGGACACACGGACGTACGGACGGACGGACGTATGCCAAAAAGTAGTATATGAGAGTCAAAATGATACAAGTTTATATGGAAGCCGCCCACTACGTGTGGTGCCTCCCACATGAAACTTGTTATCATTGTTGACTCTCATATGCTACTTGGATTTTCCCCCACTGTTCGGCGGGTATGTATGAGAAGAATGGAACATATTTGTTATCAACCGCGAGACCATATATTTCCTAGAGCAAAAAAAAATAAATAAAAAAGGTTTTAGGTCTAGCCGAGATACTAACTCACAACCCACGTCTCCATAGAGTGGCTCCTTAGCCCACACGACCATGAAGGCTTTTACTAAATATAAACCAGAAGATAAAACACCAGGTAGTGTTGTGCAATAATCGATAATGTAAAATACACCCTATTAGAGATAAGAATCCCTATGTTATACTCAGTATAATACAACAATCTGTCATACATTTATTAAAAATAAAATACCAATTTACACCATATTAGAGACAAGTTATCCATTGGTTATACTCAGTATATTAGAACAATCTGTCACAAATATAAACGGACACCCTATTAGAGATAATAAATCCATAAGTTATACTCAGTATATTACAACAATCTGTCATACATTTATTAAAAATAAAATAACAACTGACACCCTATTAAAGATAAAAATATATTGGTTATACTGAGTATAATGTCTACCATAAAGCAAATGAGAGAGCAAGCTAAGAGTTGGGGAATTTCCCTAAGAGGTTTGAGACTCAAGAAAGATATAGCAGATAGCATAAGTGACGCGCGAGCCGTCGTCTACGAGGAGAGGCTGCGGCGTGCGGTTTCGACCGGAATACTGCCCGCCGACCCCGAAAAACGCTCCGAGAAATTGGAGAACGAGACGACGGCCAGTCTGCGTGCCACCGCTTACGCGCAGCGTGTAAAAGAAGATCCCAGCGCACGTAGAAAAGCCCTATACAAGGTGTACTACAATAAGATGTATCAAGGGTTGGTGGGGAGGAGAGTAGGAGAGATATCGCTAGAGATTTGGTGGAGGAGGGTCCCAGGATTCTCGTCGAAGAAGCCGAAGTTAGGGAAACTGTTGATAGGCGTAGGAGGAAGATAGTATGGACTTTCGAGAGGGGGGTAGACGGGGAGATCGCTAATCGCATAATGAATAAAATTCGCCCAGAGATGACCACGGCATGTTATCTTAGGTATTCGTGCTGGTATTGTATTAGGAACATCGAGACCAACGACACGATGATCTATCACAAACAATCAAAGGGTAGTCCGTGGATAAACGAGATCGCCAAAGCTCACAGTTGGATAACCGATAGAGAGAAAGGTCGAATGGACATCGACAAAGTCGATAGACCCAACACAAAATGGACCTTCGTTCGTTGGATATCGGTCGAGGTGAAGATGATCATCCATCAACGCTCAACAACTCCTCCTGGGAGCCGGAAAACTCCACGATTGGTTAAGACAGAAAAAGGGAATGTATTCCGTCGACACGTACGACGACTACTTGTGTCTGTTTAGGTGCATAGCCATCCACCGTGGAGGGAGACCCGACGGGTGCTGTAGGAAGGCACGAGCTTTAGCTCGCGAATACCTCGGTCACGATAACGGACCGGAAAGTAAGGGAATCCCCCTGGAAGATATTAAGAAGGTCGAAGAGCACTTCAAGTGTGGTACCTCATGAAGGTTCCGGCAAATTACGACGCGGTTGCGGAGAAGATCATGACGATAGGAATGTTTGGAGGTCACTCGTTCCTCATAACGAACCTCCGCAAGATGACGAACGAGTACGGGTGCACCGGATGTCAACAATTTACAAAGTCGTATAACATGCACAGGCACGCGTCCACCAGCATGGGTGGGAAGACCGTGGTGACATGTCCAGGTAAGAGGGTAGAGAGACCACAGTCGGCCTACGAGAATGCTTTCTATCCCAAGGGGTCAGCAAGCGCGAGGTCGATTCAATGGTTGAGCAGAGAAGAGGAGAGGATGGGAAAGCACATACATCACGCCGACTGCGGTCACGGTGGCGAGAGGTGGGTGGCCGGCGATCCGGTCGACGGCTACTGTCACGAGACCAAGACCGTGTTTCAGTTTCACGGATGCTACTGGCACGGGTGTCCGAGGCATTCCAGGAGAGGTAACGCGAGATCGCTGTACAGGAGAACGAAAATTCAAGAAGATAAAATAAGGGATGAGGGTTACGAGCTGGTGGTGATGTGGGAGTGCGAGTGGTTGAATGAGGTGCATACCTACTATCCACAATCGCCGCGCGAGGAGGAGACGACTCTGTACCATCACCAGATAGTCTACGACTTCGAGGCGTATCTCGACAAGTCAAAAACCACACGACCCACTAAAGACATGACCATCGGGATCGAGCACGTTCATATATCGGTGTCGTTGGGGGATACTATGCATGAAGGGATAACCCACATCTGCGAACGAGATCCTGACACGCTAGTCGAGAAGTTCGTGACCGAGCTACAGATGAGAGGCAAAGCAATCAGGGAGGGGGTTAGGAAGAAATATATGCCGGCCGATGATAGATATGCTATCGAAGTATCAGCAAGCACAGATTGTCTCTTGGATTGACCAAGTCCCGTTGGTGGGGTTCAACTGTAGCAGGTACGACCTGAACCTCATCAAGCAGTACTTTGTCGAGAAGTTGGCGGCCACCGTGAATAAGGTGATGGTCGGAAAGAGAGCCAGCACGACGATGTTTCTGTTTACCCCGGAGTTTAGATTTCTCGACATCATTCAGTATCTGGGACCCGGTACCACGTACGACCGATAGGTTAAGGCGTACGACTGTAAAACGATAATGTCTCACTTCCCGTACGAGTGGTTCGATAGCGCGGACAAGCTCGATCATCCGGGGCTGCCAGACAATCCCGAGTGGTACTCGAAGTTGAAGGGTGAGTTCCTACTGTCGTTGTCCGAGTGTAAGAAGGTATTCCGAGAAAATGGGATGAAGACGTTCAAGGAATGGTTGCAACACTACAACGACTTGGATGTCGGACCGTTCCTGGAGGCTCTGACTAAAATGACGGAGTTCTACAGGGGAAGAGGTGTGGATATACTCAAGGATGCCGTGTCTCTGCCCGGTGTTTCCCTTCAGTACCTGCTCCGCGGGTCGATCGATGGGAAGGCGGACACGCCCGAGCTGTGGTCGCCGAAGTCTGAAACTTACGAGATGATGAAGCAGGGATTGGTCGGTGGTCCGTCCATAGTGTTCTCCAGATACGCCGAGGCTGGCAGGTCGACGATCAGGGGTCAGGTAGGTAGTCGGGAGGAGAAGATGTGCAAGGCGGTGATGGGGTACGACGCCAATGCGCTGTACCTGTATTCTCTGTCAAAAGACATGCCGTGTGGGGAGGAGAAGATATGGACGTGTGACGACCCGGAAAGACAGTCGTATATAGACTGTTTCGTGAGGAAGGTCAGGAGTGAAAAGTGGTTCGGATTTGCGGAGTTGGATATAGAGGTACCGGAAACGTTGAGAGACAAGTTCTCGGAAATGTCACCGCTGTTCGTTAATCGAGAAGTCGACGAGACCGAGGTTCCGCAGCACATGAAGGACTACCTGGCCAGGACCTGGAGGAAAAGGGTCGAAGGACAGAGAATTCTCGTGGGGGCAATGTCCGCCAAGAAGATGATCATATACTCCCCGCTGCTGAAGTGGTATATGGAGCACGGTCTGATCGTCAAGGCGGTGCATAGGGTGATAGACTACACGCCCGGCAAACCGTTTCAATGGTTCGTGGAAGAGATCACCGCTGCCAGACGGACGGGGGACGTCGACAAGAGCAAGGCGGTGTTGGCGGAGATATTCAAACTGGTTGGCAATGCGTGTTGTGGCAAGCTGATAGAGGCACAAGAGAAACACCTGAACACCACATATACGAAGGATGAGAAGACTGTCGACCGGGCACTGAGGTCGGCGTGGTTCGAAGATTGGGGAGGCTTACGAGATATCGAGCAGGAAGACTCGAGTGGTGATCAACAGACCGTTTCAGTGTGGCATAGCGGTCTACCAGCTGGCCAAGCTCCGGATGCTCGAGTTCTACTACGACTTCTTGGACAAGTACGTGGATCGTGGAGAGTTCGAACTTATACAGATGGACACTGACAGCATGTACTTCGTGGTGTCGGAGAAGACACTGGCGGCCGTGGTGAGAAAGAATATGAAGAGAAAGTTCAACAAGGAGAAGGCCGAATGGTTGGCGTGGGACGCGTGGAGCAACAGAACTCCGGGACTGTTCAAGCTGGAATTCGAGGGAGATAGAGCCATCGCTCTGTGTAGCAAGTGTTACTATGTGAGCGGTGACGGAAAATCTAAGCACTCGGCGAAGAGATGTAACGATCTGACTTGGGGAAGGTACAAGAGTGCTCTCGAAGGGGGTAGGGATATGGCGGAGAACAGGGGATTCCGAATGGTTAACGCGGTGATGAAGACGTACAAGCAGGAGAAGTTGGGGTTGTCGGCGTACTACGACAAGAGGAGAGTGTTGGAAGACGGGTTACACACCGAGCCTATAGGATAGGTAATAAAAAAAAAGAACTCTGAAAAAGGGGAGAATACTAAAGCCTCTGACGATCTGGGGGTAGCTGGGTGTCAGAAGGTACCATAATAAGTTCTTCGCGAACAAACCCGCGAGATGGACCATCAGCCAAATAATAGAGCACGGGCTCATCGGGTTTGGTAATAGATCGATCCAGATGATATACATTCAGAGACCACACGGGTTCAGTAGCGTGGCGCCGTCCACCTTCGAGCTCTCCCGGTTGATATAGGTACCGGACGGCAACATCTGATGGAAGTCGTTGCTTCGCTAAACCAACGGGTCGTCCGCGCGAGACGACAGAGGGCTTGCTCGTCACCTTTTTAGACTTGATGGCATCTACGGGCTTCTTATTGATCAATCTGATTACCTCTCCGTTCAGTGCGGAGACCACGGCGGGAAGCCTGGTCACCCACTCGATCGATCGCGTATGAGGATCAACAAGTTCTTTGGCATATTGGTGTCCAAACAATCTCTCAGCCAGGGTTCGATTGAACCGCTCCACGATCCCCTGGTCTCGGTGGATGTTGACGCGGCCGCGTTTGACAGAAACGTTGTGCTTAGATAATAGATGAGAGACCGCGCCCATGAACTCGCGGCCTGGATCGACCTGGAGAAGATTCGGCCATTTGAGATGACTCCTTTTATATATTCGGGAAATAGCCTCGGCCACCTCCTTAGACTCTTTAGTGACCAACGGCTCAGCCCCCTTATAACGACTCGCTACGTCAACGACTGTCAGTGCGTACTTGTACGTTTTGCGACCGACGCAATCGTGAGGGAGAAACAGGAAATCCGCTTGGTGAACTTGGTTAGGAACCGGCACGTCGCATTTCGCGAGCGGAAGACTGCGAGGCGCGGGTAAATAGATATGCCAGATGACCTGCTTCTTGAGCCATTCCTTGCCAGTGTTTTCGGAAACCTTGGTCGCCGCTGCGAGGTTCTTGATGGCCGCGAGTCCCTTCCAGTAGCCGCGGGGGCTGTAGTATCTGTTCGCTAGCTTGCGCGCTAAGCGAACCGATAGTTTGGTATTAAGTTTGCGCGTGTTCATCATATGCGAAGTATTCTAATATATCGGACAATCTCCAACATGCCCTCGCCAGATCGTCCGGTAACTGCGTCGTTAATAATAAACCTTTGTTGGAAGTACAATTGCGATTGGGGGTTAAGTTCTGAAGGAACTTGGGAAAATCTAATTCAACAGTGTTGATGGAGGAATCTAACATCCGCTTTGCGAAAAGGGTGGCCGCTTTTTCGTCCTCGCGCCACGTCTCGAGAGAATCTCGGGCCAGACGAATCATACCCTTTGCACCGGCTATACGGTGTTTAAGGGCAGTGTAGCCTACATCGATCATAGCAAAATAAAGTTCGTCAACTAACATCGTTCTATATATATATACATGTATATTTAAAAAAAATTAAAATAATTATTTCAATCTCGATTGGATATAGTAGCTGACGATACCCACCACACCCATTCCCACGACGATGAACGTGATCTCACGGTCTTTTTGGGCCTCTGACGGTACATAGAAATCTGAAAGTTGGGGCTCGGGATCCAGTGGATATGCCAGCGCGTACTCGCGGTTGGCTTCTTCAACGTTCTGGAAAGTTTGCACAGCGTCATTCTCGCGTAGAAGCTCTTTGCTGATAAAGTCCAGATGGGCGGTTCGTTTAGTAGTATATATGGAGTCAAAATGATACCACCAAAGCTGGAAGCGTTATTGACTCTCGTTAACAGCTCCCAACAGTATCGAAAAACGGTGTTTTTGTCCAAAAACACAAACTAGTCGCCAACACTGAAATATTTTATAAGAGCGCAAAAAAACCTTCAGCCACTACGTTTTCGGCAACCAATGTTTGTTGTGTAGGAGATGGTAGAGTTTTTGGTGTAGGAAGAGAACTAGATGGAATACTTGTTGTTTTTTTTGGTCCATATATTGGATAGAAACGGCTAGAAAATATACCAACAACAAATTTGAAATTGTAGAAAAATATTTTGCAACCAATTGAACATATGTAGACGAATAGATATACGGCAACAAAATTTATAAAATGACAATTCGAGCAACCTTCCAAGCGATGGGAATACGATCGACGAAGAATATTTCTAGACATTTGCTTTTGGAAAACGCGTACGAGAACAATCTCGTTTCTAGTATAGGGAATGTAGACTATTTGGAAAACCACGAAGGCCAAACGAAATTGCAACCGCTCGAAGGATTGCCCACATTCGTAGACGATTTGTACGTTTTTGGATATTTGGATAGGGAAGAGTGTGTGGTAGTGGGAAATAGAACAAGTTGCACAACCGGGGAAGAGGGGTCTGCAAAATGTTGTGTGGGAAAGATAGCTATAGCGTCTATGGAAACTATTGGGAAGGGACAAACACCACTGCACACCGCAATATTGCACACAATTCGACAAGACAAGGGATTCGGAAACAGTACCATTCGAAACACAATAGTTCGCATAGAAGAATGTACTGGGTACAAGGCAGGAAAAGAGTGGGGAAAATTGCACGACCAAGCGTTTCCATTCGCGGTATTTGTGGCAAAGATAGCCGTGTCCGAAATTCCGATAGAAATATTGGAAGAGCGGTTGCCCGCAATGCAGAAGAGATTGCAAGCCACCGGTATGGACATATATTGTGTGGACTACACGCAAGACCTTTCCGGTGTATTGGACAGACCAGCTCTAGTGGAGCATCTCGAGGTGGAGAAAGATTTTGCATTGCAGGGGAAAAACAGAGGTTGGGGAGACATAGTGGAAGGGGCAGGTACAATTCTAGACAATACAGATACCGTAGGAAACCACGTTTGCACTTGGGTACAACCAAGGACAGAAAAACGACCAGAACAAAATTGTACAACAAGGTGGTATCCAATTTCGAGGCGGGGGAGATACGGGAAAATATAGGGGGACATCTGGCGGACTACGCGGATTGCACCAACGAACATCTTCGGAAAACTTTCGGGCACCCGGACGTGCAGAAGAGAGGATGCACGAGAATAGAGGTTTCGATCTACGCCTGCTCCGACCTTTCCAAAGAAAAGGCAGAGGAGGTTCTCGCAGAGGCAAGAGAAACTGTTTGTTGTGGGAAAGACATATTCGTGGTACAACCTCCACACAGACAGTGGGAAAATCTAGCCAAGTATTTGGACAGGTGTTTTGTGCTAGGAGACAAAACCTGTGGGCAGATATGTGTAGCTTGGTACGCGCACACCGGAACCGGTCGCATTTCTGGAGTTCGCATACACCCGACCGCTGCAACGGTTGCAGATCCTGCAAAATGGGGGAGAGCCATGGAGTGGGCCGCTGCAGAATTTGGTTTTCGCGCGTGTCCAATCTTTGTGGCGGAGATTCTATCCGCAGACGACGGCGAAATAGAAATGTCTCCGCTGCGTTGCTACACAAAATCAAAAGATTCTTCGACAATACTGTGTGGCAGCAAGCATCCGTGCGAAGTTCGCGCTAGAGGTTCGGAAGTAGATATTGTAGAGATACTACCACCTACGGACTACGTTCGTTGGAAGTGGAGAACCACAAAATGCCATGCGATAGGAGTGGAGAAATCCACGTACGAGTTGGTAGAAGTTCCGGAGATGCAGCTGCGAGATATATATCCACACTATCCCCACGAAATAGAGCACAGAGGATGGTGCAGCTACAAGACGCGGAACAGGCAGAAATCTGGCGGCGAACAACTCTCGCAAAAGAGCTAGACAGCTACTCCAACAACGAATACAACAGAAGGGCCGACGAGCTGGAAAGACTCGAGGTAGCATCGCTGGAACACAAGGAGTATATCCACAAGAAGGAGGGTCTCCGAATAGTAGTTCGAAAAATGATAGGAGACAAAGCAACGCAGAAAATCGCGACAATCGCCGACAAAAAAACAGTGTGGTCTGTTCTTGGTTTTCGTCGAACAACCCTAGGTAGACACGAGGAGGCCAGCACCCGGGTAGTCTTGTGCAAAGGGGAAGAGAAACCTATTTGTATTTAGCCAACCAGAGGTCTCTCCAAAATTCTGTCTAGCTGCGTAGATACATTCGAGATGGAGGATTGTGGCAACAAGGAAACGTTCTGGCTACCGCCTCGCGTATCGATTCGCATTCGAGTGTGCAGTGGCAAGGTGTTCCAGAAAGAAGGGAGTACCATCCGGTGGAACCCCATAGAAGTTGTGGAGACACCGGATCCAGAAGAGTTGGAAAAAATACAGGAGATGGCGGAAGCGACGGAGGAGTACGGGTGTACGGAGAAGTTGTGTGTAGAGGAGACCACCTTGGGAAAGAAGACGAAAATATATATGGACGTAGATGTGGAAGCCGGGTTGTATGGTTGTAGCAGATACACCAACACAATATACAGGGGGGCGAAAAGAACAATACTATTTCTAGTTGCCACAGACGAGGACGGCGCGCCCAAAACGGGAGAGGAGATTCCAACCTTCGGGTTTTTCCTACAACGAGAAGTGGACAACATCGGGAGGCCACTGTGCGAACTACAGAATCCGCTTCGGTGTAGAATGGGGGACCCTCGCACTACACCCAACAAGAAGAAATCCAGATGGTTTGTGGTATGTCCGATGGCAGTTCTAGCTACCAATCGAAGTTCCCAATAGGGGAGGGTTCGGATACTTTCTTTCCAAAGAGCTACTCCATGTAGAAAGGGTCGCGCCCTCCAGAGGGAGGGTGTGCGGACTCGCTAGGAGTTTTTTTTTCATTCGGGATGTCGGGCTGTTTGGAGGGGTGTACGAACTGGGAGTCGGGATCTGTTTTGTTCTTCCGGAGTCTACGGGTCTCTTGCACCACGACTGGAAACAGTATTTTGCAGGCCGTGTACGCCACCACCGCTGCACACAGCCACCACTTCGCATTCGCTACGGTTCTCCGGATGTCGTGTACCTCCAGCTCGTCTTTCTTCGGACACTCGGAATCGGTCGTGCGGGCATCGTCGGAAATCGCGTCCAACAGCCTGTGTTCCAGCGCGTCCAACCGGTTCTCCAAGCGTCTCTCCATGTCGGACAGGCGCGTCGCTTCTTCGAACGAGCTGGCGTTTCGCACATCTTGCAGTAGATCTGTGGAGAACTCGGTGGGAGGGCCAGGCGCGGTCACCCTGTGTACAACGGGGTTTTCTTCTTCTTCTTCTTCTTCGGGTTTTGTACTACGTTCCGCATCGACATCGTCCCAGATTTTTCGAAGACGAGAGCTCCCGATCCCGTACTTCTTTTTTGTTTCGTCGGCCGTCGACTTTCCACGGGCGGAAATAATTTCTCGAATATTTTCCGGAGACAAGTAGGTTTTTGGCATGTTTGCAAACGTTTCTATCTAGAGGGGGACATTTGTCCAACATGGAATTCCCAAATCGTTCGAAATGGTCGAAATACTTGTTCGCTGTGCTCGGATTGCTTGGATTGCGCACCAGATTGCTCGGATTGCTCGCCAGGAAATCCAGTCCGCTCGGGAAGGTCGAAATGCCTGCTCGCGATTCCCAGGGGGCTCGGGCTCTCCAGGGTGCTCAGTTTTCTTCCCAGGATTTCTAATTTTGCTATCCTTGTTGGCTAGAAATGGAGAGCCCGAGCCCCCTGGGAATCGCGAGCAGGCATTTCGACCTTCCTCTGTGCTCTATTTCGTGGGGATAGTGTGGATATATATCTCGCAGCTGCTATCTCCGGAACTTCTACCAACTCGTACGTGGATTTCTCCACTCATATCGCGTGGCATTTTGTGGTTCTCCACTTCCAACGAACGTACTCCGTAGGTGGTAGTATCTCTACAATATCTACTTCCGAACCTCTAGCGCGAACTTCGCACGGATGCTTGCTGCCACACAGTATTGTCGAAGAATCTTTTGCTTTTGTGTAGCAACGCAGCGGAGACATTTCTATTTCGCCGTCGTCTGCGGATAGAATCTCCGCCACAAAGATTGGACACGCGCGAAAACCAAATTCTGCAGCGGCCCACTCCATGGCTCTCCCCCATTTTGCAGGATCTGCAACCGTTGCAGAGGTCGGGTGTATGCGAACTCCAGAAATGCGACCGGTTCCGGTGTGCGCGTACCAAGCTACAAATATCTGCCCATAGGGTTTGTCTCCTAGCACAAAACACCTGTCCAAATACTTGGCTAGATTTTCCCACTGTCTGTGTGGAGGTTGTACCACGAATATGTCTTTCCCACAACAAACAGTTTATCTTGCCTCTGCGAGAACCTCCTCTGCCTTTTCTTTGGAAAGGTCGGAGCAGGCGTAGATCGAAACCTCTATTATCGTGCATCCTCTCTTCTGCACGTCCGGGTGCCCGAAAGTTTTCCGAAGATGTTCGTTGGTGCAATCCGCGTAGTCCGCCAGATGTCCCCCTATATTTTCCCGTATCTCCCCCGCCTCGAAATTGGATACCACCTTGTTGTACAATTTTGTTCTGGTCGTTTTTCTGTCCTTGGTTTGTACCCAAGTGCAAACGTGGTTTCCTACGGTATCTGTATTGTCTAGAATTGTACCTGCCCCTTCCACTATGTCTCCCCAACCTCTGTTTTTCCCAAGCACCTCGAGATGCTCCACTAGAGCTGGTCTGTCCAATACACCGGAAAAGTCTTGCGTGTAGTCCACACAATATATGTCCATACCGGTGGCTTGCAATCTCTTCTGCATTGCGGGCAACCGCTCTTCCAATATTTCTATCGGAATTTCGGACACGGCTATCTTTGCCACAAATACCGCCAATGGAAACGCTTGGTCGTGCAATTTCCCCCCACTCTTTTCCTGCCTTGTACCCAGTACATTCTTCTATGCGAACTATTGTGTTTCGAATGGTACTGTTTCCGAATCCCTTGTCTTGTCGAATTGTGTGCAATATTGCGGTGTGCAGTGGTTTTATTCCCTTCCCAATAGTTTCCATAGACGCTATAGCTATCTTTCCCACACAACATTTTGCAGACCCCTCTTCCCCGGTTGTGCAACTTGTTCTATTTCCCACTACCACACACTCTTCCCTATCCAAATATCCAAAAACGACCAAATCGTCTACGAATGTGGGCAATCCTTCGAGCGGTTGCAATTTCGTTTGGCCTTCGTGGTTTTCCAAATAGTCTACATTCCCTATACTAGAAACGAGATTGTTCTCGTACGCGTTTTCCAAAAGCAAATGTCTAGAAATATTCTTCGTCGATCGTATTCCCATCGCTTGGAAGGTTGCTCGAATTGTCATTTTATAAATTTTGTTGCCGTATATCTATTCGTCTACAAAATATTTTTCTACAATTTCAAATTTGTTGTTGGTATATTTTCTAGCCGTTTCTATCCAATATATGGACCAAAAAAAACAACAAGTATTCCATCTAGTTCTCTTCCTACACCAAAAACTCTACCATCTCCTACACAACAAACATTGGTTGCCGAAAACGTAGCGGCTGAAGGTTTTTTTGCGCTCTTATAATAATATAATAACCTATTAAATGTATATGTTCAATTGGACGTGAAAAAAAACATGATGTATTATAACACCAATATAATTGGACTACAATCCAACTTTTGGTTGATAGTGGTGGTATCATTTTTTCAAAATTATTTTCTCCAAAATTTATAAATTTGCTGTCGGATACAATTTTCTCCTTAACCAATTTTGGAGTTTTTCGGGGGGCGGTGGGAGTAGTATATAGAGTGGGGAAATGATACCACCGTTAGGTGGTATCATTTTGACTCCCTATATACTACTCGTTTTTTCGACCATGTTTCCTTTGCACTCTGAAGTTGTTCTACAGGTAAATCGTGCCGCTTGTGCTCCTCATCCGCTTCCGATTTTCCTATTTTCGAGAAAATAAAGTTGCTACCGCCGAACGCCAATGCGTTTAAAAGCGCACCACCTATCATTGTTCCGATCGAAGCCATTGTTTCCACATATTGACAGGTAGTATTCCAACTTTAATTAGATAATCTCGGGTCCAAACTGAGGCCGCTACATCTAAGGTCACGAGCCCTACGTTTCTCACAGTAAAGTCCAATTTGGGAGCGGACCCTCCTAAGGCCATCTTTGCTAGTCGAGCATACCCGATACTGAAACCCGATATCACCACGGCGTGATAAAGCGCATTCACTATCATTTTACCATCTTTTTCAGCCATTATTGATAATTATAATTATTGCATATAAAAGGGATCGCGATCAATGTTTAAATGGGGCGCAATCGGTTTCGTAACTTTCTTCGGAACAGCGGCTGGTTGTTTTTTCGATAAGGATTGGTGTAATAGGGGGTATTTCCAAACACACAGGGCACAAACAACTGCCAGACCACCACCAACAACCCAACTCCATTTCGTGAATTGGGGGTGTTGGGGTTCATTTGGGTTCATCCAATCTCGATTGGGAGTTGAGTGCGCTTCCAATTCGTGAATTGGGGGTGTTGTTGCAATTTCCGATTGCTCTGTCTTCGTCCCCGATTGCAACGACTGTTTGGCCTCTCGAAGCTCGGCGAGTATTTTATCTTGTTTAACTTTTCGGGTGGCAGCCGCCGCCCACCCAGCTGCCTGTCTGTTTGGGTTTTTATGTCGTGCAACCGGATTCGTCCAATCTCGATTGGGTGTTGAGGGCTCCGGGGAGCTGCAGCAATTGGGCGTGCTCGGGTTCATCCAATCTCGATTGGGAGTTGAAGTTGGAGCAATCCCCGATTGCTGTGGTTCCGTCACTCTCGCAGGTGTGTCTTGTGTCATCATTTTCTGAGCTTATAGTTCGTGGGCATATATGTCCAAATTGACAGTGTTTACCCGTGGTCAACGTGGTTGTCAGCGGAGCTAAGTACATTCCAAACTTGTGATAAATTGAGCAGCAGGCTGTTCTAAGAATGTGTCCTATAAAAGGGTCAGTCTCTAGATCGCGAATCAACCCCGCGTTGTTTCGTATAGGGAGAAGTATACTAATGGCGGTAGCGTACAAATGAATAGCCGCCGATCCAAGAGTTTTGTCATCTCCGCACCTAACCTAGATTCGTATCGCGCATATATTTGATCGATCTCCGCATCTGACATCTTGTCCACCTGACAAACTGAGAGACGCCTACCGAGATAATGCTCCGATTGTCCCCCAGCAACCAGCGCAGCTAGCCGCTTGCGTCTCGCCGCGTTTTCATTCGTATCGGTAAGTGTTGCACTCAACTCCCAATCGAGATTGGATGAACCCGATTGCTCTGTCGGGGTTGATGTTTCATTATCTTTTAGGAAAGATACCGTGTCGGCAGTCGGAGTTGAGGTTTCTTCCATTAGCTGATCGAGAAGTTCGTCGCAGTTCATTATTGCTAATTTTCTAATAAGTTTAACATATGTATTTATTACAAAAATAATAAAGCGCACCACCCGATACTTATGATCACCGTTATGCTCGCAACAAGCTCGCAGCGGAGCACCAAATTGTTCAACATTTCAGCATTTGTTCAACATTTGCTAAGCATTTGTTCAGCATTGTTCAGCAATTGCTAAGCATTGTTAAGCATTTGCTTATTACTTTGCAATTAATTTTAAGAAAATTATAAAATTAATTAATTGATTACTTTGGTTGGTTGATCAGTCTTTAGCAGAAGCTTGGAATGTTTAGTTTTCGAAAGCATCTGTCGAACCTCTAGGCGCTCCTCGTGCGTTGGGATAACGTCGTTCTCTCGAAGACAGTCATCGAATGAGTCTCGGTCCTTGCAGTGAAAGAGGGCGACCCATTTCGTTTGCTCGCGCAGATCCTTGAGGACGGCGTTGTATTTCTGAGTGGAGATCCATACGCTTTCCCTCGCATGACGGCCAGAAAATGCGAGCTCGGAGAGCATTTCCTTCTTTTTGGTCATCGCCGCCTTAGCCGAGCAATCGTCAATCACGTATAGGGTGGGCTCACCCTGGAATCTTTGGTATAAACCACGCAGTCAATCGTGAAGCCTGTCACCGGGGTCAATAACGTATACCTCAGGGTCGGTCCATATCCACGGGTGCCGCTGATAAGTATCGTTGTGCCGCACAGTGGGACACAGGATTACAATGTGACGAAAGGCATCGCAGTAGGACCACTCGAGCAAGTCGAGGATGAAAACCGTTTTTCCACATCCTGTCTGCCCACATATTATGGCAGAGTGAGCATCACAAACACCAATTTTAATTGGGTTAGATTGATTTTTTATTAATACATCGTTAGAATGATTTTTAGTTAAATCAGTAGAGTGCTGAAACGTATCGACCATCTTCGATGTTGAGTTGTGCGTCTGTAATTATATATAAGTACACGTTCAATGGCCCGGCTCCATCCGCCTCTTTGGTTATCTGGATCGTCACACCCTCGCTAGCGTTCTTAACTTGGCGTCCACTACCGTGCATTTGGTCGTCGTCGCTGGCTCGCATGTCAAGCCATAACGCGTATTTGGTAGTCAGGAACTCCGCGAGGGAGACGGCCGAGAGCTGCATGTCTTTGGCAACCGCGGCAACCTCCGGGGAGCGCTTAGAGCCAGATGCAAACTGCTTTCTGACTTCGTCCCACTGCTGGTGTGCGCGAAGACCCTTTCATCGAGCTGGCGGGTACGTTGACATTAATATTCCACAATGTGTCGCTTTTGTCTTTCGTCATCTTGCGATGACGAAGAACTCGGTCGTAAAGTATAGCAACGCGCCCAGCGTACTGGGTTCTGATCAATCGCGCGAGTTCGGGCATCGTGACCATGTCGTACTCCAGCGAAACATTATCGATCGTATACGTCGATGTCATGTCGGTGGCTATGAGAACTCGGCCGTAGTCGTTGAACGTTATTTCGTATTCGATGCGGTCAGCCAAAGCACTCTGATAGTAGGGCATGTGGCTCTCCAGCAACTCAAAGTCGAGCGGGATGTAGAAGCGGTTGCCGTAAGCACCCGCGACCGCGTTGTCACTCGCGTTGTTATCTGCCTTGTTACCAGCCCCGATTCTAAGTTTGGTTACGTTCTTATTTTTGCTGGTGTCAATACCCTGATAGACCGCGTTTTCGCACTCTTGTGCCGTCTTGCACAGATCCTGATAACAATGGTAGACGTCGCTGTCATCGATCGACATCACCTCATTACCAGAAATCTTTATCATGGTCTTCTTGACGATGGCGCGACCCAGGTTCTGAACGACGGTTCGGTCCGCGTCTGTCGACGTCAGCGAAATAGTGAAAGCGAGGCGAACAGCACCCGGCACAATGACGTCGCTGGCTCCGAGGTTGGGGAAGCGGACTAAGAGCTGCTGGTTCTGGTCGATCGTCGATGGGTTGTTCGTAATAATGACACTCTGTCTCACGCCTTTTGCCCCGAGGGGCTCACGCAGTCTGCGTATGGATTGAGTTTGCGACCGTATTGATTCGAAGACATATTTTCAGTGAAACTAAATACCTATATTAAACTCGTATGGTTTTGTATTTAATACATAATTATAAAGATCGCTGATTACGATATTAACATGGACGAAATAGGCCGAGACGATTACCTCGATGATGGTGATGATGATAACTTCGAGGATTCCATCACGACCTTCGACAACACCCCCGTCATAGACGCGATAGGGAATTCACCCGGCGAGGAAATAGGTGGCGCTACCAACATCGTTAGTCTAAGTCGGGAATTACTCGAGGAAACTGTAATCGACTATTACAACAGTTTGGCAGAAATCGGTCTGGTCCTGTCTGTCGGCCGCGACTACTCCAAGTTCGAATTGGATATGAAGGGTAGGTTGCGACTAAAAGCATCAAATATCCCAATCGTCAACATGAACACCGGAAAACCCCTAGCGCTGAACACCGTTGTCGGAAACCGGGGCGTTGGCCAAATCATAAGGAACGAACCAGGCTTCACGGATTGGAAGAAGGGTAAAACAATTATACCGACCCGCGCTGTAGAGGCCCTACAGTCTACCGACGAAACGATGGCGAAGACGGCCGCCGCGATAGAAACTCTCGAGCTCAGTGACGTCCCTCGTGTAGCCACCGACGCTATTCACACAATGGAGACCACGTTCAGCGAAAACGAAATACTCAACCTCGAACAAGGGTCTAGCGATGACCTATCGTTACCTCTTCGCGAACTCCGGGGCATCGATAAGACTCTGCAAACGATCCGGGGTGAACTGGTCCTTAACCTCTCCAAACTCACGGCGCTGGATGAACATATCGCGATAGAAGAAAGAAAACTTGGGGAAGCCCCTGATGGCGATAGAGAATCTACCGAGCGGATCACCGAACGCATGCGGTCGTTGCGGGACGAAAGAGCAGCTCGCTTAGAGGCTGCATCGGCTTGCAGTGAGGCGCTCCGCACCCAAATAAGTCGGATCCGCGAAACAATCTCGAGGGTTCTGCACGAGGAGACGACACTCGGTGAGCGTCTTCGCACTCTGTTCAGAGAACAGGGCATCACGATAGCAAGCATCCTCACGGCTATAGGCATGACTATATCAACCATAGTTCTAGTTTTCAATGGCGGTGCGACGCCAACACCCACGCCAGCACCCTCGCATCCGGTGGAGCCAAGGAGTGGGTAAAAAAGCATCTAAAAAACCTCGCCAGTCTCTTGGCCAAATTAGCCGGAAAGGCTGCTGCCGCGCTACCTGGATTGATCGGGAGTATCGTTTCTTATTTGTTATCTATATTATCAAAAACGGTCGGATGGCTCGCCAAAAATACTTGGGCTTTAATCGAGGCGATCGCCGGTCTCCTACGTTTACTCTCTCGAGAGTTCCTAAAACCAAAGCGCAAATAGTCCGATCGCCACGAGGGCGACGACTTGATGGGGTGGCCAATTCGTGAATTGGGGTTGGTGGGGTGTGTGTATCCAATTCGTGAATTGGGGGTTTTAGTAAATCTTTTCCACTGTTGAACCCGATCGTGTTGAGGGTGCGCTTGATAATATCCGCGTTCACGTTCCCGTTGTGGCCGATGTTTTGCTTGACGGTGGCGATTACGATCTGATTATTGTAACCGTCAACCGGGTCGTCTCGTAGCATCATATTACTCGGCGCCATATAAAGACCTATTCCAAATACGTAGTCTACAGGGGTGCTGGCATTCTGCAAAACGTCTTGATAATTCTGGATCGACTTCTCCAGGTCCACCTTAGCTGAGATGGCGTCCTCTACAAGTGCCAAGAATTGTTTTTGCGCGTCAAACGCCGTTCCTGTGCCTAGTATAGAACTGCGAGTTTGCTTCTGTGCGCCGAGGATTGCCCAGACGTATGTGCGAATGGAGTCGTTGAGGCGGGTAACACCGACCTGCGTGAAAGTTTTTTGTTTTTCTTCTTCCACAAATGTTGTCCACGCTCTAGATATGTCTACGTGGTGTGTGAATGCGTCTTTCTCACTGAAAAAAGGTTTCATCCGCCCTCCATTATCTAACCTATATTTTCCGTCGGGTTTCCAAAACATTGTGAACCTACCTAGACCACCGTTAGACTTGTCCACCTTTTGTCTGAAATCTGTTGTCGGTGAAACCCCAAACTCGTTGCACAATTTATTGAAGGCCCTAGAGTCGTACGTGCTGGATTGCCAGTTAAAAGCGGAGTATTGAGGAAGAGGTGTTTTCATTTCCGCTAGAACGCGCCGTGTCTGATAGTAAAAATGAAATTGAAACAAAGATTTCAACATTGGATCGTCCTCATCGAGTAATTTGGATGAAACCCCACACCCAGAGCTCGCACACCACACTGCAAAGTTTAATTGGTTTTGTCACCAATCTATCGGTGTTGTCTTCCACGCCACCACAGCTGCGTTGTTCATATCGATATTGCCGGTTATTACAGGGTTTGTGTACTCGTAGGTCAAATCTAGAAAACACGCGTTGAACTTGACCCCATTCATTGTGACGCATATATCTTGCCGACCTAACGCGAGGTCTTTTATACCGTAGCGTTTCAGCATCTTTTACAGTGAATAATATATATCTCTAAATAAACAGAATTGAACCTAAAATCTTTTGAAAGATATTATTATTATGTTTGCTACTATCACTAACGTTCAAAAAGAGAGTTGTGAACTTCAAAATTCAATCGACAACTGCTGCGGAAAACGCCGGGTAGGCCTCAGGTCAATCACGTTCACGGTCGGGTGGAAAAACATTGAAACACTCGAGTTTGTATCGGCAGGTATCGAGATCTTCGAAAACCCAGATAGAGTCATAGATCTGCCAGATGCCATAGTACCTCATGGCCTTTGGAGTTTCGGAGATCTCCAAGCTTTTGTCACGGCGAAGATTCCTGGTGTAGCCACTCTCGCAATCTCGAAAGCCACAGGGCTCACGACATTGACAGTTGAGAAAAGATTAAGGATCTCACCGGGGTAGGGGCTCACTGTTAGGATTTAAAATAACATACCCTGCCAACAATGATGGGATGTTTGATCCGGGCGAGCACGTCGACACGACCCCAGTAAACTTCGCCTCACGAAAACTCTCAGGGTGCACCTGGATCAGCCGAACACATCGTACAACACGCTAGATGGGGCCCCCAGCACATTACTGAAAACTGTGCCCGCCAGCGACTGTTTCTTTGGGGATACTGTGACCTTAGACTTCCCACACCCCGAGATGAATGTTTTGGAATCGGGACACATCCACGAATTTACGGTCTGTAGTATTGATGATCATGCGAGAAAGTTGAATAACTATTACCCGATTTCGGTCGTCCTAGAAATTTCCAATTGAGTATAGGTGCCCAAATATTATAATTTAATTTTCTTAAAATAATGAGTATAGACGGACCAGGTACTTCTTCCAATTCCAATCGGGATTGGGTGACAGATTCAAAGAATTTGGAACCGGCAAAAGGGGGATTCATCCCGACAGAGAGCCATTTTTTAACTACCGAAAAAACAAACGCCTTAATCAATACGACTATATCGGAGGCCACCAACGCAATTCACAGGAGTATAGCACAACTTAGAGAAGACGTCCTGGCGGCGACTGCACAAGTTCGCGAAGAGGCACATACAGGACGTAATTATCTCGGTGGAAGAATAATCCACGTTAGAGAAGAGTATCATGCAGCACTTACTGAATTTCGGGAAGAGACCCGTACAGAGTTTACTGAAATTTCCGATAAACTGAAACATGTTCGTAGAGCCGTGGACAGAGCACTTTAGGAGACCTCTGAAAGGGTTCGTGTTGAGGCCCATACGGCTATCGGGGGGCTTGACGGATTGTTGAACACATCTGTAGAGCAGTTTTAAGTTATTGAAAAAACAAAAACGTGTCATCACAGTTTGGGCTGAGAAGCGGGGCCCATTGAATGAGGGGCTCTATGAATATTCGTTCGGTGCCAAAGCGAGCAATAAATATGGAGGATACACAATGACAGCTCCAGGTACGCTTCTCCGAATCACGGTCTGCTCGGTTAATTCTACTGGTAAATCTGTGGGCGTGGTCGTCGTAAATCTCACACTGGATGGGGAAGAACAACCGGTTGGTGTCACTAAACCCGCTGGAGATAATTCCGCGGTGATTTTGTTCGCCGGTGACGATCCAATTAGACTTTCAGAAGGTAGTGTTATTAACTTTGTTACGAAAATCACTGACCCAGTGAGTTCTTCCACTATTGTTACATTGTTAATTGAACTTGATTTGTAAAATGTAATCATGAACGAATCACCACTTCCAATTGTCAATACCAATCCACCAACACTGTATCCAATTCACAAAAGAAGCTTAGATTTTAGGTTGGATAATATCGTCGCTATGCAGGATATTTTAGTTAGAGAAAGTACAAACAGAAAAAGAAACGCTAAAAAATATAAGCGCGCGGCGAACATAGCTGAAGCATCTAGTACGGTTCTGACAAGTGTATCTGTAATGAGTGGTGCGGGGACTGCTGCAACGCTATCTAAAATTGTAACGGTTTCACTTGCAGGGGTTTTGAGTGGAATTACCGTTTTATCTGGATTACTTTGTATGGTAATTAGGGCGGCGGGTGGACAACTCGAGAACAAATGTAGAAAACACGATAGAATATCCGTTCTCGCTAAGAAAAATAGTATCGACGTTATAGTGTCCAAAGCGTTGACCGATAATGAAATATCAAATTTAGAGTTTGAATCCGTGTTGAAAGAAATGGGGAGATATGAAGAATTAAAAAATGATATTAGAATCAAAGCGCGCGCCACCATGCCCAAGATTGAGAGTACTGATTTGGATAAATTTAGGGTAAAACTTGGAAATAAAGTCGGAGGAAATGTTACAGCACCACCATCCCGAAATTGTGATATTTCATTAAATAATTTTTAAAAAATAATTAATTTTGTAATTTTTTTAAAATTAATTATGAAATTAATTATATTGGTGCAGTAACAATTTATTAATAATAATAAACAATTTAAAAAAAAAAGTTTTAGGTCCCGCCGAGGCTCGAACTCGCGCCAGCAAAACCATTCTGGGCCCACCCCACTAAGCCTTCGCTTTAAATCTCTTTTCTTCTCTTTTTTAGGCTTAGTGGGGTGTGTCACGCTCACATCTCCTCCACCCCATCATTGGAGCGACGCCGCGGACCCCTCCTCCTCGTTACCTCCACCCGCTATAATGTGTAGAGCGGCCAGAGTGAAGTACATGTGGCGAAACCTGTCTCAGTGCTGAGACAACTGCTGGCGTCCCAGCAATGTATATATGTGTTTATTTCTCATATATAAACCTAACTTTGTTGGTGGAAATAATTATTTTTTTTATTAATTAATTAATATGTTTTCTATATAATAGGGGTGTTCAGCTTTAAATTATAAATATTTTTACAAAATTAATTAAATAACGAACCATCCCGGAAATTCGTGAACTATATAACCCTCACTAAGTGTTTATAAATAAACTGTGTACACACCACCTGTGTAAATCCCGTTTACATACCATCGATAAGGAGAAATACACTCGGCTATAAATAACCGTGTGTGTACCGTCTGTTTACCTCGGCTATAAATACATGTTCATAATACGTGTAATTGGAACATTGGTGTCTGCTTGGTGTTGTGATTACAACATAAATTAATTAGTAGTGTTTTTTCTGTTCAATAATAATTTTTCAATATCTTTAAAAGCGATATCGTAGAAATGTATATTCGTAAACGAATCGTTGGGTTTTAACAATTTTATATAATACACCTTAGTTTCATATCCGATACGCATTATCCGTCTTAATGTTTGTATTTGCCTCTTGTATAGTTCGCATAATTGCCGGTATAATATTGTAAATGCAACGTTTTTATCGGAGCGTAATAAATTACTCTGATATGTCATTTATTCGATATCGCCTAGTGTTTTCAATTTATAGAATTTATATATAGGACTATAACCCCCGTATTCTTCGTAAACTTCTTCAACACAGCCATTATAAGCTTTCAATTCCCATTGTATTTTATTATCCATTTTCTCTAATAATATTGATAGTGTTTTTCTGTTCAATTTCCAATTTCATAAAATTAGTTTGATAATGTTTCGGTAGTTGTTCTCCGATCCTATTTAGTCGCTTCATTTCGAGAATTTGATCCTTGTACCAGCGACATAATTGCCGGTTTAATATTGTAAATGCAACGTTTTTATCGGAGCGTAATAAATTACGCCGATATTTCATGTATTCGATTTTGCATAGTGTTGTCATTTTACAGTGTTTTAATGCTGTAGAAACACCGTGACTTACCAAAAACTACACATCAGATCGATTCTATCTTTCTAACTGACATTCCGATTTGAATTATTACTAAACGATAATACTTGCGAGCACGTAATCCCTTGTTAACCATTCGATGAGTAGCATGAGTGCCACCGCATGGTGGACATAGCAGTGACTCGGCTTTGGTCCCTACCCCACAATGCCGACATGGGCAAGGCGAAACGGAACCTCTTCGCATCCAGGCACGGTGATGTTTGCAATATTCGTAAATACCGATGCGATGACACCTCTCGTGACTACCTGTCTTCAACCACGCACACTTAACTAGAACCATTATGTGATTATATATATACTGAGTATAACATAGGGATTCTTATCTCTAATAGGGTGTATCTTCTCATGCCAGAAATATATGGTCTCGCGGTTGATAAAAAATATGTTCCATTCTTCTCATACATACCCGCCGAACAGTGGGGGAAAATCCAAGTAGTATATGAGAGTCAACAATGATAACAAGTTTCGTGTGGGAGGCACCACACGTAGTGGGTGGCTTCCATATACACTTGTATCATTTTGACTCTCATATACTACTCAAAGTTCTGACGATATCACGCTTTCCGCAAGCGGGCGCGACAATGATGATAAACACCCATGTGAAGTATCAAGGTAATGGGTGAAGCAGTTGCAGAGATATAGTACACGAAAAAACTTTAACAAAAAAAATCAAAGTAATTTTACCTTGACATTGGGCACAGGGGCCGCACGGTTGGGGGTAGAATGAAAATATGGATGATGATAAACACCCATGTGAAGTTTCAAGGTAATGGGCGAAGCAGTTGCAGAGATATAGTATAACGAAAAACTTTTAACCAAAAAACTTTAACCAGACGTACGTTAAAAAGTTAACGTTGAAAATGGCTAAGTCAATTAAGTAGAAATAATAGGTGAAGGCCAAAAAAATGGTCACATTTTGGATAGTTGTATGTGATAGGCACCCCTTGGTTATGAAGCTGTGAAAGTTTGGTGGTCCTAGGTGGTACAGTACCAAAAAAATGGACTTAAACACGAAAACGTAACATTGTAAACGCGAAAACTTAACATTTAAAATGGCTAAGTCGACTGCGTGGAAAAAATGGGTCAAGTTAAAAAAAAAGTAAAATGTTGGATAGTTATATGTGGTGGGCACCCCTTGATTATGAAGCTGTGAAAGTTTGGTGGTCCTAGGTGGTACAGTAACAAAGAAGTGGACTCAAACACGAAAACTTAACTTTGATTGTGGACGCCGCCCGCCGCCCGCCGCCCGCCGCCGCCGCCCGCCCGCCGCCCGCCGCCCGCCCGGCTTTCGTCAATCCAATAGCTTGGATTTTTTATCAAATAATTAATAAATTTATCCTTAAATTATCCTTAAATTTATCCTTAAAATTTCTCCCTCAAAGTATACTTTGCTAGATAAGAATACTTTGCAATGTTGATGAAATCGGCTACAGGTCTCCAGTCGGGAGTCCTGTAAGGATGAACCCCGATCTTTAAATAAATTACCCATCGCATGCTACACCTGCCGCCCATAACCGTCCACGTGTTAACGGCATTGCCCCAGGGCCAGGATGGTGGACAAGCCAGTGTAAACTATCCACGAGACATAGTGACATTAAAAGAAACAAACTCAAAGAGAGATAATACAATAGTCATTTTTTATATAAAAATAAAGCACATGAAAATAAGTTTGGAAATGTTATAAACAACGACAGACAGACAGGACACGTGGTTATTTGAAATTCAACCCGACAGGACAGCGATGTAGAATTATGCTCTGAGCAGCGATGTACATACTTATTGTTTACCATAGTTTATCGACCAATGAAAGGACAGAATTTCGTCATTAAATGTTCAGCCGCTATATTTAGAACTGCTTGTACGCGTTGCTGCCATCATTTCACATGACACAAAGCATATTACAGCCCACACACGCGTGTCACACCACCAATCATATGCTAGTATAGCGACTTGAAATCACGTTTAGGGACGGAGCTTCGCTAGTGTGCTGGTAAACAATAAGCAGGTCATAGTTCACATATTGAATTTTTAATAAATTAATTTATTAAAGATTCAATATATGAACTATAACTATTACATATGTATCCAGTCGCCGTTGTAAGCAAAACATTGGAAGACAAAAGTAAACGAAACCTCATATTTCAATGTGCAAAGTCTATACAAATAGCGAACACCATTTACTGTCTGTTCCACGTTTTTCTGCCGACGAACTTTTGGCTCTTAAACACATTAAATCATAACAATATTTAAATTTAAGTACTTTTTCATCAATAACAAAAAAGTCACTCTCCCTAAAAAAAATTATTTGATGAAATTTCATCAACTATTGGTTTTATTGCGAAATAACGATTTTCCTATGGGAATTTAAAATGGGTCAAAAATAATGAGAAGGGTGACGAAAAGGGTCTAAAAACGAACCTGGCGAGATAGCTGTGAAATGCTATAAATAAGAAAACAAAAGTTAGATCTTGAAAATCGGTCCACAAATAAAAAATTATTTAAAAAAAATGTATTTTTAGTCCACATGTTTAATTCCAATAGGAAAATCGCTTTTTTTTTCGCAATAAAATAAATATTTGACGGAATTTCTTAAAATGGTGAGGTGACTTTTTTTATATTTATGAAAAAGTACTTGCAATCAAATATTTCTTAGATTTAATGTTCGTCGGTAGCAAAACGTGGAACAGACAGTAGTTGGTGTTTAAGTCGGAGAACATCACCTGACACGGGAGCGAGCCTGAGGCCTCTGGTTTACAGTGCCATTGCTGAACCGACGGAACTAGCCGGGCACATATTCACTTCCTCTCCATACCGACCACGACAAAAATGTTATGAAAGTGGTTTAACGTCCCAGCAGCAGCTAAGGTCATATGGGGACCACGACAAATACACCGGGAAATGTTAAATGAGCACAAAAACAAAGTTAACTCTTTCACCCCTAAATGTTAACATCGTATGTTCCCTGTTAACACTAGAATAGTTCCTTAATCCGAAAAGTATGGAAGCACTGGAGGGACTTCTCACTTCAATACCTCTAGATTCCTTACTTCCTACTTCCTTACTTATAACTTCCAACTTCATTACCTCCTACTTCTAACTTCATTAAGTTAGAAGTAAGAAGTAATGAAGTTAGAAGTAATGAAGTTAGACGTAAGGAAGTTATAAGTAAGAAGTGATGAAGTTCGAAGTAATGAAGTTAAAAGTAGAAGTAATGAAGTTGAAAGTTAGAAGTAAGAAGTAAGGAAGTTGGAAGTAATGAAGTTGGAAGCTAGATGTAAGAAAGTAGGAAGTTACAAATAAGGAAGTGAGAATTAATGAAGTTAGAAGTATTGAAGTCAGAAGTCCCTCCAGGGCTTCAATAGAAAAGCGATAAAGTGTGTACATGTATAATGGTTATGAAATATTAAAACTACGTATTATGCCGTTTGACTGGAATACAATAGTGTTAGTTTCAACCCGCTATTCATATATATATCCCATTACATGTAATTTACACATACAGTACAGTCGAATTGGTCACCGACTATACAAAAGACTTCGCTCTGTATATACTTTTGAACTCGTACATTCATTATACATGTACTAGGAAGAAAATGGCGATCAACGTAGCCTGATCTGACGACACGGTGAAACATGTAGATGTTCAGATATGCTGCTCGCATATGGCTTAACCTGTCCACCCCTAAATATCTGATAGTACCATGTCTATTTCTAGACTATTCCATTAAAGGTATATGCCCACTCACTAGGCACAAAGCGTTATTTATAGGAATTACATAAGTGTATCATTGTGTCACTATCGCACCAGTTCTGAAAATTGCATGTGCCAGCTATACAGATACAATCATTTATCAATATTTATTTTACTGATAGTGACTAGCGGTGGTATCAGGCTAATTTCATATGCAAATGAGGCATAATATTTGTTTTCATTATTTATACTAATTAAATGCATTACCTGAAAAAAAATATTTTCTACAGATTATAAAGTATGATCATTGCACATAAAAAAATAAATACCGATAATACATAGTAATGTCAGTTAACATGTTAAGGAAACACGGCTATCGCCCCTGATATCAGTGTGGAAATTTACGTCAGATATAAAATGTATAATAATGCCAATCAATATGTAGGCTAATTTGTAGAACTGGTGGAATAGTGACATAATTATACACTTATTTAATTCCTATAAAGAACAGTTTGTGCCTACTGAGTGGGCATGTACCTTTAATCAAACTAGCGATATTTTTTTATAAAAATAAAAAACATACTGACAAACACTGCCGCTCCAGATGAGACGGCTTGTTACACGCCGGCTCATCTGGATGTACAGTGTTTGCAAATGTTTGCTTTATGGTACATAGGACTGAAAGAGATAATGCATATTTTTTCAGCCGGCACACAATCATTCCAACATACCATCGTTCAGATAACACGTGTTCAGTTCACATTAACTCTTTGTTAATGGGTATTCTAAAATAACGGATAAACAATCATATTTAAAACGGCCATACACATTAAAACTGTTAAGCTTGCATATAAAGGTTGGTTACTCTAAGATGTGGTTATTCTAGTGCCAATATAATGAAATACAAAAAAATAAAATCAATCAATGACGTCATGAATTACGTCATCAGTTGACTGTGTTGTACGCCGGTGGTGCTTGCTGCCATTTTTCGTTGCTAGTTGGTTCAGCGTAGGGCGGAGCATTTGCTGGCTGGGCGGGGCCAGAGGCAGCAGGATAAGCTCCCATTGGCTGAGTCGGAGGATACGCTCCCATTGGTTGGGCGTTGTATGCTCCCATTGGCTGCGGCTGTCCGTAGGCGGGATAAGTCCCCAGAGCACCAGGGGTTACCACCATCTGCGGCTGCATCTGTGCACCTAGAACGTATTTTATATGGTTGTGGTCAGTCTCACGTGGTTGTTGCTACATGGACAGCGGACTGCATATTTACTGTAGAAATTAGTTTATTAAAAATTCAATATGTGAACTATAACTATTTTATTGTTTTGCCCGTCGCTTTGCCACAGGTTGAAGTAGCATACCAAGGTCTATAAATACATTAAATATACCTAAAAGTGTCAATAAGTGAAAAAAAGTAAGTTAAACCTTTGTTTACTCCCTGTTATAACACATATTGTGTTCTAACGGAGAGTAAACTTTTTTTTCAACGGATTTTTTCCCTCTTATTCATACTTTTATGTATATTTAATGCATTTATAGACCTTGGTCCGTTACTTCAACCTGTGCACTTCGCGTGCACATATTCAACTGAATGTAGCCCCGTCCCTAAATGCGACAATTACGATACGATTGTGCAATCGGCCGTTTGAGGCCGGAGCGTGCGTGCACACGTGGTAACAGAGTGCCTCGCTAACCCAAGATAACAAGGCGTTCCTAACAAAAAATGCGGTTCTCCATTGGTCGACAAACTACGGCAGGGATTTAGGATCTCTGACTAGGGCAAACAATAAATGTGCAGGAACTTTGGGCCAACCATAACTATGTTATTGTTCACAACATATATAAGTGTGGATAAACTAAATTCTGCCGTTGCCAACACTCCCTTGAAGTCAAGGATATTTTGCACAGTTTTGCTACGGTACAAATACGGAGCCCCGCAGGGGACGTAGAATTCTTTCTTTAATCATTCGTTCCCATGAAATAACAATTAGTACCCTCAATTTAACAATTCGTTCCCACGAATTAACAATTCATTCCCACGAATTCACAATTCGTTCCCTCAATTTAACAATACGTTCCCACGAAATAACACTTCGTTCCCACGGGAACGAATTGTTAATTCGTGGGAACAAATTGTTATGTAGTGGGAACGAATTGTTAAATTGAGTGAACGAATTGTCATTTCGTGGGAACGAATTGTTAATTCGAGGGAACCAATTGTTATATCGTGGCCGGGAATTAATTGTTATTTCGTGGGAACGAATTGTTAATTTGAGGGGAACGAAATGTTAAATTGAGGGAACGAATTGGTATTTCGTGGGAACGAATTAATAAATTATAAATGTGGCCTGTTGGCACACGAATGGCCCCGCTGGCAGCCAAAGAAAACAAAGCATATTTGAAAACATACACAGACGGCCAGAGAAGCATGGATATGTTGTCACAGCATAATAGCAGACCTTCAGAGCAATGGGTGTGTAAAATATCAAGCAGATCCATGCAAGGAAACATACATTATAAGACACTTACTCGAGTTTCGAACATACCAAGTATGTGACATTGACACTGGGCTTAGCGGTGGTAGAGAACCATTAGAGCAATGTGTGTGTGAAATATCAACCAGATCCATCCAAGGAAACAGACAATATAAGACATTTACCCGAGCGTTAAGGTTTCAAACACACCAAGTATGTGACGACCCTCGGCTTAGAAGGGACGGGACGATCATAGATTTTTCACAGGGCAATAGAGGAACATTACAGCAAGGCATGTGAGAAATAGCAAGCAGATCCGTGCAGGAAATAGAAATTAGAAGACATTTACCTGAGCGTTAAAGTTTCAATTGCATCAAGTATGTGACCTTGACCCTGGGCTTAGCGGGGACGGGATGACTGTCACAGGGTGGTAGAGGACCATTAGAGCAATGCGTGTGTGAAATGTGAAGCAGCTCCGAGCAAGGAAACAGAAATTATAAGCAATTTACCCGAGCGTTAATGTTTCTGGACGGACGTACGTACGTACGGACGCCGGTAACACTATATGCCCCCTCACCATTCAGTGGCGGGGGCATAAAAAGGTCCATGTCCCATGCGGGGATTGGTAGACAAATGACACAACGATATGTTTGAAATCATTTAAATATAGAACAACTGATTGCATTCATTCAATATATACATAAATGTGATGTATATTCCAACTAGAAATGTGGCTGTCGCTGGCAGCCAAAGAAAACGAGGGATATTTGATTATAAGCCATTTACCCAGCGTTAAGGTTTCAAAAGCACCAGGTCTGTGATCTTGACCCTGGGCTTAGCGGGGGCAGGACGAATGTGGATTTGTCACAGGGTGGTAGAGGACCATTGGAGCAATGCGTTCGAGAAATTTGAAGCAGATCTGAGCAAGGACAGATAAATTACAAGCCATTTACCCGAGCGTTAAGGTTTGGAACGCATCAAGTCTGTGACCTTGACCCTGGGCTTAGCGGCGGCGGGACGAATATGAATTTGTCACAGGGCGGTAGCGGACCATTGGAGAAATGTGTGTATGAAATGTGAAGCAGATCCGAGCAAGGAAACAGAAATTATAAGCCATTTACCCAGCGTTAAGGTTTCAAAAGCACCAAGTCTGTGACCTTGACCCTGGGCTTAGCGGGGGCAGGACGAATGTGGATTTGTCACAGGGTGGTAGAGGACTATTGGAGCAATGCGTGTGAGAAATGTGACCCAGATCCGATCAAGGACACAGAAATTACAAGCCATTTACCAAAGCGTTAAGGTTTGGAATGCACCAAGTCTGTGACCTTGACCCTGGGCTTAGCGGGGGAGGGACAAATGTGGATTTGTCACAGGGCGGTAGAGGACCATTAGAGCAATGCGTGTGTGAAATGTGAAGCAGATCCGAGCAAGGAAAAATAAATTATAAGCCATTTACCCAGCGTTGAGGTTTCGAACGCACCAAGTCTGTGACCTTGACCCTGGGCTTAGCGGGGGCGAGACGAATGTGGATTTGTCACAAGGCGGTAAAGGACCATTGGAGCAATGCGTGTGTGAAATGTGAAGCAGATCCGAGCAAGGAAAAAGAAATTATAAGGCTTTTACCCAGCGTTAAGGTTTCGAACGCACCAAGTCTGTGACCTTGACCATGGGCTTAGCGGGGGCGGGACGAATGTGGATTGTCACAGGGCGGTAGAGGACCATTGGAGCAAATGCATGTGTGAAATGTGAAGCAGATCCGAGGAAGGAAACAGAAATTATAAGCCATTTACCCAGCGTTAAGGTTTCGGGACGTACGTACGTACGTACGTACGGACGCCGGTAACACTATATGCCCCCCTCGCCATTCGGTGGCGGGGGCATAATAAAACAGAAATTATAAGCAATTTACCCGAGCGTTAAGGTTTCTGGACGGACGTACGGACGTATGTACGGACGCCGGTAACACTATATGCCCCCCTCACCATTCGGTGGCGGGGGCATAAAAAGATCCATGTCCCATGCGGGGATTGGTAGACAAATGACACAACGATATGTTTGAAATCATTTAAATATAGAACAACTGATGGCATTCATTCATTATATACATAAATGTGTTATGATTTAGGGCGTATTATTGACGAACTAAACACATTAACTCTTCTAGCTTTATCAAGTGCAAATGGCGTAAACTGACCCCAGGGGAGACAACCGTGATTCGTCAATAGAACATGAGTATTGGCACGGTGTTCGTGGTATCACAACATATTATACAAGTACAAAATATTACCTTTAGGTATCACCAAGACTTAGTGTGACCGACAGTCTATAAATGTGAAGTTGCACGTTCAACGTAAGTATAGTATGAATTACAGTGTATATATAGCACTTGGGTGCGTACAATATCACATTTCTTCAATGAGTCTTGTTGGTTTAGAAACCGCTCGACTGGATCTTCGCTCGACTGTTACCGGATTTGGTCGCAATTCAGGAATCGGTTCGTCATTATCGGCCTCTTCATAAACCGACATGTCGTCACCCAGATCAAGCGGAGTAGGGTTGTTGATAATGTCTTTTCTGTTTCGTCTATACTGTTCTCCGGTCGCTGTCTTCACAATGTATGACCGCGGAGCTACTTGTCGTTCAACTGTAGCTCGGATAGTCCATTTTCCATCACGGTGGTTTCGGAATCTGACCGTGTTATTATGATTCAATTGGGGCAATGAGTGAGACGTTTTGTCAAAGTAACGTTTTTGTTTCAGTTGTTGCTCCATTTTCACTGTCATTTGCCTCGTATTGTTTTCACCTTTCTCCAGTCGGAATGGTAAGTTTGTTCGGACTTGTCTGCCATTGTTTAATAGCTCCATTGGAGATGCGCCCATTTCTAAGGGAGTTGTTCTGTAGATCAACAAATTCAGGTGAAAGTCACTTTTGTCTTCATCAGACTTTTTTATTAGATTTTTGACAATGCCCACACATTTTTCAGCTAATCCGTTCGATTGTGGAAATCTTGGAGATGATGTTGTGTGCTTAAAGTCATACTCTTCGGCAAACTGTCTAAATTCATGGGAGCTAAACTGCGGTCCATTGTCACTGAATATTTATTGTGGATGCCTTGTCTAGAAACACATATTTCATTGCCTTATCACCGATTCTGATGAGGTGCTTTTAAACTGATACACCTCTGGGTAGTTGGAGTAATAGTCACATATTACTAAATAGTTTTTGCAGTTTACTGTACACATGTCCACCCCTATTTTCTGCCACGGATATGTCACGACTGGATGTGGCATCAAAGGTTCTGAAGCTTGTTTGGGTCTGTAAGTCAGACATGTTGAACACGCCTGAACCATTTCAGTGATACTTTGATTCACACCGGGCCAATACATAGCACGTCTTTTACACTTTTCGATTCCCAAATGTCCAGCATGGATTTTCTGCAACATTTCCTTTCTCATGTTGTGAGGGATCACAACGTTTGATCCTTTCATGATTAACCCTTCAGATTGTACATGTACGTAACTAAGTTCAGTTCTAACGTTCCAGAACTCAGAAATAGCCTTTGGGCACTCTGACTTTTATTTGGGGAATCCTTCCAATATTGTTGTTTTCAATAGTTGGAGTTGGTAGTCATTCTCAGTTTCTTCTTTTATCATGACTAACTTCATATCTGATACTGGCAGACTTGTTACTATAAAGTCCACATACGCCGCAACTTCTTCTTCACCACTAATGTCTCTGTCAGTGGGGCTTTCCACATATGCTCAGGATAGAGCGTCTGAGAAGAACATGAATTTCCCCGGTGTGAATGTCAAATCAAAGCTATACCTTTGTAATCTCAGAAGCAATCGTTGTATCCTTATGGGACAGTCATTTAGTGACTTTTGAAGATTCCAATCAGTGGGTTATGATCAGTTTCTATTATCAGTTGTATTTGCTGTCCAAATATGTATTGGTGAACTCTTTCACAGGCAAATGTCATAGCTAGAACTTCCTTCTCTATCTGCGCGTACCGTGTTTCAGCTTTTGTCATTGCCCTTGAGCCATACGCAACAGGAAACCAATCGTTGTCATAGTTCTGTAACAACACCGCTCCGATGCCAGTCTGTGACGCATCCGCTGAGATTTTGATTTCGCGTACTGGGTCATAGAATTGCAACACCGGTTCTTTTGACAGCAAGTCTTTCAGTTTGCTAAATGCATTCTCTTGAGGTTCTTCCCACGTAAACTCGAACTTGTCTTCTAATAATTGTCTAAGTGGCGCTATCGCGGTTGACACATCATGAATGTACCTGCTGAGATAGTTGACCATGTCGAGAAACTGCTGTACATCTTTCTTGCATGTGGGCCTCTTGAAGTCACTAATTGCCTTTCAATGGGGTCCGGTTTGACTCCTTCTGATGATACAACATCGCCAATGAACGTAAGTTCTTGTACGCCGATTTCACATTTGTCTTTGTTCAATTTCAGATTTGCAGCCGTGGCTGCATCTAACACTTTCCTGAGTCGTGTGTTATGCTCTTCAAGTGTAGAGCCCCAGACAATAATGTCATCAATGTTTGTATTTACACCTTCAATGTGTTCAAAGATTTGGTGAACTGCCTTATGGTATATTTCAGGCGCGGACGAACTGCCAACGGTAATCGGAGAAATCGGTATCTTCCGAATGGAGTGTTGAAACAGGTTAGCACTGACGACTCTGTGTCTAGTTTCATTTGCCAAAATCCAGTTGATGCATCTAGTTTGCTGAAATATTTGGCATTCGACAGTCCAGACAAGATTTCTTCTCTAGCCGGTAGTTTGAAATGTTGGCGCTTAATGGCTTTATTAAGATCTCGTGGATCGAGGCCGATTCTGATTTGTCCGTTCTTTGTATTGACAATTACTATTGAACTAACCCACGGCGTTGGATTGTCTTCCTTACATATTACCCCTTTCCTTTCTCCTCCATTCTGTCAAGTTCCTTTCGTAGTGCATTGTGCTGGGCAAATGGCACCTTTCTACATGGATGGACAACAGGTGAAACTGTTTCATCAACTTGGATTGTGTGTTTTCCTGGTAGACAACAAAGACCTTCGAATAAATCAGGATATTCTGCATTTATTGACTCTGTAGTGATTGTGTCTGTTTTATTTGTGTCACACAGTGTGTAAACACGTTTGACCAAACCAAGTTTGTCACACGCATAGATGCCAAGAATCGGTGTCGATTTCTTTGTTGTGACTAGAAAGTGTAGATTGACAGTCTTGTCCTTAAAAAAAACTCCTTATGGACGACATTCAGTATGCACACGCCCTCTGTTGGAATGTCATTTCCACTGTACGAGGTCAACTTCACATTTGTCTTGTGCAGCTTTGGCTTTATTGGAAAGTTTCTGAATATGTTGATTGGTACGATATTAACTTGACTAACAGTGTCCAACTTATTGCACACGTCTCGTCCATTTGTTGCAAGATATACTTTCCATTCTTCGTCTCCGTATGCGGTGTCAATTGAATCGACAAAAGATTCTGTGTCATTGGATTCCGCGTCTGAACTGTCATGATCCTGATGTACCGTATGAACAGTTTTCTCACTGTCTTTAAAAAAGCACATCTTTGCGAAGTGGTTAATTCTGTTACATATTGAACATGTTTTTCCAAGCGCGGGACATTTGAATCTGTGAATTTGGCCACACCGGCCACATACAGATTTATTCTTTGATGGTTTTTGTTTTGTCGCGAATGAAGATGGTGTCTTTCGATATGCCCCGGTTTGGTAACTTGCATGCTGCTCTTTTGACATGTTACTCAACTTAGATGTGGATTTCGTCACATAATGAACATCAGATGGTTCGTTTACAGACAGCCCTTTCATTCTCTCTCTGGTCGATTCTGCAGCCTGACACATCGTAAACGCCTTATCAAGATGTAAGTCTTGCTCTCTCAACACGCGTTCGCGTAAGTTATCTGACGGTATTCCACAAATGACGCGATCTCTAATGAGCGAGTCCGAAAGTTCTCCAAATTCACATGATTTGGCCTTCGTTCGCAACTCATTCACATACGGATCAATTGTTTCACCTGGTTTCTGGTTGCAAGTGAAGAATGTGTGTCTTTCGTAAGTGGTGTTCTTTTTGGGTGCGCAGTTGTCATCAAACCTTTGGAGAATTGTATTCAATTTCAACTCATCCCCGGCTTCTGTGAAGTTAAAGTTATTATACACATCCAATGCATCTTCGCCGATCACATGAAGGAACAAACAAGCCTTGGTTTTGTCCTCCTTTTCTGACGCACCCAATGCCTCCAGATATATCTGTAAGCGTTGTTTAAACTTCTTCCAATTATCGGCAATATTGCCCGCGAGTAGCAAGCCTTTTGGCGCTTCCAATTTGTCCATTTCCACACACGTTGACCTTTATTTGTTTTTATATGGAATAGCCGGGCGAATGTAGCATGTTGCCGTCTACTTCTGACATCATGTTATGATTTAGGGCGTATTATTGACGAACAAAACACATTAACTCTTCTAGCTTTATCAAGTGCAAATGGCGTAAACTGACCCCAGGGGAGACAACCGTGGTTCGTCAATAGAACATGAGTATTGGCACGGTGTTTGTGGTATCACAACAAAATGTGATGTATATTCCTATAAATCATAAATTATAAGCAATTTACCCGAGTGTTAAGGTTTTCGGACGGACGTACGGACGTACGTACGGACGCCGGTAACACTATATGCCCCCTCACCATTCGGTGGCGGGGGCATAAAAAGATCCATGTCCCATGCGGGGATTGGTAGACAAATGACATAACGATATGTTTGAAATCATTTAAATATGGAACAAATGATTGCATTCATTCACTATATACATACATGTGATGTATATTCCTATAATGAACCACGTGGCCCATTACTGATTTTTATTTTGGCACCCTTAACACATTTATAATAATAGCGTTGCACATCAAACAATAAATACAGAGAATAAATAGTAAAGTCCGTTAACATTTTAAGGAAACACGCTTATCGCCCGTGATATCAGTGGAAATTTTCATCTTATATAAAATGCATAATAATGCCAATCAATATGTGGGGTAATTTTCCAGAAAATGTCACAGATGATGTCTCTGATATAAAGAACATTTTGTGCGTACTGAGTGGGCATGTACCTTTAACCCGGAGCAAAGATTTAGGGTTATATCTATTTATCCCGTCAACACAGTACGTATGTGCTGTGAAAAACGGTGCCGTGAAACATTTGTGATATCCTGTCAATACGACCTAATCACTACGTATGAATATGTGCGGTTGACATAGTCGATTCTCCGATTTTGAGGGTGCGGCTGGGTTTATTCTGTTGCATTTTAAAGCTATGTGTAGGTGTTGACGGGATAAATAGAATAGTAGGTTAGTGCCGTGAATGGGAAAACTATCTGGCGCGGCACGGAAACGGTATGTGCTCGGCATAGCCTCGCCTAACCCCTTTCCTAAGCCTTGCCAGATATTTTTCCAAGTCACGGCACTAACCTACTATTCGCTATACATGTCTCTGCCCGGAGCAATGAACCTTACCCACTACCGTCGTTGTTGCAGTGTTTGTTACAAACGTCCTGCCCGTGGCACCGCGTGACTGGCGGCAACAACAGAAGATGACCACGAGCACAGTGATAAGGCCGAGCAATCCACCTATGGTTCCCAGCACAATGGCCACGACGCTATCAGCGTCATCGCTGCAACACAGGAGACAGACATGCAAATTTCCATACCACACGAGGCATGCATACAATACACATACCACAGGAGACAGGCATGCACATATACATACCACAGAAGGCAGATATGCACATATACATACCACATGAGACAGGCATACACCTATACATACCACAGGAGACAGACATGCCCATATACATACCACAGGAGACATACATACAAATATACATACCACATGAGACAGGCATACAAATATACATACCACAGGAGACAGACATACAAATATACATACCACAGGAGACAGACATACACATATACATACCACAGGAGACAGACATACAAATATACATACCATAGGAGACAGGCATACAAATATACATACTACAGGAGACAGGCATACACATATACATACTACATGAGACAGACATACAAATATACATACCACAGGAGACAGGCATACAAATATACATACTACAGGAGACAGGCATACACATATACATACCACAGGAGGCAGACATACACATGTACATACTCCAGGAGACAGACATACACATATACATACCGCAGGAGACACATATACACATATGCATACCACAGGAGACAAACATACAAATATACATACCACAGGAGACAAACATACAAATATACATACCACAGGAGACACAGACATACACATATACATACCACAGGAGACAGACATACACATATACATATTACAGGAGACAGACATACACATATACATACCACAGGAGACAGACATACACATATACATACCACAGGAGACAGACATACACATATACATACCACAGTAGGCAGACATACACATATACATACTACAGGAGACAGACATACACATATACATACTACAGGAGACAGACATACACATATACATACTACAGGAGACAGACATACACATATACATACCACAGGAGACAGGCTACACATATACATACCACAGGAGACAGACATACACATATACATACCACAGGAGACAGACATACACATATACATACCACAGTACGCAGACATACACATATACATACTACAGGAGACAGACATACACATATACATACAGGAGACAAACATACAATATACATACCACAGGAGACACAGACATACACATATACATACCACAGGAGACACAGACATACACATATACATACCACAGGAGACAGACATACACATATACATACCACAGGAGACAGACATACACATATACATACCACAGGAGACAGACATACACATATACATACCACAGGAGACAGACATACACATATACATACCACAGGAGACAGACATACACATATACATACCACAGGAGACAGACATACACATATATTATTGCGTGTCCGTTAATCGTGAACCTAAGCATATATAACGCATTCATAGCTATACCATAAACACAACATCAACTTCAAACATACTTACCATTTGTGTTATCATCCAATGTGTCTAAGATGCGCATAATCACAAAATATTGCTCAAATAACACTCAATAACAGAGAGAAATACTGCATGCATATTTGCGAGGAGGCCGCCATTGAATGTACTCAATTTCGTAATACACATTTCCCAGCATGCCATTCGTTTGTGGTTACACAGGAATTCATGGAAATAGGCCAAGATGAATTTAATATTGGTTTATAGTCCCACTTTTGATAATGCAGTGACCTTTTATTTTTTAAATTAGTATTATTTGCTTTTAATTAATCATTTTTAATTTGAAGTATTAAAAATATAAATTAACAAAACTTGCTTCATTATTCATAGACACACATTTTATGGGACATAATATAAACATGGTATGTGAACAAATGTGTGCATGCAAAATACTAGAATACCAAGGAATCATGTAGTGATTTGATAACATAACATTTATTCACATTGTCATAGGGAAAATACACACACAATGACAAACATAATTGATACTGTTGGCTAAAAAAATCATGGATATTTTGTGTAGAAATTGAAGGAAAAAATAATTGGCAATAAAAATACAAGGAGGACGAAAACCCAATAAAAAAAACATCATAGCCTTAATCAAACCGGAAGTTGCTAGACGCAGTGTAGGGGTCAGTGAACTTTTCCTGAAAAGTTTACAGGACGATCATACGAAGTACTAATACAAGAATTTTAACTTTTGTTGCCATGGATATATGGGAATAGTGAATTTTATCAATTTTATGTAACTTGTAGAACAATGTGTGTTACTTTACTTGTTTCACAGGCATTTTTTCTGGACTGAGCAGTTTTTGACAGCAGAAGATCAGATGTCAATATTTACATCAGGGCTTTCATGCACACGTCAAAACACGCGAGTAAGGACCGAGGTATCCGAAAACACGAAGATGGAGACTTACCACAGGAGGCAGACATATACATATACATACCACAGGAGCCAGTCATACACATATGCATACCACAGGAGGCAGACATACAAATATACATACCACAGGAGACAGACATACACATATACATACTACAGGAGACAGGCATACACATATACAGACCACATGAGACAGGCATACAAATATACATACTACAGCAGACAGACATACACATATACATACCACAGGAGACAGACATACACATATACATACCACAGGAGACAGACATGCAAATATACATACCACAGGAGACAGGCATACACATATACATACCACAGGAGACAGACATACACATATACATACCACAGGAGACAGACATACACATACACATACCACAGCAGACAGACATACACATATACATACCACAGGAGACAGACATACACATATACATACCACAGGAGACAGACATGCAAATATACATACCACAGGAGACAGACATACAAATACACATACCACAGGAGACAGACATACACATATACATACCACAGAGACAGACATACACATATACATACCACAGGAGACAGACATGCAAATATACATACCACAGGAGACAGACATACAAATACACATAGCACAGGAGACAGACATACACATATACATACCACAGGAGACAGGCATACACATATACATACCACAGGAGACAGACATACACATATACATACCACAGGAGACAGACATACACATATACATACCACAGGAGACAGACATACACATATACATACCACAGGAGACAGACATGCAAATATACATACCACAGGAGACAGACATACACATACACATACCACAGGAGACAGACATACACATATACATACTACGTGAGAGAGGCATACAAATATACATACCACAGGAGACAGACATACACATATACATACCACAGGCGGCAGACATACAAATATACGTACCACAGGAGACAGGCATACAACTATACATACCACAGGAGCAAGGAATTCACATATACATACCACAGGCGACATACTTACAAATATACATACCGCAGGAGGCAGAAATACAAATACACAAACCACAGGAGGCAGACATACACACATATATACCATAGGAGACAGGCATACAAATATACCTACCACAATAGGCAGATATACACATATACATACCACAGGTGGCGGACATACACATATACATACCACAGGGGGCAGACTTACAAATATATATACCACAGGAGACAGACATATACATATACATACCACAGGCGATATATATACACATATACATACCACAGGAGGCTGACATATAAATATACATACCACAGGAGGCAGACATACACATATACATACCACAGGCGGCAGACATACACATATACATACCAGAGAAGACCGGCATACAAATAGACATACCACAGGTGGCAGACATACACATATACATACCACAGGAGACCGGCATACAAATATACATACCACAAGTGTCAGACATACACATATACATACCACAGGCGGCAGACTTACAAATATACATACCACAGGAGACAGACATATACATATACATACCACAGGCGATATACATACACATATACATACCACATGAGGCTGACATATAAATATACATACCACAGGCGGCAGACATACACATATACATACCACAGGAGACGGGCATACAAATATACATCCCTCAGGTGGCAGACATACAAGTATACATACCACAGGCGGTAGACATACACATATACATACCACAGGCGGCAGACATACACATATACATACCATAGGCGGCAGACATACACAAATACATACCTCAGGCGGCAGACTTACACATATACACACCATAGGAGGCAGACATACAACTATACATACAACAGGCGACAGACATACAAATATACATACCACAGGAACCAGACATACAAATATAAATGCCACAGGAGACAGACATCATACAATATACATATCACAGGAGGCAGACATATAAATATGCATACCACAGGAGGCAGTCATAAAATGTTCATATCACAGGAGACAGGCATACACATATACATACCACAGGAGGCAGACATACAAACATACATACCACAGGAGTCAGACATACAGATATACATACCACACGAGGCTGACATACAAATGTACATACCAAAGGAGGCAGAGATATAAATACATACCATAGGAGGCAGACATACAAATATGCATACTTCAGGAGATAGGCATATAAATATGAATACCACAGGAGACAGACATAGCAATATACATATCACAGGAGGGTGATATACAAATATTCCTACAACAGGAGCCAGACATACAAATATACATACCACTTGAGACAGACATACAAATATACATATCATAGGAGGCAGACATATAAATTTACGTACCGCACAGATATACATACCTCAGGAGGCAGGCATACAAATATATATCAAAAGAGGCAGACATATACAAACCACAGGAGATGGGCATACAAATATACAAATCGCAGGAGGCAGACAAACAATCATACCAAACACAGGAGGCAGATATACAAATATGCATACCACAAGAGGCATACATACACATATTCATACCACATAGATGTGAACTACTGGCAACAGTAGCTATAATAGCTAAGCCGACCGTGGCTAATTGTGAACTTACTCACAACAGTATCTATTATAGTTAAATAGACAGTGGCCAATTGTGACCTTACTCGTACACTAGCTGTTATAGTTAAACCGACTGTGGCCAATATATGTGAACTTACTCGGAACATTAGCTGTTATGGTTAAACAGTGGCCCAATAGATGTGAACTTACTCGCCACAGTAGCTGTTATAGCTGTTATAGCTGTTATAGCTGTTATAACTGTTATAACTGTTATAGCTGTTACAGCTAACCGTGGCCCAATATATGTGTACTTACTCGCAACAGTAGTTGTTATAGCTGTTATAGTTAAACCATGGCCCAATAGATGTGAACTTACTCGCAACAGTAGCTGTTATAGTTAAACCATGGCCCAATATATGTGAACTTATCGCAACAGTAGCTGATATAGCTGTTATAGTTAAACCGTGGCCCAATATATGTGAACTTGCTCGCAGCAGTAGCTGTTATAGCTGTTATAGTTAAACCATGACCCAATACTTACTAGCCACAGTAGCTGTTATAGCTGTTATAGATAAACCGTGGCCCAATAGATGTGAACTTACTCGCCACAATATATGTTATAGCTGCTACAGTTAAACATTGGCCCAATATATGTGAACTTACTCGCCACAGTAGCTGTTATAGCTGTTATAGTTAAACCGTGGCCCAATAGATGTGAACTTACTCGCCACAGTAGCTGTTATATCTGTTATAGTTAAACCGTGGCCCAATAGATGTGAACTTACTCGCCGCAGTAGCTGTTATATCTGTTATAGTTAAACCGTGCCCCAATATATGTGAACTTACTCGCCACAGTAGCTGTCATATCTGTTATAGTTAAACCGTGGCCAAATAGATGTGAACTTACTCGCCAAAGTAGCTGTTATAGCGGTTATATTTAAACCGTGACCCAATATATGTGCACGTACTCGCAACAGTAGCTGCTATATATGTTATACTTAAACCATGGCCCAATATATGTAAACTTACTCGCAACAGTAGCTGTTATAGCTGTTATACTCAAACAATGGCCCAATAGATGTGAACTTACTCGTAACAGTAGCGGCTGTATCTCTTATAGTTACACCTTGACCCAATAGATGTGCACTTACTCACAACAGTAGCTGCTATGTATGTTACACTTAAACAGTGGCCAGTATATGTGAACTTACTCGCCATAGTAGCTGATGTAGCTGTTACAGTTAAACAGAGGCTCAATAGATGTGAACTTACTCGCAACATTAGCTGTTATAGCAGTTATAGTTAAACCGTGGTCCAATATATGTTAACTTACTCGCCATATTAGCGGTTATAGCTGTTTTAATTAAACAGTGGCCCAATAGATGTGAACTTACTCGCAACAGCAGCTGATATAGCTTTTATAGTGAAACAGTGGTCAATAGATGTACACTTTCTCGCAACAGTAGCGGTTATATGTGTTATAGTTAAACCGTGGCCCAATAGATGTGCACGTACTCGCAACAGTAGCTGTTATATGTCTTATACTTAAACAGTGGCCCAATATATGTGAACTTACTAGACATAGTAGCTGTTATAGCTGGCATAGTTAAACAGTGGCTCAATAGATGTGAACTTACTCGCAACAGTAGCTGTTATAGCTGTTATAGTTAAACCGTGGCCCAATATGTGTGAACTTACTCGCTACATTAGCTGTTATAGCTGTTATAGTTAAACAGTGGCCCAATAGATATGAACTTAATCGCAACAGTAGTTGTTATATCTGTTATAGTTAAACAGTGGTCAATAGATGTGAACTTACTCGCAACAGTAGCGACTATATCTGTTATAGTTAAACCGTGGCCCAATAGATGTGCACGTACTCGCAACAGTAGCTGCTGTATCTGTTATACTTAAACAGTGGAAAATATATGTGAACTTACTCGCAACAGTAGCTGTTATAGTGAAACAATGGCACAATAGATGTGAACTCACCTGCAACAGTAGTTTCCGCAGCAGCCGTAACTACAGCCGTAGTAACTGCCGCACCGCTGCCCGTACGCAACTGTCGTATAATAAATATGTGGCAGTGACAGGGGGAAATGGGGCTTGTAGGTTTTATGACCAGTGTAACCCCTGATCAAATATCACACATGAGTGTTTCATTGATGGAGTTGCGAACAGTGCAGATCATGATCTGAACTTGTCAGAAGACCCATAAGCGTAATTTCATCAGTCACAGCGACACATCATAGGCACGTTGTGGTATGAACGTCAAAATGCTCTTTAACGCATACCGGATTTTATTCTTATATTACATATCTACAAGGTTGGATACTTGCCATCTTTTCAACCAACGGAAGTGGCATTAGAGTACCTTGGGCCCGACTCGATTATTCAGGACGGACGGACAGACGGACCCGTTGACGGACGGACGGGACGGACGGACGGACGGACGTTCCAACATTTTGGGTTTATGGGGTATTTCCATTGTTTGAAGAACAATGAAAAAGCCCCTAAACAACAATAGAGTTTATGAGCTTACGAAATATTACAAAGGAATATTGTGTTCCTAACCACGCCCCTAAGCTCTCACACCCCGGACGTTGGCCCGGACGGACGGACGGACGGACGGGCGAGACGTACATTCTGACGGACGGACGCGGACGGACGGACGGACGCAGACGGACGGACGGACGGACGGACGGACGGACGGACGGACGGACGTACATTCTGGGGTTCCTAACCCTAACACATCCTAAATCAGACCCCGTAAAGATCAATCAAAGAGAAAAAACAACCCCATAAGACAAAATAACCCCACAAGGGCAATTCATAACGGGGTTAAAAACGGAATAAGCATCTCTTAAAAAGTCGATCACTGTGTGGTTAACCTCACAATGTAGCTCTCGTTTGCTCGGACGGACGGACGGACGGACGGATACGAATGGATGAATCCTGATACGAATGGATGGATACGAATGGATGGATAAGAATGGATACTTGTTGGGTTCTTACTATATAAAAGTACCCAACAAAAGTACCCAACACTACTCTAACTATACCCAAGAAGATTCCCGTACGCTTGCCCAACACGCAGATGATCATTTGTTGGGTACTTTTGTGCCCAACAAGTACCCATTCGTGTGTGCGGACGGACGGACGGATGGACCTATTTTTTAATTTAATAACTACAATAGTTCGCATGCTATATTCAGTATGTTTTCTGACGTAGCATAAATCTTGCTAAAATAACCTAAAATAGCCCATATACAACGACTGTTTCTGCTTTCCGTTACTTTCGCTGCATTCGCTCAGTTTCTCGGTTTGTCGGCTGCTAAAACAGCGGAGAATTCCGAAGATGGTTCGGTAAATTTCGTGCCTACTTCGTGCCCCCGCCCCCCCCCCCCCCCCCACCCCACCACCCCCCCCCCCCCCCCCCCCCCCCCCCCCCCCCCCCCCCCCCCCCCCCCCCCACCTCCAAATAAAAAGATATGTATTTGAAAACCGATGTCGGCGAGCTAATATATACAGTTTATACAAATAGAAACTTATTATTTATCTGTGTATGGAAGTACGGATAATTCCGCACTTGTTTATTCGTGTACATTGTATTATCGCCCTTGTGGACTCACTCTTCAGCGTTGAGATAAAAGCATATTTAGTCTATAGCACGACAAAATAAATATTTTGAAATGCAGTAACTTCGTAAGCTATATTCAGTATACTTTCCGACGTCATATACATTTTGTTTTCGAAGCATTTGGCCCTTCATTCGTCGCCCTTGTATTAGTAAAATACCAATTGCCGTAACCTCCTGCTTGGTTTACGGTAAAACAAATTTTACACTTTCAATCATATAATATGTTCAACCTAGTTTCACTGAATGGTAAATTTTCATATACGTGTAGCATAAAGCGGGCTACTGCGTCGCCCGTATTAATGTTATACGATGATGAAGACACTTGTACAAACTTTTTACCGCATAATAAATGGCTGAGCGTTTCCGCAAACACGTGAAGATAAAAAAAAGGTCAAGGTCATGTTAATGGTGGCATGAGGGTGTTCCGAATGATCGCATGTATTGACGCTAAAATGTGATGGTAGAACAGGTCAAGGTCATGTTAATGATGAAGAAGCTTGTACAAACGTGTTGACGCACAATCATGGCGAAGTGTTTCCGCAAAAATGTGAACGTATAAAGGGTCAAGGTCACGTTAATTGTGGCATGAGTGTCTTCCAAATGCTCACATGTATCAAGTGTCCAAATAGTGAAGCAATCGGTCAAGTAATATTAAAGTTATACCATTATGACGAATCTTGTACAAACTTTTTGACATTTCGGACGATGACACAACATGACACAAAAATATTGCCATAAACTTACCTAATAAAGAGTGGGTATTAGCAAAATTATTAGGTCACTTTCCATGAAGTATAAAGTCAACAAAGAACGCTTCAACCGCACATTTTGAAATACCACTCCGTGATAACGCTTATGTAATGCAGTGTAATGAAATGTAATTCGAGTTATGTACTCAGAACTACTGACAGTCTGTTTCACAAAACCTGCCCAAATTGTACAGCTATATATGTTTCGATACTATCTAATTTTATGAAAATGGGATGCAACCATGTTCTTCAGTTGTAAGTTAACAGCGCCATGATTAAAATTGCGGTCTGGTCTAAAACATTCTGCAATTTTAATCATGGCGCTGTTAACTTACAACTGAAGAACATGGGTACAAATCGCATTCTGTAAAAATCATAGCGATGTTAAATATCGCTCAGCCATTCTACAGACGCGACATAGTCCATTGTCCAGCATCCATATATTACCAGTCACATGCTTCATTTAATAGATTAACACTTTACTGTGTAGTTGTCTATTAATAAATTACTGCTTTATTGATTTGATTTTAGTTTTTTTCTTTTTACGTTTATATACCCCTGATGAAGGCCTAACAGCCGAAAGCGTTTGGGATTTCATTTTTTTCCATTTTTATTAGCACTGTTGAACGATTTTGTTTTCCATACCATATACTTATTTTCTCGTTCTTGCATCCTTCAGGATCCGGTGCCTACGAGGGGTTATTGTTTAGTGTTATACTGTTTTCTCCCGCATATATATACTTGTAGGCGACCCATTTCATGCCAAAAATCGCGGTTTTTGGCAATAATTTTAAAAGCTTGCATCTGACCGTGATTTTCTCACATTAACAAATACGTCGGCTCGCCTTACATAGAATAACATAAAATTCATGAGTATAGTGGGAGGTACCTGCTGACAATGGGGCCCGAAAATGGGTAATTAAAAGGCCAATTAAAATACAGGAGGAGACCCATTTTTCGGGACACTAGGATTTTCCGCGATATTTACTTTTTGTTAAGCTAAAACTGCAACATTACAGTGAAAGTAATTAATACTGTATGATATTGATCAAATGATAAGCAATTAGTGCATGTGTTACTTCGAAGATACTGTTAATTCCTTTATTCTGTACGCTTTGCCTCTTTTCAACACAAGCGCCCGGTCGGTCCCGATAATCAAGTTCACACACCGTGTACAATCGGCTGCTTGGGGAGCATGATAAAAACGGCCAGTAAACTGTTCTCAATTAATTTGATAAATACGGCGAGGAGGAAAGCATGCTGCTAAGTGATTTAAAATACCCTGAGAATGCCACTTACATGTATACGGCTTCGTAAACAGTGTAGATAATAACTAATCTACCATACAACCAACGGAAATTGCGCAATAAATGATGTTCGCCGAACATCCATGACCGTACTGATTTCGATCACGTTATACCATATCGTTCAGTTGAATAAACATGTAGATGTGTTCACAGACTTGTTGTTTGAATAATTAAACTGTGTGACCATGGTCTACACGGTCTACACTATTCACCATATTATCAATAACTTGATAGACCCGCCCAGACTAACATTTGTAACGAGTATTCTCTCATCGCGCTATCCAACATCCTGCCTAAAAACATGTATATTTGCCTCAAAATGCATTATTAATACATGTTTGTTTTTGTTCGTTCGTCAATTAGAAACTGAACAAGAGTGCCGAAGGTCACAATATACGCCCGTCGAGGCAAGGCCAGTCAACAAGGGGAGATAACTCATCTTGACGGGATAAACATGTAAACCAAATTTGGTTAGGATCGGCCAAGTATAACTTGAGTTATTGCGTGGACAAGGATACAGAGTGCGAAAATTAACAAGAGTTGTCAGAAGACAACGAAGATCGCCTGTTGGCAGCCTTCACTCAAACTTGGCACAGTTGTATAAAAAAATATGAATATTATATAACTTGACCTTGGGCTAAGGGGTGTGGTGTGGACCTTGACATTCGAGTCAGTGGTGGAAGGTGGGTCGTCGATTTGCTATAGCATGATATAGCATACTAAAATGAATGCATGTATGAAATATCAATGCGCTCCCTGAAAACAGAAGTAAAACAAAATGAGTTGGTGATTTTCTACAGCATGATAGATATTCACATGAGGAATGCATGTATGAATGTGCTAAGTCTGTGACATTGACCTTTGGGAGAGGGGTGGGGTGGGTGGGTCATTTATATGCAGTAGCACAATAGAGAATCATCAGATGAATGCATGTATGATATATCAAGGCGTTCCCTGTAAAGAAACAGAAGTTATAAAAATGCATTTACTCCAACGTTAAGGTTATGATGTTGATCTTGGGGAAAGGGGTGGGGTGGGTCATGGATTTGCTGTAGCACAATAGAGGATCATCAGATGAATACATGTATGAAATATCAAAGCGTTCCCTGTAAAGAAACAGAAGTTACACAACATTTACCCCAACATTAAGTTTATGATCATGCTACGTTTGTGACCTTGACCTTGTGGTAAGGGTTGGGTGGTTGGTTGTGGATTTGCTACCGCATGATAGAGAGTTATCTGAGGAATGCATGTATGAAATGTCAAGGCGTTCCATGAAAGGAAACATATGTTATAAGACATTTACCTCAATGTTAAGTTTATGATTGTGCTAAGTTTGTGACCTTGACCTTGGGGTAAGGGTGGGCGGTGGGTCATGGATTTGCTATAGCACGTTAGAGTATCATCAGATGAATGCATGTATGAAATATCAAGGCGTTCCAGGAGAACGAACAGATGTTATAAGACATTTACCCCAACGTTACGTTTATGAATGTGCTAAGTTTGTGACCTTGACCTTCGGGAAAGAAGTGGGGAGTGGGTCATGGATATAATTTTTTTATATAGAATATGGGGCTCCTGCAATATAATCTCAGTTTTAGCTTTCTCAGACCCTGTGGTTAGAAGTTTATATATATTTTTATACAAAAGTACCAAACTATATAGTAGTTTTGTACTTTTGTATGGAGCTCCTGCAATATAATCTCAATTTTAAACTTCTCAGCCCTTGAGACTAGGAATTTATCAAAACAATGCTTGTTGTACAAAACTATATATTTGGTTTGTATGAAAACATAACATACTTTAACCTTTGTATCACAGCGGTATGAAATTATCTGGGCCTGCATGATAATGGTCAATTTACACACTTGTAACTATCTGCTTTGGTTCCCGCGTTATTGATAGTCCTAATAGAAAGCCGGGAACCTGAAGGGACAACCGTGTCCTCTACGTCACAGCTGATAATGCAATATCAGTTTATTTATTTATACTGTGAAACATACTTTCACATAATCTCTAACAGTTGTTGTTGTTGGTTTTTAAGGATCCCCGCGTTTTTTCGTTGAAACTTCTAATTGACTATTACAGCAATATAATTAAGCCAATCTATATGCTATAAACCCAACAATAGTCATTCCGCCCATTATAAATATAATTTCTCTATCCGTTTGACTTTGTGAAGGTGTATAATAATCACTCAGTACAGGTTCCTCCCCAAACGATTGTAATTGTTGTGCACCTGTCACCGGTGCCGTAAAAGCATTGTATTCTCTCATAGCATCATCTACATCATCAAACGTCTTAGCAGCATGATTCTGCTTTCTAATTTCATTGTTAATCCAATCTAATCTCTCTGTTCTTTTTTCTGCCCACTGTGCCTGTGCCTTTTGTAAGTGCTCTACGGCACTATCATGCCTTTTGCGTTCTTCAATCGCAGAATCATCCCCCAATGAACTGAATAAGAAACTAAACTAAAGCACCTCCAACCATCATAGTTATTCCCGCCATTTTATTTTATATAATAATTGTATTACTTAAAAATATTATCAGGAAGTATACCTTGTTTAACAAGCATGTCCCTAGTAGCAATAGCAAGGCCTGTATCCAACATTAACATAGCCATATTATAACCATCAAGTTGCAGTTTTGGAACTGCCTGTTTCATAATTTTATTAGTTATCTGCGCATATCCGATTTCAAGCGCCGTTATTACAGCAGCATGATATGCAAGATTTCCGATTATCTTTCCATTTGTATTAATTGCCGTCATCTTTTTTATTTTACTTAATAATAAATTTAATTTAATTTAATTAATTCTTTACTCCATCAGATGCGGATTGTGTTTTACACCACCGACACTAGGCATTTCAGGTTCTTTTGTTTCAATGTTATTTCGATTGAACAATTTACAGCCAAACACAAACCCACCAACTAAACTCATTCCCGCTATAAAATATATTATTTTCGAGGTTTTATAGACTTTCACTATAACTGGTTCTTCATATATAACCGTTGTTTTAAGTGATCATTATTTACTTCACCTACAGCACTAGCATTGGATACTTTATCATCACTTAGTTGTTCTATAAGTTCCTCACAATTCATTTTTATTTTGCATAATATAAATTTTAATTTAAAATAAACCCAACCCGATCCAAATATAATAATCAATAATTGTATGAATATCAATATCTCAAACATTTCATATATTCATACTATTATTTAAGTTAAATTTGCTTAGAACAACTCAACAATGTTAAGCAATACATATTTGCTGAACAATTCTTAACATTGTTATCTATGAATTGCTTAGCTAACTCAAGTTAAATTTCAGTTAAATCAAGTTAAAATCCAGTAAAATAAGTAAAATAAGAACTATTAAGTAATACTAAGTAATACTAAGCATTAATTAAACAACTTATAACCAGTAGGTTGATCAGTTCTAATAAGCAACTTAGAATGTTTTATTTTCGATAACTCTTTTCTTATTTTGCTTCTTTCCTCTAGTGTCGAAATAACATCATTTTCTCTCAAACAGTCCTCAAAACTATCTCTGTCTTTCGTATAAAACATACACAGCCATTTTGTCTGTTCTCTTAAGTCTTTTAATACTGAATTATATCTCTGTGATATAACCCAAACGCTTTGCTCTGCATGTCGTCCAGAGAATGCTAGCTGTGACAACATATCTTTTTTCTTTGTTAATTGCTTTGTAGCTGAACAGTCATCAATGATATATAATGTTGGACTTCCAGCATTAAAAAATAATCTTAACAGATCTTGCAGCTTCTCTTTGCCGTTTTTGTCAATTGGATTTACAATCGCTATATTTGTATCAACTGGATTTCGAACATCTCTAATCCAGCATCTGTTCTGATACGCTTTGTTCCATTTTACAGTTGGACAAAGTATACTTATATTATCAAAAAAACCTTTATAACCTCCTTGTTGTTGTGAAAGCTCTAATAAGTCTAAAACAAATTCTGTTTTTCCACATCCTGTTTGACCACAAACAATTGCACTATGTGCATACTTTGGCAAATCAATACAACGCCGATACAAATCTTCCATTTTCTATATTTAATTGCGCATCTTGAATTATAAATAAATATATATTTATTACACCTGCAGCTTCAGCTTCTTTAGTAATCTGAATTGTAATACCTTCACTCGCATTTTCTATTCTCCGTCCATTCCCATGTAAACTATTATCATCTGTTGTTCTTAAGTCAAGCCAGAGTGCATATTGTTTTGTAAGATATTTGCCAATTGTCACACTGGACACATTAAATTCTTTACTGACAGCGTTCACTATCGGATCATTAATATCTCCGCCGGCAAAGTGTTTGCGTATTTCATCCCACATATTATATGCTTTCATCCCTTGACTGTATAGTTGATTAGGCACACCCTCAATTGTTACTTCAACATTATTGATTTTTGGATTATAGAATTTTTCACTTTTTCTTTCAAAAGGTGTTGATTGCTCTTCAAATACCATTAAAATTCCCTTCATGGACCTAGCAGGGGTATTCAAATTTATATTCCATATAGAATCACTTTTATTTTTTTTAGGTATCCTTCGATGCCTAAGAATTCTATCATACAAAATTGACATTTGTCCCATGTATTGATTTTTTACCATTGTCGCTAAATTAGGCTCTGTGACCATATCAAATTCTAAACTTATATTATTAATTTCGTAATTAGCAGCTAAATCACCTGTGGCTATTATTACCCTTGAATAATCATTAAATGTAAGTTCATATTCGAGTCTATCACCCAAACCAGATTGATAATAAGGCATATGGGCTTCAAGAAGTTCAAAATCTAATGGTATATAAAATCGATTACCAAATGTATCTGAGATGATAGCTTTTATTCAGCGTTTCCAGAACTAGCATTTGCTGCTCCAGTTCTTAAATTTGTTACATTTGAACCTGCACTAGTATCTATACCTTGATAAACCATATTATTTCGCTCTGGAGGTGTTTTCCATAGGTCACGATAGATATAATGCACATCTGAATCATCGATTGATAAAATGTCATTACCAGATATTTTAATAGTTGTTTTCTTGACGATTGCACGACCAAGATTTTGAACCACTCGGCGATTGTCATCAGTGGAGGTTAATGCAATTGTAAAAGCTAAACGAACTGTTCCAGGTACGATTAAATCATTTGGGCCTAAATTTGGGAATCGCACTAAAAGCTGTTGGTTTTGATCAATTGTAGATGGGTTATTTGTTATTGTAACTGATTGTCTAATTCCTTTTACACCGAGAGGCTCTCTTAAATGTATGTAGGGATTAAGTTTTCTTCCGTATGTTGTCATTATTATTTTAAATTTTATTTATAAAATACATACTTTAAAATAAATAATAAATAATGGCTGAAGGTGGAGAAGGAGATTTTATGCATTATGATAATGAGACGTATGACCCTGATGGTGATGAAGAAACACAACTGATACCCCCCGATGTTCCAATGACATTACCTGATTTTCAAACGGAAAAACTAACTCCAGAGAATGATCGTCCTCTACGAGTAAAAACTTTAGAGCTTTATAAAACTCTATTCCAAAAGGAGTTTAAAGTAACAGATCAGGAGTTTCAGTTACTAATTCCAGACCTACACACAGAAAACAAAACACTGTTCTGGAAGGATCACCGCATTAGTAAAAAGGGGGACCCTAATATCTTAATAAGAACTTTTAAAGGTAAAGGAACAGCTGAATTAAAACGGTTATTGAATCTACAAGAGGTCCACTTGGCTCCAGAAGCTGTTAATAAATACAAACTATAGAAAACGAACTACCAAATGTTGAAAACATAGAAATGACTGAATTACCAAGTACAGTTGATGAAACAGAAACACATGTAAAAGAAATTATTGATACCCTATCAAAAGATACATCAACTACAATTACACATGATTTTGAAACTTTGCCATTAAGAGAACTTAAAGCCTTAAACAAAGCACTGCAACAATCAAGAGGATCACTAACCAACAACCTTCAACCTTGCCAAGTTAAATGAATTGGATAAAAATAAAGATGCCGCAGTGTTAAAGTTGGCAGCTGTAACTACATTTGATTCAGACAGTCCAGATGCAGACCGTATCGAAAAAGAAATCGCTGATATTGTATATGAGCGTGAAGCACGTCTTGAAGCGATTTCAGTGGATAGGGAAGCCTTAAGAACTCGAGTTTCCAGAATAAAAGAGACTCTTGATAGAATATTACACAAAGATACCACTTTAAGAGAAAGGCTCAAAACCCTCTTCAAAGAACAGGGGATAACTATTGTTTCAGTTCTGACAGCTATAGGGTTTATAATCTCTACTTTAATTTTAAGTATTACTGGAGGTGCAAGTGGTGGTGCAGCTGCTCCCAAACCACCAGGAAAAGGTGGAGCTAAAGAATGGATAAAGAAACAATTAAAACAGCTGAGTTCATTACTGGGTATGTTACCAGGGAAGGCAGTGGATGCATTACCCGGAATTATTGGATCAATAGTATCTTGGTTGTTGAATGCAGCAGGAAAGGCTGTTGGATGGCTAGCCAATAATTTATGGGTTTTGATTATTACAGTTGCTGGGCTTCTTTATATGGCTGCTAAGGATTATATTTTATCTCGAAAGTAAAATAATAGCAGTCCTAACCCAACTGCAATACTACCAGTGACTAGTGCAGTTTTATAATGTTCATGTTTGACTGCTTCTATTTGTTCAGGTATTGCGACTGCTGGTTTAACATTTAAAGGTTTAACACTCAAAGGTTTAACATCCAAAGGTTTAACAATTCTTTTTTCTGGTGTTTGTACAGGCGGTGGAACTGGTAGGCTATTTACATCACCATTAAACCCCACAGTTTGATCACCAGTCGCAATTACAATTAAATTATTGTAATTTTGAATACTTCCTATCTGTAAATCCATGTTGCTTGGAGCCATGTACAGACCAATCCCATATGCAAAGTCAACTTTTGACCTTGCATATTTTAGTACATTTTGATAGTTTGAAATTATTGTGGGCAAGTCTACAGCTCTATTAATTGCATCATTAACATTGGCTAAATATTGTTTTTGCGCATCAAATGCAGTCCCAGTACCAATAATGGAAGTTCTTGTTTGAGATTGAGCTCCAAGAATTGACCACACATAAACTCTAATACTATCATTTAATCGTTCCACTCCTGCTTGAGTGAACCTAATTGAATTATCTAGAACAAAACTAGTCCAAGCATTAGTAATATCGACGTGATGGGTAAAAGAATCGTGTACATCAAAAAATGGTGATAACTTACCTCCATGGCTCAATCTATAACCCCCTGAAGGCCTCATAAACATTGTAAAACCGCCAAGATTATGATTCCCATGGTCTATTTTTTGTCTGAAATCCTTATTTGGATTAATACCAAATTCAGTGCATATTCTATGGTAAGCTGAAAGGTTATCATACCAACAATAGCTGTGATCATCTGGTAGAGGAACTTTCATTTGAGCTAAGATTCGAAGTGTTTGATACATAATATGAAATTCATATAAGGATCTCAAAAACGGATCATTTGTAATTGTTAAATGCTGGTTATATGAAACACCACACCCACAAGTAGCACACCATATTGCAAAGTTAAATTGATTCTGATACCACCCCATTGGATTATTCATCCAATTGTGATATGCTTTGTTGTTGTTTGAGACATTACCAGTTATTGAGGGGTTGGGATACCCTGCTAGAGCATTTGAATATGTAGCTTTGAAATTTTTATCTTTTGTAACATAAACATCAACATTGTAAAACATTGGAACCGTTTTCAAAGCATATATATGGTTGATATTGTAGTTTGCATCTTTATTAAATTTGAATGCCATTGTTGTTTTTTTTAATATATAAAAATATATATATATTTAAAAAAAAAATGTATATAACTTTAACTGATATTACAAAACCAATTCCATTACAAGAATATATTAATAATACAGATTCTAAGCGAGAAATTGGTTTGAAAAGTCTTACATACTGGGTTGGTTGGTACAATATTTTGCAGGATGAAACCTACGAGTGGTCTACTGTTAGAGCTAAACCAACTGCAGTGACAATTCCCGCTGGATTATATTCATTTGATAGATTAAGTAATGCCGCTTTGTCACTTAGTGTAAATAAATCTAATGGGAAATGTACTTTTACAGTTACAACCGGACACGAGGTTAATATTCCTGAATATATACTTAAATTACTAGGTTTTGACATATATCCACACAAGTTGGATAGTGGTATTTATACAAGCGTCAATCCAGTTGATTTTGCTACCAAATCTGTTTATATATATCTGAATCAAGTCAGTTCATCTCACAATCTATTAGATGGAAATATAAGTAACATTATTTGTACTGTACCCATCAGCAAAACTACGTTTGGGGAATCGGATACAATATCATTTCAATCTCCGGAATATAGAAAATTACAAATTGGTATCATAGACGAGTTGGGAATTGAAGTCAGAGACAATAGTAATAATTTATTAAATAATCACGGACTGCCAATTTGTATTGTATTTGAAATAAGATAAACAATAAAGTAAAAATGTCTATATATGGAGATACAAATTATCACGCAACAAAATCATATAGTGATACAGGCGATGAGTTGATTAAAAAAAATGAATGAGTTTGCTACTCTTGTAAGAGATAAAATGTATGTCCCAAACCTAAAACAAACAATACATGACCTTAAGCAAGGTAAACCTATAATAAATGTATGGGCAGAAGAATCTGGGCCATTACGTGATGGCTCTTATGAATTTGCATTTGGAAATGGTGTTTCTGGTTCAGCGCATGAAAACTGTGGTTATACTATGTTGTGTAGTGGGAGAGTTTTACGAATGGGTTTATGCAGTGTCACAAGAGATGGATTTGCAACCGATGAAGTTAAGTATTAATGGCACCCCAAATGTGAATGCAACTTTAACAAAACATAAAGGACAGCGTTCGGCATATACAATATTTCAAACTCCAATCGAGCTTGCTTCTGGAAGTGTATTAAATTTTGTTTCACTTACAACATATAGTAGAGCTTCCATTTCAATTGTAAATGTATTGATTGAATTAGATATTTAAATTTAAAAATTATGAAAAATAAAATGAGTAATAAACTGTATCCACCCCACCGCTACCAGTTGAGGAGAATAGAACAGAACATTTTAGGCTTAGTGAAATAAGTGCTTTAAAACATAAGCTAGAAAATGAGGTTGAGACAAGAAAAACAATACGAAATAAATATAAAAGAGCTCTGAACATATTAAATGGTGTTCAGTCTGGGTTAACTACTGTTGGTCTGGTAATGGGTGGGACGAGTGCCGGACTATTATTAACTGTTGTAGGAGTGCCAGTTTCCTTGGGCCTTGGTATTGCGGGTAGTATATGTGGTGCATTTGCATTAACAAGCAAATTTGTTAATACTAAACTACTGAAAAAGGCTGAAAAACATGATGAAATACGTATACTTGCAATGGCAAAACATAATTCTATTGCAAATAAAGTTTCCACTGCATTGCAAGATGGTAATGTATCTGATGAAGAATTTAAATTGATCATGGGAGAGATGGATAAATATGAACAAATGAAAGCAGATGTTAGAAAACCTATAAAGTTTGAGATTTCTGCTGAAGAAAAAAACATACTACGAGAGCAAATCAAAACAGACATGTTAAATATATAAATGGGCACTAAATTTTGACTTTCATTTGAGTGCGGTCGGGTAAAAAAAAAAATAGGGTTTAAAAGTTTGTCAACAGACAAAATCAAAAACATGATACTTATTGTTCTTATTGTTTTTACTTGGCTTCAACCCTAATGGTCTTACGTAGTATGGCAACTCCTTATTTTTAGATTTAGCTTGTTCAATTTTAGATTTAAGAGAGAGTGGTGTCTATGCTTCAGTGTCATCATTTAATGTTAAAATCATAGATTCATCATTAACAGTATCCACACATCTGTAATCTGTAATAGTATAGATTTCATTCTGTTTTAAATCTGCCCATTTCATTGTGTTATATTCATTTTGTTCCTTGCGCCTTTCTTCAAACTTGGCTAGTGTGAGTTGTTGATTCATTTTTATCTTTTATGTTATAGAAATGTATCTTAAATATAAATTTTAAAAAAAAATGGAGAAAATTTATTACAGTCCTAAAGGATTTTGGAAAGGTTTAACAGCTGTTAAGAAATTAGCAAAAGCAGCTAAAGTAAGTGATAAAGAAGCATTGAATTTCTTAAAGAAACAAGCGGTATGGCAGATTTATTTACCTGCACCAAAGAAAATAGTGAGGCCGAAGTTTGATGTTTCTAATAAAAATGAAGTTCATCAAGCGGATTTATTATTCCTACCACATGACACTGTTGGTCGAAAAACATATAAGTATGCATTGACTGTTGTTGATATTGCTAGTAGATATAAAGAGGCAGAACCACTGACTTCAAAGGACAGCAAGGAAGTTGCTAAAGCTTTTGAAAATATTTATAAAAGAAAACTAACATATCCAAACTTATTGCAAGTAGACCCTGAGAGAGAATTTATGGGTGCTGTTACTCAGTTCATGGATAAACATAATGTAAATATAAGGCGCGGTAGAAGAGAAATTCATAGAGACCAAGCCATTGTTGAAAGATTTAATAGGACACTAGCTGAAAGATTGTTTGGTTATCAGTATGCTAAGGAGTTGGACAATCCTCATAAACGAAATAGGGAATGGGTTAAGAGGCTACCAGCGGTAATCGCTGCAATAAATTCGGAGACGAAAAAACCCTCTCCAATTGAAATTAAAACATTAAAAGACGACCCCATCTGTCCTACTGTAAACTTAAGATATTTATACCAACCTGGAGAACAAGAAGGTGGAGGCAGGCGTAGAGCTACTGACCCGATATGGAGTGTTGATATTCACAAGATTGATTATCATTTTATTACCCAAGGTATAAGAGTGTATTATTTGAAGGCACCGGCACCAAAGAGAGGCTTTGTGAAGGAAGAGCTTCTTATTGTTCTGGCTGATAACCAAACGCGTATGTCATGATTCCATCGGGTGCAATGTATCGTTTTGTGTCGAGTGGTGAGAGTGTTGTTTTGTTCATTGTTAGTTATGGTGTATAGAGCGTAGCATATTCATGTTATGAGTGTATGTTTTCTTGTTGAAAAGTGCATCTTTGTAATTTTCAAAGTTTATTTGTTTTTTTATTACATATTTTTTTACTCCCTTTGCTTTCTTGATGAGTTGTTCGTCTGCTCGTAATATAGAGTATAGCTTTGGGCGTAGACCAATATATTCTGCTATTGAAGTGCCAACACATTCATCTTTCATTTTGCCTATTACTTTTGTGTTTGTTTCATCATAAACTGGATGGTCTTTTGGATAATCAGAGAAGTCGTATTCATCTTTCATCTTAGACATATCTTTGTATACATCTATTGTTTTGATGTCAACTAATAAACTGTCGGTGTCTGTATACAACAAGGTGCAATTTTCATTATACTTATTTTTTAGTTTGTTATAGTACCAGTCGTACATTAGATGTTTTGATAAGTCTAAGACAGACATGCCAACATAGATTGGCTTGTTTAGCGTTAGTTTAGTTTTGTTTACATGTATAGCAGATAATTCATCTGAGAATTTGACACGTCTATTGAAATTAGGTTTAGCTATGATTTTTCTTAGTCTTTCGTTTTCGGTTCCATCTGTTCTTACTAGTTTTATATCTGATCTTTTTCGTAGGTTCTCCATAGTTTTTCCGAATACAGCATTGTTCATTAGTTTATAGAAATCTTTTTCAAATGCAGACTTTGCTTTTTTACGTAATTCGGTGTTTCTATGGTTCCATCCATGGTTTTTCATTGAATTCTAAGGCTCGATGTACTTTAGTGAGTTTTAGGCCAAGAGATATGTACAACTGTAGATTTCTGTAGTGTAATACATATTTATTTTTGTTGTTTCTCTATGTTTATCATATTGCTATTGTTAAGAAGTTCTGTTTGATATTCTGATAACCATTATTTTTTTACTGCTAGTTTCTCGGGTGCAAGTGGATAATCGTTGTGTAGTTTATGTAGGCTTTTTGGGTATTCTATGTCTACTTCAAGGATTAAACCTTTGCCTGGTTTTGGTTGAGAAACTGTGTTTCTACTGTTTAAGGGTTTCCACTTGAAACCGGAGTACGGTAAAGGTTGACTCATTGCCCATCCGTATAGGTTATTTGCGTCGTAATACATGATGTGATTGTTTTCTTCAGTTGGATTGTAATCAGCTACAAGAGGATTGTTTGCTTTTGCATGTCTTTTGGATACCATACTTATACCGCCACGCATACCTTTTTCTATGAATAAATGCATATCAATATCTGTTAGTAGTTCTAAATCTATTTGTGTGTTTTTTAGTAGAGCATCCCATGATAGACCTGGAGCTGTATAGTAGTGTAATGGGTCAAGTTTGTATGCATTTATACATGTTTTTCTAAATGTTTGGAATACATCAGCAAGTAGAACAACATCAGTTTCAAGGTATAAATCATGATAATCTCCAAGGGTTTTACAGTTGAACTCTTTCCATACCTTTTGTGCGTGTTCGTATTCTTTTTGGTTGATACTTTCATCTGTAAGACTGCTGTAAAATGTATCTATAGGTGGTAATTCTGTTTCATTGAATCTTTCTTTGTTGTTCATATATTCATAGGGGTAAACCCCTTTACGTAAAAGTAGATTTGTTTTATTGTTGAAGACATTGTTGGTGATTTTGAAATCTGATTTATCTGTTGCATCTACTAACTTTTCAAGTGATGAAGACATGAATTGGAAACTATCTTAGAACTTGAGTTGTCCAATGCTAAACGAGATGTACTTTTCAGCGTTAGTTGGAATACAAGTTATGTTGCGGTTTGCTGTGTGTATTTTTTGCATTATAAGATGACTATCATATCCTTTTAGGTTGTGGAATACTACAGGGATTTTAGTTGTGCCTGGTTTTATTTTGAGTGTTAGGTTGCAGTTTTTGTGTGCGGCGCCTCTGTATTTACCTGTGAAATGGCAGTGGTCTCTTACTTTTGTATCGTTTAGTTCTGTTTCACATATCCAACAATGGGTTGCACTTTCATAATCTTTGGTGTTTTGTTCTGTCATTGTTATTTTGATTGATATTTGAGTTGATGTAAAAAGATGTTGTTGATGTTGCTTGTTTCACATTTCAAATGGTTTAAGAATGTTTCAACTACATCTTCACCTCTGTATATTACTGGTTTTTCTGCTTTGCCATCATACCGCACAACTTGATATCCAAAACCACAAGCTTCATGTTCACTTGTTATTTCTGATTTGTCACCAGCAGGTTTGTTTTCAGGGGTTATTATGCTTTCAAAGTCCGCATAGATTACATATGGAACTGGTAGTTGGTTTTGATGGTTTTTGAATTTTATATGGTTTTTATCTTTTGAGGGCATTTCTATTTTTGTTGCAGTTTTGTTGATGCCTTCACAATCTTCTTTATGCTTGAGTGTAGTAAGTCTTCTTGTGAAAAGCCATATAGACAATGTTCACAGAAATGTGTTTTTTCCTTATGCTTGTTTTGATCGACGAGTAGTCTGTTTAGGTTTTTAATCCAACAATAATGATATTGCGTTTCTTTCTTTTGGTTCTTCACATTCTTCATCAACTTCATCGTCTTGTGATATCAAAAGTAAATTAATTCTATTCAATCCTGTTGGTTGATCTGATATGTAATATGGGAATGTGCTTATTTTCTCTGTCTTTTTTGTTATTGTATATCCATAAACATTTATTGCAAGATTGTTTTGTTTTTCCACTTTTAACATTTGGGATATTGGTGTTGGAAAATCGATGTCCTTCAAGTTCAAATTGTCTTTGTTTTTTGTATAACTGTAAATATTATTAAGGTTACTTTTTGCGGGGTATATAGCGGATGTCAGAGCCCATCTCAAACATTCATTATCATTATTCTTTACATTGATTATTGCTTTTTTGTTTGCCAATGCTTTTGGTAAAGGAATATATGAAGAGCCTTTGAGTGGTTCATATTTTGCAATGTTTAAGTACAGTTTAATACAGTGTTCGATCTCTAGGCCTGATGCTGTATTTGTAAATTTTTCAATCCAAGTTTGCAGATAAGAAGTTTGATTATTATAAAATTCAACTACTTTAGATCCATCAAGAGCAGTGCTTTGTTCTCCATGGGTTTGTCCGATGACATACTTTCTTTCTCCACCGTTTTCATCTTTGAAGAATTTTAAAGAAATGCCGATTGAAAACTTTATGCCCTTATATTATTTTATATCTTGATTGATTTGATTTATTATAGTAGACTTGTTATCATCAAACAGAATATTAGGGTCTTTATATTTATGGGCATCTATTTCATATGACTTGAAATAAGCACACAATGGCTTGTCGACCAATTTTAATTCTGGGTTTTTATCTTTGGGGGCTTGCTTGGGTTCATTTATAACATTTTGTTTTCGATTTTTGTTTTTTCACGATTTATGTATCGTGGAGCTGGGATTGGTTTTTCGATTTTTGTTTTTTCACGATTTATGGATCGTGGAGCTGGGATTGGTTTTTCGATTTTTGTTTGAGGGATTGACTTAAGTCTCTCTTTCGTTCTTTGCTTCTTTTTTCGACGCCTTTCCCTAATGTTTTCTAACACAGATGATTTGGCCTCGACTTGGGGCTCTGAAGGCTTCAAAGCATCAACCATCTTTCGCAATTGCTCATCATTAATAAATCTATCACGATACAGTTTCAGAATATCTTGTACATCTGTAGCACTCATTTTCTTTTTAATCTTTGGTTTATTATAATATTATTTTTTATTTAATAGAAAGATTATTGTATATATAACGTAAAAAATGGGGGAAATAAACATGTGTCAATACAAAAATATCCATTCAGATAAACCATGCACGATAAAATCAGTGAAAAACTCAATATACTGTGCAACCCATAAATTTAGAGTAAAAAAGAATACCCCCTTGAAACCATGCCTAGTGTGTGGAAAGGGTACTTGTGCTATGTATCAAGTGTGTGGAAAGTGTGGGGCAAATAGAGTTTGGGCCTTAAAGAGATACTATAAAATAGAGAAACCATTCAGACAAGAGTCTGCCAGACTTAGGGAGATAAATTCCTAGTCTCAAGGGCTGAGAAGTTTAAAATTGAGATTATATTGCAGGAGCTCCATACAAAAGTACAAAACTTCTATATAGTTTGGTACTTTTGTATAAAAATATATATAAACTTCTAACCACAGGGTCTGAGAAAGCTAAAACTGAGATTATATTGTATATTGCAGGAGCCCCATATTCTATATATATCATGGATTTTCTATAGCACGATAGAGTATCAGCAGATGAATGCATGTATGAAATTTCAAAGCGTTCCCTGTAAGGAAACAGAAGTTACACAACATTTACCTAAATGTTAACTTTATGAAAATGTTAAGCTTGTGACTTTGACCTTGGGATAAGGGTTAGGTGGTGGGTTGTGGATTTGCTACAGCATGATTGAGGGTCATCTGAGGAATGCAAGCATGAAATATCAAGGCGTTCCATGAAATAATACGGATGTTATCAGACATTTACCCCAACGTTAAGTTTTTGAATGTGCTAAGTTTGTGACCTTGACCTTCGGGTAAGGGATGACCGGTGCGTCATGGATTTGCTATAGCACGATATAGTATCATCAGATGAATGCATGTATGAAATAGCAAGGCGTTCCATGAAAGGAAACAGATGTTATAAGACATTTACCCCAACGTTAAGTTTAAGAATGTGCTAAGTTTGTGAACTTGACCTTGGGGTAAGTGCTGGGTTGTGGGTAATGGATTTGCTACAGCATGATAGAGGGTCTTCTGAGGAAAGCACGTATGAAATAACAAGGTGTTCCATGAAAGGAAACAGAAGTTACAAGACATTTACCCCAACGTGGGATGTGCGGTGGGTCATGTATTTGCTATAGCACAAGAGAGTATCATCAGATGAATGCATGTATGAAATAGCAAGGCGTTCCATGAAATAAAACAGATGTCATAAGACATTTACCCAAACGTTAAGTTTATGAATGTGCTAAGTTTGTGACCTTGGGGTAAGGGCTGGGTGGTGGGTCATGGATTTGCTACAGCATGATAGAGAGTCATCTGAGGAATGCATGTATGAAATATCAAGGCGTTCCATGAAAGGAAACAGATGTTATAAGACATTTACCCCAACGTTAAGTCTAAGAATGTGCTAAGTTTGTGACCTTGACCTTGTGGTAAGGGCTGGGTTGTGGGTCATCATGAATTTGCTACAGCACGATAGAGGGTCATCTGAGGAATGCATGTATGAAATAACAAGGTGTTCCATGAATGGAAACAGAAATTAAAAGACATTTACCCAACGTTAAGTTTGTGGACGACGACGCCGACGACGCCGGGGGTATGCCATAAGCTCTTCTGCACTTCGTGCAGGCGAGCTAAAGTGGCTGCCAAGGGGAGATAAGTATCGGAAATTTTTCAAAATCAATAGACTTCGTCTTGCCGTGATAAACATGTATACGGAATTTGGTTATGATCGGTCAAGCAGAACTTGAGTTATTGCGTGGACAAGGATACAGAGTGCGAAAATTAAAAATGGCTGCCAAGGGGAGATAAGTATCCGAAATTTTTCAAAATCAATAGGCTTCTTTGTCTTGCCATGATAAACATGTATACCAAATTTGGTTTCGATCGGTGAAGTAGAACGTGAGTTATTGCGTGGATAAGGATAAAGAGTGCCACAATTAAAAATGGCCGCCAAGGGAAGATAAGTCCGGTCAAGATACAGAGTGTGACAATTAAAAATGGCTGCCAAGGGGAGATAAGTATCGAAAAGTTTTCAAAATCAATAGGCTTCTTTGTCTTGCCATGATAAACATGTATACCGAATTTGGTTATGTGCAGTGAAGTAGAACTTGAGTTATTGCGTGGACAAGGATACAGAGTGCGAAAAATAAAAATGGCCGCCAAGTAGAGATAAGTCGGAAATTTTTGAAAATCAATAGGCTTCTTCGGCTTGCCGTGATAAAGATGCATACCAAATTTGGTTACAATCCGTCAAGTAGTACTCTAGTTATTGCGTGGACAAGCTGTGATTAGCGCTCCTGCACGGCTTAGAAGCGTGATTTTTGTTCGCCTATGATAAATAAAATGGTGTTATTGATTCAGTCGATCTATCTCATTTACTGTGCATGCAGCAAACATAATTGTATATATATATTGTATTTCTGAGACACTATGTATGAGGCCCAGTGCTTTTAATCATCGTTTTAATCAGCGTAGAAACTATGGAAATAAACTAAACATTACCGTTTTCGCTTCTTCGCGTCAATAGTCGAAGGAACGAATATTTAGAGGAATAAATGTACGTTCCTTCACGGACTGGAAACGCAAGTTAAGATTCTTAATTATCGTGTGTACGCGGCGTAGAAACAAACAAATAAATGTCCCTGCCGAGCGACCATACATACTTAGAATAGCTGCTGAAGTAACGGCGACAAAAGTAAAACGGCCTACGTGACAATTGACATTTACTTCCAACAAGATTTTCACGATGAATAATAGATTGTTTTTCCTCTCCACCATATATGCAGAGGACACACCCTGGGGATTTAGAAATACTGCATTTTGTTTGTCTAAATCCCACCCATGGAACAAGGAAATTTGTCTATAACCCTGAGTTTGGAGGTGTTCCAGACATCAACAATCCCCTATAAATTCCTGCTAAGTCTATTTTCCGAAAACTCCAACCATACAAAGTTCGTCCAATTGTGATCGTTCACCGATCTAAAAAAAAAAATTCTAATTCCATTGCCTTTCATTCATGATTCGCGTACTATCAGATTCTGTCTTCCGGAATCCTGAAATAGGTTGAATGACGTCATCACAGTGTAGATTTAGCCAATCAGAGATGAACAAAATTAGACAAAACAAGAAATGCGTCTGTCGAACGTGGATGCCACCTGCAGCATATTTGAGAAACTGTGACAAAGTGGTTAACCGAAAAGTGTGACGGACGGATAGACGGACGGAGGGACGGACGGACGGACGGACGTTCTTACGAGAGATACATTGTGAGGTTATTTCCTTTGATGTTTACACTGTGGGGTTAACCTCACAATGTAGCAACTTATTCCGTTATTTTCTTCCTTAACGATTCTCTTACGGAATAAATCGCATAATATGCAAATGAGCTAGCCATTAGTTAATTATATTTGAAAAACACTTATCCAAGTGTCTTAAATAGGGCGGTGGGTGGGTTTCAGCACAACACAGCAACCTCACAATGTAGCGGACGGACGGACGGACGGACGGACGGACGGACAGACGGACGGTCCAAACACTATATGCCACCCGTTTCTTCGAAACCCGGTGGCATAAAAAGTGTTTTTTTTAGATCGGTGAACGATCACAATTGGACGAACTTTGTATGGTTGGAGATGCTAAGGTATATGGTCATGGTGCACGTCATTAGTTTAAGCTGGCAATCAGCTATCGGCCAAATGTGACCGATCATCCACGCCGGACGGCCTCCGATGCTGTGTGAGATTCTTTCGTACACGCAAATTTGGATGGGGAATGCAAACTGATTTGAAATGAGTGTATTCACACACCTAATAATACCTTTATCGATTGCCAGAGAGAGAAGTCATACATTTAATCGATGTTTATTGTGTTTGTGCGAGTCAGAAAAGAGAGGGCTCTTTCTATAATAGCCATATTGTTTATCACCTTTCTATATATATGATGGTACTGTACGATACCAAGTGGGTGGGGTAATGGGATTTTTTTAATAGGCATATTTTGGTGTTATATGTCCGAGTCTTCCACCTGTGTATGCCCCTACCCCCGGTGGGGCAAAACACTGATCACATCCAATGCAACCTGATACCAGAAGACACAACAAACATAGAACATTTTGACATCATGTGACGATTCTCATGTGCGTCCAAAATATGTTTTAATAGGGAAGTAAACAAGTATGAACTAGATTGGTCAGTAAGCGAGGCTTACTGAATACCCCCCGCGTGGGCCCAGGTACCCCTAAAATATGTCAAAATTTCCAAGTGTGTGGGCTTGTGACCTTGACTCTGTGCTTAGCGGGAGCGGCATGAACGGGAATTTGTCACAGGGTGGTATATGTCCATTGGAGCAATGCGTGTGTGAAATGTGAAGCAGATCCGAGCAAGGAAATAGAAGTTATAACCGATTTATCTGATGTTAAGTTTTGTAAAGAGACTAAGTATGTGACCTTGACCTCGAGATCAGCGGGAATTTGTCACATCATGATAGTAGAGCCTTAGAGGAATGCATGCATGAAATATTAAGAATTTTCGATGAAAGAAATAGACGTTATAACATATTTCTCTGATGTTAAGTTTTGTAAAGAGACTAAGTATGCGACCTTGACCTTGGGATCAGCGGGGGTTTGACTGTCGTTGATTTGTCACAGCATGATAGTACAACCTTAGAGGAATGCACAAGTGAACTATTAAGAATTTTCAATGAAGGAAATAGAAGTTATAACTAATTTATCTGATGTTAATTTTTGTAAAGAGACTATGCATTTACTATTGACCTTGGGATCAGCGGGGGTTGGACGGTCGTGATTTGGTACAGCATGTAGAGCCTTACAGGAATGCATGTGTTAAATATTAAGTATTTTAGATGAAGGAAATAGAAGTTATAACAATATGTATCTGATGTTAAGTTTTTTAAAGAGACTAAGAATTTGACCTTGACCTTGGGATCGGCGGGGGTTGGATGGTCGTGGATTTGGCACAGCATGATAGTAGAGCCTTACAGGAATGCATGTGTAAAATATTATGCATTTTAGATGAAGGAAATAGAAGTTATAACAATAATTATCTGATGTTAAGTTTTGTAAAGAGACTAAGTATTTGACCTTGACCTTTATGGAAGGTATTATCCGCCATAATTGTATGTGACTTGATGCTTTCGTGCTGATGACATTACAACTTAGATTCATGTTATTTCATTCGACATTTGCATTTATTACATTTGAAATCTGCTTGTTGTAATTGCATTTGTCTTTCTTACATGTCCATTCTGCTGAGTGCTTTGTTCATTCGTCTTATTTACATTACAATTATTGATACGTCCTTATTCGTGTCCATGTTTTATTGCACTAAGCATTTGCAAAAGAAAGTAAGAACAAAGCACTTAGCACTTTGAATAAGGCAGAAAGCAGTAAGGACAAATCCGCAGGAAGTAAGCATCAAGCCACAGTCCGAAAGCGGAAAGCCGCAAGCAGAAAGCATCAAGTCACAAGCCGAATGACGCAAGCACTATTGGTGATATAGTGCCTCATTATGACGCCAGATGGCACTGCTGTCAATGTTAGGAATCCGACGACGAATAAATAATAGTACGAGATGTGATTGGCTGTTTGAGGTTAGAAGACACCAAATGGTGCGAAATCGCCCAGGGTGCAAAAGTAGTCCGGTATAAAAAAAATAGTGCGGGTGTTTTGAGGTCACAGACACCGTTTGCTTGCAAATCTTGATCCGTTACTACCCAGTTTCACTTGAGGAACATTTTGGGGTGCCTTTAACACCAGTGTTCAGCATATTTGTAGCATGTAAAAGAAAACACTGAACCTGTTGGTCACTTGATGTAAACAGAGTTTCCGTGGCCAAAAAATGTACACAATATTGGAGGATATGACAAGGTTGCATTTTTATTTCTTAGGAGTAAGTGAACCTATTGTTTAGTTCATGCAGAACCAGTACAGACTGGCTGCAGGTCATGTACAAGTGGGTCCCACAGCATCCATACGAATAGTGAAAGTAGGAGAGACCTTTCACTGTTCGTATGGATGTTATGGGACCTACTTGTACATGACCTGCAGCCGGTCTGTACTGGTTCTGCATGAATTAAACAATAGGTTTACTTACTCTTAAGAAAGAAAAATACAACCTCGTCCTGTCCCCCAATATTGTTTACATTTTTTGTTGGCCACGGAAACTCTGTTTACATCACATTACCAACATGTTCCTTAAGTGAACCTGGGTAGTAATGGATCAAGATTTGCAAGCAAACTGTGTCAGAGACCTCCAAACAACCGCACGATTTTGTTCATACCGGACTACTTTTACCCTCTTGACGATTTCGCATCATTTGTTATTCTCTAACCTATATTAACCAAATTGCATATGTATGTATGGTGTTTGCCTTACTAATGTATTTTATACTAAATTACATATGTACGTATTTGAAAACAATCACATTTTTATAGTAAGTTACACATATGGTAACTTACACAGGTTGACTGTCAAACTGGCCTGTTACCGATGCAAACCAATAACCGTCCGGGATCAGACTAAGGTGGGCCACTGTCACGATCTGATGTACTGGTATCGAGTACCTGTGGATATAGGAATGGTAATTTATCCAAGTGCCTGTGGGTATTAACAGTATTGGGAATGGTCACTCTGGTCAAGGCTTTGGGTGCAATTATCTCACAATGGCTAGGCTTAGTTGTAGATAGGTAGGGTGAGTAAATTTCCGTAGGTGAGAAATTTGTGTGAATACTCTGGACAGTCAGCTGGGAAAGTTTGGTGAAGTTGGATGTGTGTTGTGCAAATATTCAGGATTTATGTCATCTTATACAGCCCAGTTGGCGTAAGTACCGTGCAGTGTTGTTAGGTAGTAGATGTAAGAGATAAGGGATACAATAGTGGAATCTAGAGCAGTTTTTATTTTCTAAATTGGAACTATATTGGCTGCATAAATGTGTGCACAACTTTTGTCTGCAAACTGATTGGATTGTATTCGTAAAGGCTGTACCAACTATTAATATGCAAGTACGTTAATGTATAGCAAGGTGCAAATGTAGCTGTACTTTGTATTGCAGTGTCCACCCCAGACGTAGCGACGGGTGTAGGCGCAGCATTCTTGCCTAGAGTAGACCAATGACGGAAGGCTATGTGTAGACGAGGCAGAATCGTGCTCCAGTGTAACTTGCTACAGTGTGTGTAGGAGATGTGGCGTAACCCGCATGTGCAACTTGCTACAGTGTGTGTAGCAGATGTGGCGTAACCCGCATGTGTAACTTGCTACAGTGTGTGTGGCAGATGTGGCGTAACCCGTATGTGTAACTTGCTACAGTGTGTGTAGCAAAGTTTGTGTAACTGTAACCAAGTTGGATAAAGCTACAGTGTTTGCAACATATATGGTGTAACCAGTAATGCTTTGCTACAGTGTGTGTAGCAAAATTTGTGTAATCGTAGCCAAGAGGTAACATGCTACAGTGTGTACAACATATATGGTGTAATCCGTGTGTAACTTGCTACAGTGTGTGTAGCTACGTTGTGTAACCCAGTGATCATTTGCTACAGTGTGTGTGGCTACGTTGTTTAACCCATTGATCATTTGCTACAGTGTGTGCAGCGGTATTGGTGTCATACGTGCGAGTGTTGCATGATATATACATGCAACGTAATTGGTGTAACTGTCATTACGGTACGTTACGATGCTACTGTTCGTGTAGCAACTATGGAACTTGACATTTGTGTGCAACAGTGCGTGGAGCCAGCATTAACCACCGTGTTTATGTACAGTCCTATACTATAGACATAAATTAACTATCACATATTAGGAGAATCATATAGAGTGTACAACAATAGGACACATGATGAAATAGTAAATGTGACAAACTTGTAACTGTGACAAATTTGTAACTGTGACAAATTTGGTAACGTCATTTGGGAATTTCATATCTAATTTATTGTAATTGTGATATGATATGTGCATGCATGTGTTTCATGTTCATTATTACCGAATGGTATGACATATTATATGAATGATTAATTGACATTACGTGTATATAGGTAACTAGAGAAATATCGTCGGGCAGTATCTGAAGTTAGCATCATGGATGGAGAGGTAGTATAGGAGGAGGGTATATAAATAGGTGGTATCGTAGGAGGTGTACTAAAGGAAGGGGTAGCATAGGAGGAATAGCATAGATTGAGTAGGAGGGTAATAAGGGGAGTAGTACGGTAGAAGGTTTAGTATTGTAGGAGTCATATAGAGAGCGGTAAGTGATAAGTAGTGAACGATACTCTATCACACCCTTATACGTTTGTACAGTGCAAATACCGTGTATATCTTGTAAATAAATACTCTATTGATATTTCTGAGTCACGAGTCTAATTAAGGTGTGACAGCCACCACCATTGATTTTCGCTAACAAAAACTATCCCGTTACCACACATTTTGCTATTCTCTGCTACTTTCATTTTGCTTATGGATGTTGTGGGACCTAATTTCCAATAACCTGCACACATTCTGCTCTGGATATTGACTAATTAAAATATAGATGTAAGCAATGTTGAAGCTGGAGTCCCATCTAGTAGGTACAAACTTTTCTTTATGGAACTTAAATAAGTGTATAATTGCAACTAGTCCACCACTTTTAAAAATTACGAGTGCCAGCTACACAGATATAATTGTTTAGTAATCTGTAATGTACTCATAGAGACTCGTGGTGGTATCAAGCTAGTTCCATATGCAAATGATGCAGTTTTTTTTAAATTATTTATATCAACTAAATGCCTAAATATTTTTATCGACATATCATAAAGTATGATATTAGTTTAAACAATATTTTATTTCATATATAGCAGGTTCCATGTATACAAGACAAGTGATAAAAGGATTAGAAAACAAGCTTCGTAAAAGCTTATGTGAATTCTTCTCCTTGACAGTTGATGGGCCGCCGGCTGAGATAAGAGACCTCACGACAATTGCGTTAATTGACAATACTTGGAGATATATTTTGTTTATTGTACCTCACACAGTTCGATTTGCATGTACTCGCCTTGCTGGTGTGATTATTGCTACAACATTAGCTGAAAACGAACAGTGTACGCCCTGAGCAGACCGCGCGGATGAGCGGGCTGACATGGGTCCATGCTGGTCGCGTATGTCGTAAGGGCCGTGTTCTCAGCAGGGTGCCCATATTACACAATAGTTATTGAACAGTGGCAGGAAATAGTTTAATATTGTTTATCTTATGATCACTGAAAATGAAAATGGAGCATACACATGATAAATATGGTTCCATAATACCAACACCAAATATTATCAAGTCCCCAATAGGCCAACATCCGCGCTCGCTGCGACCGCAGTCAATCTATCAGAGGCAACAGCCTGTCATTGGTTGAAGATCCAATTACCTTACAAGTCGCAGCAACAGAGTGTCTGGTTATATACAAGTATTTGATATATCTGTGACAATTGGACCACTATACTTGATTGTTTTTGATTGTCTGGTTTGAAATCGAGTTGAAAGCAAGCCATTATTATGTATACGCCTATCTGTTAGTATATTTAGTTAGGAATTGAATTACTTTAGTCTGGCCTAAAAGCGTTTTGTAGACATTATATATTTGTGCACTTGCAAAAATACGGTGGTATTCTGTTCAAATGATAATCGTTCGTTACCATAAATAAGATTGTTGGTTATCGGTGGACACGGAATGTCTGTTAAGTGAAGATGTCTTTGACGTTGATAGTTTTCGCAATGTAGTAGAAAATGATTGATTGTTTCTACCGAACCACAAGTATAATTTGGAGAATCAACTATAGATCTACGATGAAGGTCATAATTCAAGGAACTGCATGACAAACGAAGACGGGCGTGAAGTACTTGTCCTTGTCTGGAGCCTATATTGTATAAGATGGATGATTTTGTAACATTTTTATTTATAATTGCCTTAAAGGACGGTACTGATTGCGCATTTCTTTCCTGTTCTGACAATTTATTCCATTCACGAATAGTGTGGGGTAGATATGAATTCGAGTACAATTGTGTACGACAATGTACTAATGGTATATTAGTAGCGTTTCTAAGGGTATACCGTGCTTGTATCTGTTCAGGAATCAGATCGCTAAGATATTGTGGGGATAGTTTATTTACCATTTTGTAAAATAGTATAAGTTTGTGTTTATTTCGTCTGTTTTCCAAGGATTCCCACCTGAGATCTTGATATAATTTATCAATATTACAAAGTTTAGTAGCTCCACACTCTATGCGCGCAGCTTCTATCTGTACTGCTTCGATCTGATGTTTTAATTCGTCTGTGCAATTACTCCATACAACATCACCATACTCCAAAAGAGGTCGAACAAAACAAAAATACATGCGTTCAAGAGCTGACCTTTTTAGGGTGAATTTCAGAGATCGTAATATGCCTATTCTTTGCCATGCTTTATTTAGATATGATGAGATGTGTAGATACCATTTTCCGTTTTCTGATAGAATTATTCCTAGATGTTTATGTTCATTAACAGTTGTAATAGGACGAGTGTCCATTTTAAGTACTGGATGCTGTGGTTTATTATGTTTTCTTGAATAAATCATTGACTCTGTCTTGGATGGGTTGAATGTCACTAGCCATGTTTTTGACCATTGATTTATTGTTTCTAGGTCGTTATTTAATACAGCTGCTTCTGCTGATATTGTGTCGTCGACTATTATGTACAAGCTTGTGTCGTCTGCAAATAATCTAATGTTGGAGTTAATTTCTTGGACTATGTCATTTATGTATATTAAAAACAATAAAGGTCCTAAAATAGATCCCTGTGGAACGCCTGCATTGATAATGCACCAATTAGACGCGGATTTACTATATAATACACGTTGTTTTCTAGAGGACAGATACAACTTAAGCCATTCGAGCATAGAACCAGAGATTCCGATGTTTGATAGTTTGTAAAGAAGGCCTCGATGCCAGACTCTGTCAAACGCCTTTGATATGTCGCAAAAAACAGCACGAACCTCTTTTCCCTGAAGTATGATATTGCACATCAAAAAATAAATAAATGGAATAAATAGTTGCTTCCGCTATCATTTTAAGGAAGCCCGGTTATCGCCCCTGATATCAAACTGGCATTTCGCGTTTGAAATAAAAAGTATAATAATGTCAATTAGTACGTCAATATTCAATGGTAAATCAATATTCATTTTGCCAGAAAAATGTCAGATTGAAAGAATAAAGAAAAACATGTCTCCCTATATTATAACCTGGCATGTAGCACACTAGGTTTAAGGTTAGAGAAATTGAGTATGCAAACGTAGTCCGGCAAAAACAATAGTCCGAGTGTTTTAAGGTCACAGACACAGTTTGCTTGCTTGCAAACCTTGATCCATTACTACCCAGTTGTTTGCGTGTTTTTAACACCAGTGTTTAGCATATTTGAAGCATTTAAAAGAAAACACTGAGCCTGTTGGTCACATATTGTAAACAGAGTTTCCGTGGCCAAATAATGTAAACACTATTGGGGGAAAGGTTGGTACCACAACATCCATACGAATAGTGAAAGTAGGAAAGACTGGCTGGGATTCGGTTAAATTATACAGTCAAACTAGTTGGTGTCTTTTAACCTAAACATGGCGCAACAGAAAAGGCGGCATCAACCTACATCAACACCGTTAGGGACATGGAACCAATTTAGAGAGCAACGCATTGTAGGACGGGTACCAGCATATTAAATCATTTTAGGAGAACTAGTTTAAGCTTTAGCAGCGCACCTGGCGTCATAAATTAATGGTTGTTCCCAAATTACTGTTGCAATTGTTGTTGTCAAGGGGCGTGGCTTAGCGAGGTAACAAAACGGTCGCTTCTATTTAACAACCGGTATTCGTTGATCGGCGTGTCTATGAATATTCAAAAGCTTTCTTTCTTTATGCACTATCCTCCTATCCCTAACCCTAACCCTAACCCATAATCTAACCCTATTCTCAAGGATCGGCGACGTCACGCATAAAATCAGCATTGGCCCCGCCCACACGAATCCCGGTTGTGATTTAGAAGCGACCTAACAAAACGCATGGCAAAACAGCGATGCAATAATCAATAATGGAACTCGGGATGTCACTGGTACTGAAGCATCAAGCTACTTAGAATGTAATCAACACAAACGCATTGAAACAGTGCGAATGAATAAAGCATCAAGCCAAATGCACATGCAATTTAGACTACAACGAATGACGAATAAAATAGCATGAACGTAAGTTGTAATGGCACCAGTCAGCAAGCGTTAAGCCGCATAGAATTGTAATAAGACGGATAGAACTTAGAATGTCATCAGAAAGCAAGCATCAAGCGGATATTACATTCCATACACCTTGGGATCAGCGGGAGCTGGACGGTCGTGGATTTGGCACAGCATGGTAGTAGAGCCTTACAGGAATGCATGTGTACAATATTAATCATTTTAGATGAAGGAAATAGAAGTTATAACAATATTTCTCTGATGTTAAGTTTTGTAAAGAGACTAAGTATTTGACCTTCACCTTGGGATCAGCGGGGGTTGGACAGTCGTGGATTTGGCACAGCATGGTGGTAGAGCCTTACAGGAATGCATGTGTAAAATATTAAGCATTTTAGATGAAGGAAATAGAAGTTATAACAATATTTCTCTGATGTGAAGTTTACGGACACACGCACGGACGCACGCACGCACGCACGCACGCACGCATGCACGGACGGACGGACGGACGGACAACCTGACTCCAGTATACCCCCCACAACTCGTTGCGGGGGTATAAAAAAGCGGAGACGATTTTCGTGTGCTGCCAAAACATATGTGTTACTAAAAAAACCAAGCAAATGTGAAAAAACATCATCTTCGGAGACGATTATCATGTGCTGTCAAAGCATGTTCTATGAAGAAAGAAAGAATCAATATTTTTTATACAAAAACATATTTATACAACACATGAGAATCGTCTTAGAGACGATACTCATGTGCTGTCAAAACTTGTTTTATTAATTAAAAAATAATATGTCTTCCTAGACGATTCTCATGTACTGCCAAAACAAGTTTTATGAAGAAAAGAAGAATCAATATTTCTTGTACAAAAACACATTTGTACAAAAGAGACGATAATCAAGTGCTGTCAAAACATGTCCTAGTAAATGAGAAAAAGACATGTCTTCGGAAACGATTCTCATGTGCTGTCAAAACATGTTTCATTCAAACAATCAAATTATTAGAAACAAATAATGACACTATAAGAAATATTGAATATTTCTTTCTTCATAAAACATGTTTTGACAGCACATGATAATCGTCTCCGAAGACGATGTTTTTTTCACATTTGCTTGATTTGTTAGTAACACATGTTTTGGCAGCACACGAAAATCGTCTCCGCTTTTTTCAAACTTGTTTACTTTCCTATTAAAACATGTTTTTGACGCACATGAGAATCGTCACATGATGTCGAAATGTTCTATGTTTGTTGTGTCTTCTGGTATTAGGTTGTATTGGATGTGATCAGTGTTTTGCCCCACCGGCACCCGTCTCCAGGATAGTGGTTCGAGTCGGTGGTGTGTACTCAATACACGGTCAACAACACTTATTGGCTTTAATGCGATATTTTTCTTTGAGTTGTGGATTAGAAAACTTGTGATAGGGTCCCCGGAAAAATCGATTTGTTCTTACTTCGCGTTTTAAGCTATTTTCAGTGAATAATTAATAGTTCATTTGATTTTTTTATAGTATTTGTAACGGTTATTATTACATGTTGTACTTAAATGCTAATACTATTTTGTTTGTCTGTGCATTCCATCAGACGATTTAACAAATTCCCCCCCGTAAGCGCCTCAGATAAATATGTATCACGCGCATGCGCACCGACATGACATTTTCCCCACGCCATACAGGTGTCAACAGAAGTTGGCAGGTATGAAAACAGTTCAATTTAATAGTTTTACTCATTTTTCCTGGAAATCTTCGCACCTGACAACTGGAAATGACCACCTTAATGACCAGGAACAAACATTTCGTGTGAAAATGCAGAATTAAGCTATATAAATATATATATATATAGCCATTAATTTCAATACATGAATTATTTAAAACCATTGATGAAAAACAACTTTATATCAAGCAAGAGAGATGGAAACATGAAATTTTAATTGTTCAGTTACAAACCACAGGCACTTTGTGGTATGAACGAGCAAGTTTCCTTAAACCATGCCCACTTTTATTATGATATTAAATATCTAGAAGGTACGACACTCGCCATCTTTTCAACCAACGGAAGTGGTACTAGTGTACCTTGGGCCCGGCTGAATTAGCGAGCCGGGCCCAAGGTATACTAGGACCACTTCCGTTGGTTGAAAAGATGGCGAGTGTCCTTCCTACCTTCTTGATATGTAATGTCAGAGTAAAATTGGGTATGATTTAAGGAGCGTTTTTTCCTTCATACCACAAAGTGCCTGTGTTACAAACAGCATATAACTGAGCACAAATCCAAATTTTACAAAATGGCTCATTGTGTTCGTTGTTGTACACCTTAAATGGTATAATTGTAACTACTAACTATGCAATTAAAGATACAGATAATATAACAGACATATGAAATAGTAAGTAATTCGTATAGCTGAGATTATCTAACCTAGTGATTGTGGTGCTTATTTATATTAGGCTATATGGGGATTTAACATGGTGAAATTGTTTTTTCTTAATAAAATCAATATTGGACCAAGTTTCACGAAATAAAAAGAAGGCTGGTTCTTAAAAATATGTTTACATAATGGATATATCTGTAATATTTTGGAAGGTTTCGTGAAACAGACAGTAAACGTTTCTATCCGGAAGGTCAATTATTGCGACAATCATTTCCCAGCACGACCCAACCCAAATACACTATCCCATTTGTTTCCGCGTACAGACGTACGCATAATTTAGTTCATGTAGCTAACGATCGGCCATACACTGTAGCAGGGACCACACATACTTCGTCCTAGACTGTAGATATATAGGTAGGTCTTACCAGATAAAAACGTCGCCAACACAAATCCTGTATACACGGAAGTCGCCATGTTGTTGTATTGTCACGCCTGTGATTTCGGCTGTATTATGTCGCTGTTCACGGCTGTGTAATTCACAAAGGTAGACACATGATACCGTAGTTTATGTCACGTGTCGTCCCCTCACGACAAAATGTTTCGTCAACGATGCAATGCATCACAATGCAACCATAGGAGCTTTATGGGATGAAGGAAAAGCCGATGTGATAATCCAGTTACACTGATGATCTATATGTATCACTATACATCCTGCGATAGGAGTCATTAACACATCGGTTTCGTTCATCCCATAAAGTGCCTATGAATGCAACGACTGGGCGGAGTTAGACCACAGGCAGTGGCCTAGCCAGGGTCTTATGGAGTGGGCTACGAAGTGTGAAATGAGTTAGGAAATGGTCGCGGGAACATCATTCCCTGGAAAAAATACTGGGGTCCGTTTCACCAAGCATCGTACGACTAAAATGTTCATAAGTGCAAGATTATGATAGTTTGTAAATTGCACATGAACAAAGTTATTGGATTTACTTTTATTGGGCATACATGTATGTGCATATGCATCCTATGCTCAATACATGTAAATGCATCAATTGAAATTTCCAGAAGATCCTAAATGTGCACTTACGAACATTTTAGTTATACCAAGCTTAGTGAAACGGGCCTCTGATGTCTACTACACACAATTTTGTCGATTATCATTTTCACATATGTGGCTGTGACTGGGTGTGACTGGTGAACTGGGTTTTATGGGTTTCGCCACCAGTATAGATCCAAATCAATGAAACATCTGCTATGCTTCAAACACGAAATATAGATTGTTACCAGGTTATATGAATGTGCTATTTTATCACGAGCTACACGTGTACACTGGCCACAAAACCCATAAGCCCCATGTCTCCACAGGCATTCGGCGTGTTTCGGCTTTCATCGGTATAACTCTATATGAACACGGCTTCTAACTTTGTTTACGACACGACATCGTATCATAACAAAATAACATGTTTACAATTGTAATTTTCTATGCATTTTATGTATTTCTGCAGGATATCTGCCCACTTATTTGGAATATTGCATTAAATACATACTGTCCGAGGTAGTGAAATTGATAATTTTAAATTAACTGGTCACTGCCCCCTATTCCGGTGACGTATGTAGTTAATATAATGTCAATATGTCCTGCCTCATTTGCTTATAAAAATAGCCTGATACAACTGCGCGTCTCTATCAGGAAATTAACTCCCTCTAGTGTCTTTCGGAGCGACGTGTACAACAATTGGCCTCTCGGCCACGGAATGGATCCCGTCAAATAAAATGACTCTGCCATTTTGAGCCCGTAAAATAACTCTGCCATTTTGAGCCCGTAAAATAACTCTGTCATTTTCAGCCCGTAAAATAACTCTGTCATTTTGAGCCTGTAAAATAACTCTGTCATTTTGAGCCCGTAAAATAACTCTGTCATTTTCAGCCCGTAAAATAACTCTGTCATTTTGAGCCCGTAAAATAACTCTGTCATTTTCGAGCTCTGGTCCCTCGGCCATTTTTCGGAATGCCACGGAATGAATGTCTGGCCTCTCGGCCACGGAATGTCAATTTGAGCCCGTAAAATAACTTTGTCATTTTGAGCCCGTAAAATAACTCTGTCATTTTCGAGCTCTGGTCCCTCGGCCATGGAATGCCACGGAATGAATGTCTGGCCTCTCGGCCACGGAATGTCAATTTGAGCCCGTAAAATAACTCTGTCATTTTCGAGCGCGTAAAATAACTCTGTCATTTTCGACCTCTGGTCCCTCGGCCACGGAATGCATGTCTGGCCTCTCGGCCACGGAATGGACTGGAACCATTTCAACCATTGGAACCATAATTCAGAGGGACATGGTAGACGGCCACGGGAGGCCGACGTTTTTGAACCCTCTGTTGGGACATCCACACAGAGACGATCGCACTTTCACCTAAAGAGACAACGATAGCGGTTCATGAAAATGCATGCCCATCTCCAGTGAACAAATACTCATGGCAGTGCCAGCGCTGCCTGCTTTAGATGGTGGTCTCGACTCTTGTGAACCATTCGGCTAGACGACCACGGGAGGCCGCCGTTGTTGAACCCTCTCTTGGGACATTCTAGACGACCAGGGCAGGCCGCCGCTAGAATTTGGGACGGACAGGGTGCCGACCACGGGAGGCCGACTCGCTCTCGGTCTCCACTACACTCTCTCGGACATGGTAGACGGCCACGGGAGGCCGACGTTTTTGAGGCCGACGTTTTTGAACCCTCTGTTGGGACATCCACACAGAGACGATCGCACTTTCACCTAAAGAGACAACGACAGCGGTTCATGAAAATGCATGCCCATCTGCAGTGAACAAATACTCATGGCAGTGCCAGCGCTGCCTGCTTTAGATGGTGGTCTCGACTCTTGTGAACCATTCGGCTAGACAACCACGGGAGGCCGCCGTTGTTGAACCCTCTCTTGGGACATTCTAGACGACCAGGGCAGGCCGCCGCTAGAATTTGGGACGGACAGGGTGCCGACCACGGAGGCCGACCTCGCTCTCGGTCTCCACTACACTCTCTCGGACATGGTAGACGGCCACGGGAGGCCGACGTTTTTGAGGCCGACGTTTTTGAACCCTCTGTTGGGACATCCACACAGAGACGATCGCACTTTCACCTAAAGAGACAACGACAGCGGTTCATGAAAATGCATGCCCATCTGCAGTGAACATATACTCATGGCAGTGCCAGCGCTGCCTGCTTTAGATGGTGGTCTCGACTCTTGTGAACCATTCGGCTAGACGACCACGGGAGGCCGCCGTTGTTGAACCCTCTCTTGGGACATTCTAGACGACCAGGGCAGGCCGCCGCTAGAACTTGGGACGGACAGGGTGCCGACCACGGAGGCCGACTCGCTCTCGGTCTCCACTACACTCTCTCGACATGGTGACGGCCACGGGAGGCCGACGTTTTTTGAGGCCGACGTTTTTTGTTTTTTGAACCCTCTGTTGGGACATCCACACAGAGACGATCGCACTTTCACCTAAAGAGACAACGACAGCGGTTCATGAAAATGCATGCCCATCTGCAGTGAACAAATACTCATGGCAGTGCCAGCGCTGCCTGCTTTAGATGGTGGTCTCGACTCTTGTGAACCATTCGGCTAGACGACCACGGGAGGCCGCCGTTGTTGAACCCTCTCTTGGGACATTCTAGACGACCAGGGCAGGCCGCCGCTAGAATTTGGGACGGACAGGGTGCCGACCACGGGAGGCCGACTCGCTCTCGGTCTCCACTACAGTCTCTCGTTGTGCTCCAATGGTTGCCAGCCGGAGCAGTCCCAGTGTGCATAGTCGAAGGCGCGACAAGCTGGACAACACAGAGTCGAGACACATCAAGAAAACAAGTCACACTTTCAACGAAACGGACAGACAAAGGCTTAACACTAACGTGCCTAACTCTACAAGGACTCTCAAGACGCCTCGAAAGCATCACGCATCGCCGCGGACACGCCGAGGACATCGGGAAAATACCATATAAGCAGAGGAATTTACGCCGATAACAAAGCCTCCATCCGAGTCGGAAGGTGTGAGCGTGTGAGCGTGGCTCTATATCCGCGTCTCGACTTGGTTGCCAAGCCAAGCCTTTACAAGGTACAGTGTGCAGCCGAACATGGTGGCGACCACGGGAGGCCGACTCGCTCTCGCTCTCATAGGTTGCCAAGCCTTTACAAGGTACGGTGTGCCTGCCTGCCGGACGGACGGACGACCACGGGAGGCCGACTCGATCTCGCTTTCGCTTTCGCTCGCGACATGCTCACCATGTCGCCTTTATAACGGACACAGTCAATATCGAAAACGGGTCTGACCACGGGAGGCCGACTCGCTCTCGCTCTCGCTCTCGCTCTCGCTCTCGAAGGTTGTCAAGCCTTTACAAGGTACGGTGTGTCTGCCATGCTCACCATGTCGCCTTTATAACGGACACAGTCAATATCGAAAACAAACGGGTCTGACCACGGGAGGCCGACTCGCTGTCGCTCTCGAAGGTTGTCAAGCCTTTATAAGGTACGGTGTGCATGCCATAACGCTCACCATGTCGCCTTTATAACGGACACAGTCAATATCGAAAACGGGTCTTGCGGTCAAGACCCCACCTCTATCGAAGCAGTCAAGATCGCAATGGAAAAGGGTCTGGCGGGGGCGACGGTCGTGCGTCAAGGGGGACGCACGGACAACGCTCTTTGAAACTGGCGCCGAGATGACGCTGCTGCCCTCGAGACGACGAGGAGAGCTAGCTACCCCCACTCAGGTGAAGGGCTCGGGCGGGCGCCCTAGCCAGTCGATTTAGTTCGGCCTGCAGGCAGGCGTCACTGGGGTGGACACGCGAGAGCGTAAACACCCCACCTTCGAGAGGTCCAAAAACAAAGCAAAGAGACGACAAGTCTATCCCTCTACAATATCCTCTTAGTGCCGCCTCGGCAAGCGTCACTGGTAAAAACACCGCAAAGAGACGACAAGTCATTCACTCCACAATATCCTGTTAGTGCGGCCTTCAGGCAGGCCTCACTGGGGGTAGACACGCGAGAGCGTAAAGACCCCACCTCTCTCGAAGCAGTCACGATCGCAATGGAAGGCGGCGGTCGTGCGTCAAGGGGGACGCACGGACAACGCTCTTTGAAACTCGCGCCGAGATGACGCTGCTGCCCTCGAGACGACAAGGACAGCTAGCTACCCCCACTCAGGTGAAGGGCTCGGGCGGGCGCCCTAGCCAGTCGATTTAGTTCGGCCTGCAGGCAGGCGTCACTGGGGTGGACACGCGAGAGCGTAAACACCCCACCTTCGAGAGGTCCAAAAACAAAGCAAAGAGACGACAAGTCTATCCCTCTACAATATCCTCTTAGTGCCGCCTCGGCAAGCGTCACTGGTAAAAACACCGCAAAGAGACGACAAGTCATTCACTCCACAATATCCTGTTAGTGCGGCCTTCAGGCAGGCCTCACTGGGGGTAGACACGCGAGAGCGTAAAGACCCCACCTCTCTCGAAGCAGTCAAAAAGCAGTCGAGATCGCAATGGGAAACGGGTCTGGCGGGGGCGGCGGTCGTGCGTCAAGGGGGACGCACGGACAACGCTCTTTGAAACTCGCGCCGAGATGGCGCTCCTGACCTCGAGACGACGAGGACAGGTAGCTACCCCCACTCAGGTGAAGGGCTCGGGCGGGCGCCCTAGCCAGTCGATTTAGTGCCGCCTTGTGTGCACCTCTACCTCTCCGACACCAGAATACTCACAGATGCGGCTTGACCGGCTAGATGATCAAGACGCCGTCACCAAAGGTATGTACGGACGTCAACCCCGAGCAGAAATCACCACGAGATAACATGCCCGTTATCCTCAATACAGAGGGAAAACGGAAACAAAAAGCGTACAATCAATCTGGTAGCGACTCCACACAGGCTATCCCTCCGCAATATCCTCTTAGTGAGGTTGCCAAGCGGGACAGTCCACAAGATTCACGCCCGTCTCAAGCAACCGTAGCCTCAATAAAGAGACGAACAGAAAAATGAGGCGAACCTCTCGTAGTCGGTCCACGCAGAGCCACCAGGTATCAGCTACCAGCTACCAGCTACCGTTCTCTTAAAGGTCGCGACATCGATTGTGCAAGCGAGCGAGCGACATACATCGAGCGACCCACTGACAGTCAAGCAGCGAAATGACAGACGAACAAGCGCGGCTTCAGACATCCAGCCAAAGACGATCAAGCAAAAGCGATCATCCGCCAAGGCCGATCTTTACAGCAGTCGACAATCAAGCAAAAGCGACCGTCTACCAAGCCAGAGCAACCAAGGCGGCCACAGTCAAGCCAGCGAGCGATCATCAAGCATGCGACATACATCGAGCAAGACACATCAACCAACATCGGCGACCATCCACCGACAGGTACCAGCTACCGTTCTCTTAAAGGTTCCCAAGCCTTTATAACAGCGCAACACTCGAGACCGACAAATGCGGCTTGACCGGCTAGATGATCAAGACGCCGTCACCAAAGGTATGTACGGACGTCCACCCCGAGCAGAAATCACCACGAGATTCTGGTAGCGACTCCCCGCAGGCTATCCCTCCGCAATATCCTCTTGGCGAGGTTGCCAAGCGGGACAGTCCACAAGATTCACGCCCGTCTCAAGCAACCGTAGCCTCAATAAAGAGACGAACATAAAAATGAGGCGAACCTCTCGTAGTCGGTCCACGCAGAGCCACCAGGTATCAGCTACCAGCTACCAGCTACCGTTCTCTTAAAGGTCGCGACATCGATTGAGCAAGCGAGCGAGCGACATACATCGAGCGAGCCACTGACAGTCAAGCAGCGAAATGAAACAAGCCAGCAGACATCCAGCCAAAGACGATCAAGCAAAAGCGATCATCCGCCAAGGCCGATCTTTACAGCAGTCGACAATCAAGCAAAAGCGACCGTCTACCAAGCCAGAGCAACCAAGGCGGCCACAGTCAAGCCAGCGAGCGATCATCAAGCATGCGACATACATCGAGCAAGACACATCAACCAACATCGGCGACCATCCACCGACAGGTACCAGTTACCGTTCTCTTAAAGGTTCTCAAGCCTTTATAACAACGCAACACTCGAGACCGACAAATGCGGCTTGACCGGCTAGATGATCAAGACGCAGTCACCAACGAGCGAGCGACTCACCGAAGCAGGCAACATGCGATTTCCGTCGTGCGTGCCGACGGACCGACCGTGATCAGACCAACAGCCGAGTCCGATGATCACTCCGTGAGCGACATGCGTGGCGGCACACACTTGCCCTCATAGATCTCCCTATGGCACTTCACTGGGCGACATTCGCGCCGCTCAGACCGGCGACCTTACAACGTGCCGTCGAACACTGCAGGCCGGCGGACCCAGGGAGGCAACATACACCTTCCCCGTCGTGCAGGCGGACTCTGCCGCCGGACCCGCACGACAAATGCGACCGACAAATGCGACCGAGACGGCGACAAAAACAGGCTAATTCCGTGGTTGGTTCCAGCCCGTAGTGCACCGCTCGCTCCTCAGTGGCCACAACTCTCATATATAGCAGGTGTTGATGCCTTGCCTCCCCGGGGCAAGTCTAAAAACGCGTTTTGATGTAATACACCTTCCCAGTCGTGCAGGCGGACTCTGCCGCCGGACCCGCACAACAAATGCGACCGACAAATGCGACCGACAAATGCGACCGAGACGGCGAGAGAAACAGGCTAATTCCGTTGTTGGTTCCAGCCCGTAGTGCACCGCTCGCTCCTCAGTAGCCGCCTCTCTCATATATAGCAGGTGTTGATAGCTTGCCTCCCCGGGGCAAGTCTAAAAAACGCGTTTTGGTGCTTTCTAGGTCTTTGTGAGGCCTGTCGGCGGCGGAATGGAGTTGGATGGTGATGACTATGCATCGTCGAACCACCACAACTGGTCTGTCTGGTCGCTCGGCCACGGAACCGCTCGTAATGCAGTGTGACGCTCTGTGGTCGGTCGGCCACGGAACTGGAGCCGTTTGAAATCACTCTCTCAACGGTCGCTCGGCCACGGAATGCCATGGAATGCCGTGCAATGGAATTGGATGGTGATGAGTATGCCTCGTCGAACCACCGCAACTGGTCTGTCTGGTCGCTCGGCCACGGAACCGCTCGTAATGCGGTGTGACGCTCTGTGGTCGGTCGGCCACGGAATGGAGTTCTGTGCAGTGGCGACGACGGCTGGTCTCTCTCGGGCTTCTCGGCGGCGGAATGGGGCCCGGTGCCGATCGTGCTTCGCGAAACCAACCACCGCAACTGGTCTGTCTGGTCGCTCGGCCACGGAACGGCTCGTAATGCAGCGTGCCGCTCAGCCCGTTAAATGCCGCCTCTGGCCTCTCGGCCACGGAACGACTCACACTGTGTAATTGCTCTAAAATTGTCAGAGTCGTTCCGTGGCCGAGAGGCCACAGGCGGCATTTAACGGGCTGAAAATTTTCAGAGTCGCCGTGAGGCCGCACCGTTGTAGCTCGAATCACTCCGTGGCCGAGAGGCCACACTGTGTAATTGCTCTAAAATTGTCAGAGTCGTTCCGTGGCCGAGAGGCCACAGGCGGCATTTAACGGGCTGAAAATTTTCAGAGTCGCCGTGAGGCCGCACCGTTGTAGCTCGAATCACTCCGTGGCCGAGAGGCCACACTGTGTAATTGCTCTAAAATTGTCAGAGTCGTTCCGTGGCCGAGGCCACAGGCGGCATTTAACGGGCTGAAAATGTTCAGAGTCGCCGTGAGGCCGCACCGTTGTAGCTCGAGTCGTTCCGTGGCCGAGAGGCCACAGGCGGCATTTAACGGGCTGAAAATTTTCAGAGTCGCCGTGAGGCCGTACCGTTGTAGCTCGAGTCGTTCCGTGGCCGAGAGGCCACAGGCGCCATTTAACGGGCTGAACATTTTCAGAGTCGCCGTGAGGCCGCACCGTTGTAGCTCGAGTCGTTCCGTGGCCGAGAGGCCACAGGCGTCATTTATTGTGCGCAAATTGTGCGCCAGTACGCACGGGCCAGGCATAAAAAAGACGGCCGGACTCCTACGCACACAGTCTTCAGGTCGAGGAGGAGCTTCCTGGGGAGTCGGCACCGTGGCTGGGAGACGACGGTAAGTGCCGGCTCAGAGTAGCGGCCCGACTCCTCAGGACCTCTTCCTGATGGCTGTTGACGTAGGCGTCCAACAGCAAACCGGCCTCCGAATTTCCTGCAATGCGAGCGCTAGTCAGGATTGCACGGAGTTCCTTGAATCCCAAGCTAGCGATCCGACCGGCAGCGACCGTCTTTCTATACCGAGCGCTGTTGCGAAACTCAGCCATGACCTCCCGAGTCATCACTTGGCTGAGAAGAGCGTTATCTGCAGCAAGGCTGCGGAAGAAAACGGTCTTGCCAACCTTGCGGGTCATCGGGCGCTCTGGCTGAACCTCCACATCGGCGATCCGCGGTACACTGCCCCGGCGGTCTGTCGACTCTGCAGTGACCGGTAGCGACACAGACTGGCTCGGTGCCGCCGGCGGGCTTGGTGGGACGACGCCGTGGACCTCGCCGTCAGTATCGCCACCGAGCGCTTCATCATCGTCGTCAGAGCCAGCCGCTGTACGTCCCATGCGCACAGCAGCCCAGTCTGCTGTCGTACTCTCCGCGGCTAGCCCCCGACGGACAATAGCGGACGTGGTCGCCCGATCCGCTCTAATCGTGTGTATCGCGACTGACCGGTCGTAGTACCGGTCTGCAGTGGCCACAGAGTGACCCATGGCAGCAGCCAGATCCACGCGACTTGAGGGACCGGCATCACTCTCGCGTTCCAACGTCACGTTAAGCCGTCGGTTACCAGTCGCGGTTAGGTCTGGCAACACGAGCGAACCACCGAGCTCACGGGCGTATCTCTCCCAAGGGCGACGATACAACTTAGAGACGGCGGATTGATTAAGTGTATCGCCTACCTGGCCAGAGACTGGAGGAAAAAAGGCGGACGTGTCATCGGAACCGGCCGTAGCAAACTGACGGCGAACCCACCTGCTGTAGGCGAGAAAGAGGGATGATACGGAGCTTGTGATCGTGATGGTGGTTTTAGCACCAAACTTCGCGACCTTCCCTCCATCAACGACCACCGTCTGAGGCTCCACGGGTGAAGCCTGGAGACGACGCACTAGGTCGTTCGCCAGCCCTTGAGTAAGGCAGTTGGGATCACCCGCCCGTCCGATCGACTCCAACAGAACGGCCAGATACAGCGTGTCCCGTACTTCGCACAGCTCCCGCGGGAGTAATTGTTCGTTTTCGGCGCGCTCTGCAAGGGCAACGGCATCAGCGAATGTCCCCGAAGACAGAAACCCATCTATGTGATGGGCTGACAAGACCGGAGTTGCCTCCCGCCCCGCTCGGGCTGCATCGGCAACGAATTCTCGGTTTATGTCGTGCAGCAGTGACCGAATGGCATGAGCGGTGGCCGTCATGGCCTGCAAGACGTACTCATGCTGGACACCGATCAGGTCACGCCACGCCTCGGACGTCGACAGAAATGCGAAGAACTTTTTGACTGCAGCCAGATAAGTCTGCAGAGTCTTGCCACGCAACTGGCCAGAATGAAGTAGGCTATCGATGATGCCGCTGCCATCGGCAGTCAAGCTGACAGGGAACTCCCGGATCGTACGAGCGGACACTAGCGGGAGAATCCTCTGCAGAGCCGAGCGATGTAATGCCACGGTCTTTTGCGTCGACTTGCAGCCGCTCGCACGACCCGCGAGCCACTGACAGTACGCGTGAACTACTTGGTGCGTGTGGTCTACAGTATCACGCTCTACTTCTCGCACAACGCGCTCGTTCTCGCCCGGCGCCGCCATCTGGATGGCGCTAGCCCGACGATACCAATCGGCCCGGACGGTAGCGTCCTTCGGATTGGCATCGTGCTTGCTGAGCATGTGCTGATCGAGGCGCGTAGTGCGGGTGCTGCATTGCGTCCCGTCCGCGGCCGTGAACGGGCACGGCAATGCAGCGCGCGCCTTACGCACCCGCCTTCTCGAGTGGGCGGCCTTGATCGTACGCACAGCCACATCTGCGGTCATCCGATGCGTGCGGCTCATCAGATGACGACGCAAGCGCTGAACGGAAGCAGCGCAGCCTGGTACGGGACACGGGTGAACCTTGCTGTTTCTGTTCAGCGGTCACTTTCGCACGCGTCTTTCGCACATGAGCGACGACAGCAGCGTCGTTGCCACCCGAGTGCGCCGAGCATGTCGAGTCAGACGGGTGGTCCGACTCGCTGTCGGCACGCTCCTCATGCATGCTGGAGTCGGCGGAATGCTCCACACCCGCAGCGTCACTCCCCGTAGACTTACGGATCGTGGAGCGTGGGGCCTGCCGACTCTGGCCACTAGTATCATGGTCACTCGCCACGCGTGTATCCGAGAATAACACAAGTCCTCCTCCATCACCGCAGAGTGATGCGCGGAATGCGTCCCGTAACTTTCCGGGACCCAACGCCGCTGCGATGGCGCTCAGTGTCTCGCTATCCATTGGAGAGCTCACTGAAGGAAACGAGCGGCGCGGCGAGCCACTTGCACTCGGCGCGCCCATCAGGCCGGCGGCGGAACCGGCCGCAGGAGAGCTGGCTCGGCCCGCATAGGCCAGTCGCTCGGGTGCGTGGGACGTACCGCGAGCAACAGACGTCTGCCAGCCGGGACCAGCTGCTCCCTCAAACGGAGCCACCGACGACAATATTGACGCCTCTGGCGCACCCTCTCTCACACAACCCCCCCGCCTCTTCTTCGGTGGTGACGGCGAAGAAGGCGAGCGATCGCGGCGCTCCATCGGCGGTGGCGGTGGCGGTGGCGGTGGCGGCGAAGACAGCGGCGACGGCGACGGCGACGACCGGCAGGCGGCAAGTCTCTTGCCCTTCCAGGGCGCTTCAGTGGCTACAACAGCGGACAAAGCAACGGTTAGACGGTACGACGGCTAGACGGCATGGCAGAGTTATTTTACGGGCTCAAAATGGCAGAGTCATTTTACGGGCTCAAAATGACAGAGTCATACTTACAATTGCCTTTCATTTGCCTGCACCGGGGAGGCGAGCGATCGCGGCGCTCCGGCGGTGGCGGTGGCGGTGGTGGCGAACACGGCGGCGACGGCGACGACCGGCAGGCGGTAGGTCCCTCGGCGGGTCGCTTGCCGGTTGGCGACTGATCGCGGGCACTCAGCTTATCCCTCTTTCTCTGCTTCCTTTTCGCTTTCACCTTCGCCTTCAGCTTGGCTTCTGCAATTACGAGGCACACAAAGTTACGGGCTCAAAATGACAGAGTCATTTTACGGGTTCGGCGTACCAGCGGTAAGAAGCGAGAAGAAGATTGTTGAAATAACGCATCCACTTACCTCGCCTCCTCTCTTTCCGTGCGGCTCGGTCTCCCTCTCTCTCGGTCTGCTCGGTGTCTGCTCGGTGCTCTGCTCGGTGCTCTGCTCGGTGCTCTGCTCGGTGCTCTGCCTCGGTGTCTGCTCGGTGCTCTGCTCGGTCTGCTCGGTGCTCTGCCTCGGTGTCTGCTCGGTGCTCTGCTCGGTGCTCTGCTCGGTGCTCTGCTCGGTGCTCTACCTCGGTGTCTGCTCGGTGCTCTAGCTCGGTGCTCTGCTCGGTCTGCTCGGTGCTCTGCCTCGGTGTCTGCTCGGTGCTCTGCTCGGTGTCTGCTCGGTGCTCTGCTCGGTGCTCTGCTCGGTGCTGCTGGGCCTCTGCAATTACAAGGCACACAAACTTGCAACACCAAAGACAGGCAAGTACACACAGATACGATGAGATGCTGTGAGAAGAAATCAACTTACCACTGTCCTCGTCATCCTCCGGCACCTCCCGCCTCACCCTCTCCCTCTCCCTCTTCCGCTTCCGCTTGCGCTTCACGTCTTCTGAAGAGCAATGAAGAACCAATTTGGAAATTGCACGGCATACACGGCATACAAGTCAGACCAAACTTTTGCAGCACGTTTCTCTGATCATTGGCGACGACACCTACTACTCTTACCTTGCACCGCTACGTACTTGCGAAGGAACACAATAATTGCTTTACTGTACATACTTCTCTTTCTGCGCCGAGCCGGTTCGGTGAAGGTGAGGTCGGGCAACGTAGACCACGCGTCTTCTCCCCCCGTCACCGAGTGGTCAATTACCCCCACTGCCTTCAACATCGCTTGCTTATTCTCTTTACTGCGTTTATTCATGTTTCACTGAAAACAGACAAACAGAACATTAGACAAGGTATGCATGCATGCCCCGCGCATGCTGTATACCGACCTGCTGGCTGATTCTCCGTTATCGTATCTACGGAATGACCCACCGAGCGACTCACTTCTCGGGACCCGCTATCCTGGCTAGCTGGCTGCTGGCTGATTCTCCTCGGATTATCGTATCTACGGAATCGTATCTGCAGCGACTCTCTTCTCGGGACCCACTATCCGTTTCGCGTCGCTTTGGACGACAGCGCGTGCCGACCGATGGAGGACAGCGCGTGCGTGCGACCCGGCGACGACTTTAATGCCAGTGCGAGCGGCACCCAAACAAGACGGAAATACATCGAGCTATTCCACATCTCGCACGACCGCAGTCTGCGGGAGAACTACCAAACCGGTAAGGCACCATGCAGGCAGCCAGCGCTGGCTGCATGTTCCGCAGTCGCCTCTCTCAAATATAGCAGGTGTTGCTGACTTGCCTCCTCGAGGCACATCGACCTCTGTGTTTCCCTCTTCACGCCAATGTGTTGCTGTAGGTACACATTTCCACAACTGGTCTGTCGGGTCTCACTCCGCTCATTTTCCGTCTGGCCCCTCGGCAAAAACACAAGTCTCTAGCCAAGCACCAGGCTAACCACTGAATGAACAGAGCGGCCCAGCGAGACAACATCTGGCCTCTCGGCCACGGAACGACTCTGTTTATTTTTCCAATTTGTTTTCCTCTGGCCTCTCGGCCACGGAACGACTCTTTTTTTTTCCGGCAAAAACACAAGTCTCTAGCCAAGCACCAGGCTAACCACTGAATGAACAGAGCGGCCCAGCGAGACAACATCTGGCCTCTCGGCCACGGAACGACTCTGTGTTTATTTTTCCAATTTATTTTTCCTCTGGCCTCTCGGCCACGGAACGACTCTATTTTTTTCACTCTGGCCTCTCGGCCACGGAACGACTCTATTTATTTTCCAACATTTTTCACTCTGGCCTCTCGGCCACGGAACGACTCTATTTATTTTTCCAACATTTTTTTTTTCACTCTGGCCTCTCGGCCACGGAACGACTCTATTTATTTTCCAACATTTTTCACTCTGGCCTCTCGGCCACGGAACGACTCTATTTATTTTCCAACATTTTTCACTCTGGCCTCTCGGCCACGGAACGACTCTATTTATTTTCCAACATTTTTCACTCTGGCCTCTCGGCCACGGAACGACTCTGTGTTTATTTTTCCAATTTCCTCTGGCCTCTCGGCCACGGAACGACTCTATTTATTTTCCAACATTTTTCACTCTGGCCTCTCGGCCACGGAACGACTCTATTTATTTTCCAACATTTTTCACTCTGGCCTCTCGGCTACGGAACGACTCTATTTATTTTCCAACATTTTTCACTCTGGCCTCTCGGCCACGGAACGACTCTATTTATTTTCCAACATTTTTCACTCTGGTCTCTCGGCCACGGAACGACTCTATTTTTTTTCCGGCAAAACACAAGTCTCTGGCCTCTCGGCCACGGAAGGAGTCTAACCACGCTCGACTTGCCCTCGTTTCCATGTAATCTCATTCGATCTACACGTGGGTGCACTTTCCCACCGTTCACGACCAATCACCGACGCTTCCACCGAATGTGTACACATGGACACACTTCCACCGTTCCACGACCAATCACCGACGCTTCCAGCGAATGTGTACACATGGGTGCACTTTTCCACCGTTCACGACCAATCACCGACGCTTCCAGCGAATGTGTACACATGGACACACTTCCACCGTTCCACGACATTGCACTTCCAGCGAATGTGTACACATGGACACACTTTCACCGTCCCACGACATTCCACGTTCCACCGAAGGTGCACCCGCGGGTGCAGCACTTCCATCGCTCGCGCGTACACTTCCACCTCGGATACACAGTTCCACAGCGCTTCCACTAAATGCGCACCCAACATTCCCGTTTCACCGGAATGCGTATCGGCGGATACACAGTTCCACAGTTAGACTCTTGGCTTACATTATAACTCTATATATAAGAACAAGGCTTCTAACTTTGGTCGGACACGACCTCGTATCATAACAAAATAGCATGTTTAACATTGTAATTTTCTATGCATTCTATGTATTTCTGCGGGATAACGATAATTCTCAAATGATCATATGAACTGGGCACTACAATATTGACGTTAGAGCCTTAAACACATTATTTCATTTGTTATGATACGAGGTTGTGTCCGACCTAGGAAAAAGCACCTGTAATTCGATATTATTGCATAAGTATGTTCTAACTATGCTATTTTAGCAAGATAAAAATACTTTTCAAATGAACATGTGCACTTTCTGCCAAAATATTCAGGTTAGCGTTAATAAAATCACGGAATTTGATACGAGGTCGTGTCCGACCAAAATTAGAAGCCTTGTTCATATATATATAGTTATACGGATGAAAGCCGAAACACGCCGAATACCTGTGATCAAATGTAGTGAATTTTCATAAACCGTTTGAAAAGGTAAGAATATAATTCTAATTGTACAATTTGCAGAGTCCATGCGGAATTATGTACTCTGAAAAGTTTATTAACTTTTGACTTTCTTTATGAAATATATTGTAAATGTTGTAAACGTATTTAATGAAATTACGCAGATGTCCGAAGGTACAAAATCGCATGGCGTGTCTCATATGTGGCTGCGACTGAAGAAATAGGGGTTATGGGTTGTGTGGCCAGTGTAGATCCAGATCAGCCTGTGCACCCGCACAGTTTGATCAGGATCTACAGTATTCGCCATTCCATCAATGGAATGCACGTCGTGCTTCTGCTCCCCCCCCCCCCCCCCACACAGACACACACGCACCAGGCCCGTACGCAGGGCGAGTGCGACGGGTGCGTACGCACCCCCCTAAATTCGCCGAGGTCCGCTATTTTTCAAACAGTAATCTCAACAAATCTTGAAATGCATTAATATACAGGTAATTTGCATGAAAATGCCACCGTTGAAATCCGAATGTAAATGACATAAAATGCAGGAGTGCATTTCAGGCCATCTATGTTTAAAAAATGACAGGGGGTGCGTCAGGGGTGAGCCCCATGTAGTGGCGCGAGTACGCTAGGGGGGGGGGGGTAATGGGGCTCGCCCCTGACGCACCGCCCTGATGCACCGCCCCACCCCCCCCCCCCCTCCCCCAATAGAAAATCCTGCGTACGGGCCTGCGCACACACCCCGCCCTAGCTACGCCAAAGTGTGGGGTGAATTCTTATACCGTTCTAGCATTTTGCCAATCAATAATTTTTACAATAGTTACCCCTTTGACTCTGGATGCTCTGGTAATAATTCAAAAATGAACTTCGATTACAATGGTTGTGGAGACAATTTTAGACATGCCATGTGATTTTGTACCTCGGCAGATGTGCTATTTGTCCTGAAAAATATTCAATAAAAGTTTGATACTTTCTGCAAATGACGTTGAAAGTGGACAACATTTTCATAGCAAATGTGAATTCTGTGTTTTATTTGTTTCATATACATCACCTATATTATGTTTGTTGCGGGAGTTATTGATACTTCTAATGCACTCTATAAATATCACGCAATCTGATTGGCTGATGGTCATACATTACAGGTAGATCATTGTTGATGAACGGTCGCAAATTATTTCAATATGTATTCGTACACCAATACTAAGTTTTATGTCGGTCAATTTACTCTGCCATATAATGACCGACCAAAACATGGGGTAACTCACACAAAATGTCCCAAGTGATATTCTGGTATTATTGTTAAAGACCCAGCTGGCTTGCATATGAAACGTCCTGGTCCGAAACGTCCTGGTGACCTGGTCCGAAAGTTGCATGGTCCGAAGCGTACGGCGAAACAATACAAATATCTCACCGTTGATCACGTTTCATGTTTTGGCAGTAATATATCGTTCACACAAAGAGAAAGTATGTATTTTGTGTACTCTTGCATCTCAAATGGTAGTATATCACGAATGATTAGACGAGTTATCAAAAAAAAAGTATCAACCTGAGGGAAGTTTGACAGGTGTCCGCCATTGAAATATTGTTGCTAAGAGATCGCACTGGAGTGACATTAAATGCGCAAAGTAGTAAATAAAGCAATTATAATTCTAACGACGAATGTATTGCTTTTATTATTGAAAACTCATGAAATCAGCGTCGTCATTAAACAGATTTTCCGACCTATCATTTTCTGATATACGCCGCAAATTTCAAAATTACAATACAGGTAACCCTATAATATCTGTATTCTATAAAGTATAGTCGTGTTAATTGTTTTCTCTTTCGCTTTTTTATACAGTAGAACCTCTCTAAACCGGACATCCTGGTAGGACCCCGGGGTGCCCGGTTTAGAAATGTTTCATTGTAATTCCGATGTATGAGCACTGAAGCCGAGGAAATTTATATTAAACAAACAGGGATATAATTCGGGACTTATCGAGCTAGGGGATATTATCGAGATACTGATGTTCGAGATACTGGTGCTCGACTGTACTTGTATATGGCTGTGTGCTTCGCTATTACAGCGCTCCAGATAAGGAATTAGTATTTGAGTTTTTTCACTCCATCATTTCTGAAGCCATTGGGTATTTCAACATTTTAATTGTGTAAAATAGAATCACACTACTGTTTACACATCAGCAGACCGCACTTATTGAATAGTTTGCTTCTAAATGAAAACACATCTTGGTATTGCATTATAATTGTCTCATTGCAGACAATTCTAATGAAATACCAAGATGTGCTTTCATGGAAAAATAAGAAAATATGCTATATTTGTGGTCTGTTTATTGTTTTTTCTGCAGCATGATAAAGATATCACACATTTTTCATTGCTTTTTGATACTCACTACTTCTTATTTCAATTGGGTTTTTGGCAATTTTAATTTGGTATTTACGCAAATACGCACCTTATCTGGAGCTCTGCTATTATGAACATAGACATACATCGGAGATAGTTGACTGTGGAACTAGTTGTGGAATTCTTTTCAACCTTGTACAAATTATTAGGTTTTCATCAATTGTAAAAAGTGTGTGTTTTTTACTTTTTACAGGCTAGCAACCACCAATTAGTTTTACTATACAACTTAACCGATTCCTCCAAATATGGCCATTCTCTCACACTTTCACTATTCGTATGGATGCTGTGGAACCTACCTGTTCATAACCTGCAACCTGTCTGCACCGGATTTTCACTAATTAAACAATATGTTCACTTACTCCTAAGAAAGAAAATTTCAACATTTTCCTGTCCGCCATTTTGTTTATCATCAAAGTGTCATGTGACGTAGTGTTCACATCACGTGACAAGCAGGCTCAGTAATTTCTTTTAAATGCTAGAAATATGCTGGAAACTGGTGTTAAAAACACCCCAACATGTTTCTCAAGTAAAATTGGGCTGTAATGGATCAGGATTTACAAGCAAACTGGGTCTGTGGCCTCAAAACGTCTGCACTATTTTTTTATACCGGACTACAAAAGCATACCCCCTGGCCGATGTGTACTATATTTAGCACAGTGATACCTATAAGCGCATTTTTTTGCTATAATACTCAATAAACTGCTACCATTGTCTTGTCTGACCTATTTCGTGACAGCAAATGTAATTTGACATTATTTAGAAGACTAACTTTTCAACAGTGGCAATTTAAGAATGGTCATATAATTATGGCTGTCCAGCTGCGGAAACTTCAGTTTCACCAGAATTTTCCAGAGTATTATTTTCTCATATATTTCTTAGGAAAAGTCTATATTGTTGATGCACTTGTAAAAAATTATTATAAAATAGATGGTGCTTGTCAAAAATATTGGCTGTTCCACAATTATGGGGTTAAAACGATTAAAATTTATCGAAAGTCGGGTGATTTCCGAGTATTTTTTGTCATTTTTTTATCATAAAAAACAGGCGAAAAAGTGACTTTCGAAGTATTTAGTCAATCTACATGTTGTAATTTGCATAGAAACATTTGTCCGCATAACTTAGTGACATGCCAGAATGATACGTGTCAAATTAAATTGAAACCAGCCCAGTGTATGAGTGCTGCCAGCGAATTCAGACATAGAAGTGTTAAAATGTCACAGGAAATTGAATCACGTGTGCCCGTGTTGACACTTGTTTCCTTAGGGTATAGACACTGCCTGTTAAATGAGCAATGCTATCCATATATATTTCTCTACCGATATGCACTGCTCAGAGTGAACTTGGTTAACCTAATGAAAACATGCCGGCCAATAAGCATACGAGGCGGGGGGTGAAAAATGCGGATTTCAAACGGGGCGGGAAAAAAGGGGCGGTAAATGAAAATAAAGGTAAAAAACTTTCTTCTCACTCACCAAATGGAACAAATCATAGGTACATCAGGCTAACCAAAGACTCATTTGAATCCCGGGTTAATGTAAATGAAAATAAAACGTTTACCTGTAAAGATGTTGATGGTACGGACAATGATGTAACTGTTCTGCGCTCTCTGTCGAGGCGTCCGAAACTCATTGACGAATGCGCCGTACCGCAAAATGCATCCGTACACCCCGATCTGTTGATAAACAAATTATATCGACCGTATGAGGTCCAGAAGATGTTTAATACTGAAATAACAGTCATCGCGCCTTTAATACGCACTGTAGTGGCGAAATGGTATTTGATGCGGCCGCATCAAGAAAATGGGGCATTTGTTGGGCTGAGCGGCTAAAATGCACCCGATGTAGATATAAAAGTAAATATTATAAACATATGAAGAGGTTCCGTCAAGTCGAAAGGGTAGGAAATCAGGGAAAGCTAATGTGGGTTTGCAGCTGGGCCTTATGAGCACACCAATCAGTAATTATGGTGCTTGTCGGCTGTTGGTAAACACAAACATAATTCCGCCGACGTATAACTCGATGCAAAAGCAGTCAAATAGGATAGCAGAGTCTATGGTTGGCTTAAACACTAAAAGTATGCATGAAATCAGACAAACTGTGGCCAGAGAGAATGAACTCTGTGGCAATAAACGTAGCAAGACGGTTCGAGTTGAAGGCGACTCTTGCTACAATAACCCAATATTCAATAGCGACAGTACACCATTTCAAGCGGGTACAATCGTGACAACCACTATGTGCGAGAATAATACCAAAGATAAATTAATCATTGGGGCATTTGTTGGCAGTAAGCTGTGCATAATAGGTAGTAAGCTAAGAAATCAGGGTGGAGATATCAGCTGCCCAAACCATCATGGTCACTGCACTGCCAACCTCCCCGAAAATGAGTCAATAGGTAATGAAGCGAAATGGAATGAAATAGTTACGAAGCAGATAAATAGTGACTTACATGTTAGTCATTACACGGGGGACGGTGATAGTAAATCACACAAAGGTGTAGATGCCGCTCAACCAGGGGTAACGGTAACGCATCTAAAAGATATCCGCCATCTGAGTAACTCCCTGAAACGAGAAATAAACAAGGCGCCATTTAGCTCGAACAATGTTTCGTGGGGTCAAGAAAACAAACTTGAGAAACCGATTTGCTCTCTCTGTAAGATCCAGGTACATTGCAGAGTTGAGGCAAGCACATGCCAAACATATGGTAACTTAGAACAAATAAAGAGCATAATGCCAGGAATAATTTGCACAATAGTCATGTGTTTCAAAGTTACTGTGGCAAGCAATGTTGACAGTATAATTTCTGCTAAATTTAAAATTTTGAATTTTTTTCTGGAAAAATGTAGCCAAGAAGTACTGGCGTAGACCCTGATCGCGCCGCCAAATTTGGTCATAATGTTTGCAAGTATCAACCGAGTCAATAAATAATGTTCAGGAAAAACGTTGCTACCTGTTGGGGAGCTATACACTTGATACCGGTTAGTAATCAAATACACAGTGCCAATTAAAGCGACGTGCCACTTTAATATGGCTGAAACTAGTCAGTAACAGGCTCATCTGGCTCCCTGATGCATCTCAAATCTGTGTAATTAGTATGTAGACATGTACATAATGTAGATAGGTATACAGTTAATTTACCGTAATTAATAAAACAGGAACTATTAGCAGATACAGGGTGGATATGTGACGCCGTCGAGTGCATGGCTTAGACAGCGCTTTTCGCTATGGCAATTCTTTCGAGAATTATTTATAATTGTGGACTCAGCACTCAGGTGGGCGGCCGGGGTTAACACACAGGGAACAACCACATAAATGTGATATTTCAAGGTGCCTGGGTATTTCAAACACATTATGGTGTAACATGAATGCTACTCTATGTGTATAATAGTATTTTGTTCTTGCATCATTTGGATTTAACTTTAATCTTTCCATATTTGACTCGTACACCTGTGGTTATCCCGACCCACTTGATGCAACCATTTTCATTAAATAAAACTGATTTTCCAGCAATTCTGTCCTTTGTTCTCTTAATAAAACTTGCTGTAGCCATGATAAAACCGTTTAGAATTGTTTTCAAAGAAAGCAGACGACATCCACTGATAACCCGGAAATGCTTATAGGCTAGCAACCACCAATTAGTTTTACTATACAACTTAACCGATTCCTCCAAATATGGCCATTCTCTCACACTTTCACTATTCGTATGGATGCTGTGGAACCTACCTGTTCATAACCTGCAACCTGTCTGCACCGGATTTTCACTAATTAAACAATATGTTCACTTACTCCTAAGAAAGAAAATTTCAACATTGTCCTGTCCGCCATTTTGTTTATCATCAAAGTGTCATGTGACGTAGTGTTCACATCACGTGACAAGCAGGCTCAGTAATTTCTTTCTTTTAAATGCTAGAAATATGCTGGAAACTGGTGTTAAAAACACCCCAACATGTTTCTCAAGTAAAATTGGGCTGTAATGGATCAGGATTTACAAGCAAACTGGGTCTGTGGCCTCAAAACGTCTGCACTCACTATTTTTTTATACCGGACTACAAAAGCATACCCCCTGGCCGATGTGTACTATATTTAGCACAGTGATACCTATAAGCGCATTTTTTTGCTATAATAACTCAATAAACTGCCTACCATTGTCTTGTCTGACCTATTTCGTGACAGCAAATGTAATTTGACATTATTTAGAAGACTAACTTTTCAACAGTGGCAATTTAAGAATGGTCATATAATATGGCTGTCCAGCTGCGGAAACTTCAGTTTCACCAGAATTTTCCAGAGTATTATTTTCTCATATATTTCTTAGGAAAAAAAAGTCTATATTGTTGATGCACTTGTAAAAAATTATTATAAAATAGATGGTGCTTGTCAAAAATATTGGCTGTTCCACAATTATGGGGTTAAAACGATTAAATTTATCGAAAGTCGGGTGATTTCCGAGTATTTTGTCATTTTTTTATCATAAAAACAGGCGAAAAAGTGACTTTCGAAGTATTTAGTCAATCTACATGTTGTAATTTGCATAGAAACATTTGTCCGCATAACTTAGTGACATGCCAGAATGATACGTGTCAAATTAAATTGAAACCAGCCCAGTGTATGAGTGCTGCCAGCGAATTCAGACATAGAAGTGTTAAAATGTCACAGGAAATTGAATCACGTGTGCCCGTGTTGACACTTGTTTCCTTAGGGTATAGACACTGCCTGTTAAATGAGCAATGCTATCCCATATATATTTCTCTACCGATAATGCACTGCTCAGAGTGAACTTGGTTAACCTAATGAAAACATGCCGGCCATAAGCATACGAGGCGGGGTGAAAAATGCGGATTTCAAACGGGGCGGGTAAATGAAAATAAAGGTAAAAAACTTTCTTCTCACTCACCAAATGGAACAAATCATAGGTACATCAGGCTAACCAAAGACTCATTTGAATCCGGGTTAATGTAAATGAAAATAAAACGTTTACCTGTAAAGATGTTGATGGTACGGACAATGATGTAACTGTTCTGCGCTCTCTGTCGAGGCGTCCGAAACTCATTGACGAATGCGCCGTACCGCAAAATGCATCCGTACACCCCGATCTGTTGATAAACAAATTATATCGACCGTATGAGGTCCAGAAGATGTTTAATACAGAAATAAACAGTCATCGCGCCTTTAATACGCACTGTAGTGGCGAAATGGTATTTGATGCGGCCGCATCAAGAAAATGGGCATTTGTTGGGCTGAGCGGCTAAAATGCACCCGATGTAGATATAAAAGTAAATATTATAAACTATATGAAGAGGTTCCGTCAAGTCGAAAGGGTAGGAAATCAGGGAAAGCTAATGTGGGTTTGCAGCTGGGCCTTATGAGCACACCAATCAGTAATTATGGTGCTTGTCGGCTGTTGGTAAACACAAACATAATTCCGCCGACGTATAACTCGATGCAAAAGCAGTCAAATAGGATAGCAGAGTCTATGGTTGGCTTAAACACTAAAAGTATGCATGAAATCAGACAAACTGTGGCCAGAGAGAATGAACTCTGTGGCAATAAACGTAGCAAGACGGTTCGAGTTGAAGGCGACTCTTGCTACAATAACCCAATATTCAATAGCGACAGTACACCATTTTCTTCAAGCGGGTACAATCGTGACAACCACTATGTGCGAGAATAATACCAAAGATAAATTAATCATTGGGGCATTTGTTGGCAGTAAGCTGTGCATAATAGGTAGTAAGTAAGAAATCAGGGTGGAGATATCAGCTGCCCAAACCATCATGGTCACTGCACTGCCAACCTCCCCGAAAATGAGTCAATAGG